>CM028135.1:58415000-58957500 GCA_016271365.2 Neoceratodus forsteri
AGCAAATCCCACTGAGCATGACTGGAGCAGCAAGTATGGACCCTACAGCAGGGATGTTTATTCCATGCTAAGACATAGCAGAACTCAATCAGAATGCAGCAAGACGTTAAGTGATAAAACATTTTAGAAAACATTACAACTTTATCATGTTGTAGCCTAGACACAGCCTAAAAGTCAAAAGGTTTCCCAGAACAATTTTTTCTAGGGCATCCAAGTTTCAGACAAGATTTCAATCCAAAAATTGCTGTACTCTGAAAAAGTCTAAGCTTTTCTAAGAGTTGTAACCTCTGAGAAATCCACATTTTTGTGAGTTCCAACCTTTTTAAGAAAAGCTGGGAGTAACATTCATCATGGGTAGTACTATTGAATGGTGTAGGGGATGGGAGTTGGGGTTTGAAACCCTAACACCACTGTTTCATAATTTTGTGACTTTTTAACCCTAACAAATGCATTAACATAGTTTTTTTAAATGAATATATCCTATAGGAGAGCTACCACACCCCTATAGTTTGAATTTAAATTTGGGGTTTTATTCATAGGGAAAAACCTTTAAGCACAAGTGCCTATTTCAAAGGTGACCCAGTCAAGTTACAATAAGACAAACACATTACAAATAACACAAGAACAATCATGCAGTATATAAATACCTTGTCATGGGCTGAGTTAAGACTGAGTAGTAATTTTTATGTCAAACCCCTACTTCTGCACCTAATACCATACCTGTTCCTGGACAGAATAATCTGAAATTCAGCATATGCATAGTCAGTGACAGGATCTCTGGGTTCTGTAAATTTGGTAATAGTCACTTGGGTGGTTTAAATGTTCTTGAAGGTTGAAAATACATAAAAAAAACTTGGTTTTAGGATCGTTTGTTGGCTCACAGATAGCACAACAATGGAATGGAATTAAAACATGCAACTTTCAGGTTCATTAGAGTAGTGGACACACTGTGAAATGTATAGAATTTCAGTTATTATGGAAATAAATACCATTTTCACGCATGTGCAGATAATTGTTTTATAAAAATGTTCATATCTGGGAAACTGTGGTACAGCATTGTCATGAGCTGGAATTCCTGTTCATGAGATAGGACCTGTGGTGCCCCATAGTGAAATCTGGCTGTGTGCGACGAGCAGGTGGGAGTGCTGCATTGCAGTTAGGGCAAAACTGGCTTGAGCAAAATTCAGGCGGTTAGCACACTCAGACTGGAGAGTCCTAGCCGTCTAAATATGGGCCATGCCTGTGCAGTGCATAGTGACTATGCCCTGTACTGACACAGCCCATGACTGGATATGACCCACAGGGGAGCCCACTGGAGGTAACGCTGCCCAAATGGGATAGTACCAAGGACCCTGTGGGCCATATTCAGTAATAGCATGCAGATGAGCCATTCAGCATGCAAGGTGCTAAGGGGCAATTAGCATGCCCGTTATGGGCTTATTAGCGTGAATGCACAGAACCTGGAATGCCTGTTCTGTGGACTTACATCATTTCATTTCATTTATTTAATCTTTTATACTGGAAAGGCATGTGAGTAAAATGGCCCGCTTTCACAAGCATCCAGTGGTAGTATATACAGTAAGAACAGAGCACAATCAGTTGTAACAATATATACATTGTACAGGCATTATAAAAGGCAAAGTAACACATAGCAACATATTAGTGCAAGACGAGATAATGGATAGGGCCAAAAATCAAGAGCATCTGCATACAGATTTGTAATAGGGGTAGAATTTTAGGTTGTTTTTAAATAAGGACAGTGGTGGGCACTGAGCCATCAGATTCCCTGGTGTATAGTGACCCCTCACCACCCAATCTGCCATGCCATTATCTTAATTGTAACATATTCTCTGGTGTCTAGTGGGCCCCCTACTCCCAATTCTCCATGCCATTATCATAATCTTAGAATATTCCCTGGTAGTCTAGTGGATGCACGTCCCTTGAGCAAATGCCTGACCCCCCTCCCAACCTACCTGCTCTGGACCCTCCAGCCCACAGCACCTCACCCCAGACACTGATCAGAAGCCAGAAACCTGGCTGGTAAGACGGTGGGCAGCACAGCCCTGTGCTCATCACCTCTACGGGCCACCATCTGATGTTCACTGAGAGATCGTCAGTACTGTACTCATGATTGCTCGATGAAAGTCAGACGGTGGCTGGTCAAGGTGGTGAGTGGAGAGCAGTGTTGGTCGTCCTCTTACCAGCCAGATTTCTGGCTTCTAATTGGTGTCCGGGGTTTGGAGTGTGTGGGGGGAGGATCCAGAGTGGGCGGGTCAAGAGACAGTCTGGCATTGGTTTGGGGGATCCACTACACTACCAGGAAATAGTCTATGGTTATAATAATGGCATGAGTGATAGGGGGTAAGGGGGTCCACTAGATACCAGGGAATATGCTATGATTAAGATGATGGCTTGGGCAACCAGGGGATGGGGAGTCACTAGACAGCAACGAATCTAAGGAAAGTACATAAAATGGACAATTGAGGGGTGAGACTATAGTGCTGCGTTAAGGGCAGTGTTTTGGTAGCATTGCACAGCACTGTAATGGAGGCTGTTCAACGCTGCCAAAACTTTTGAATATACAGCTTCCCCACCTATGCATGAGGAGTCCTTCATTTGCATAGGTGCAGGGCTATATTTTGCACAGTTGCACTGTCATGTTAGCACAACACATCAGGGGTCTCTGAATATGGCCCCCACCCCAATCACTGGCACTGTTTATGGTTAACATGAACCACAGCAGTCATGAAAGTGGGAAAACGAGATACCTGGAAGTTAAGTCTGTAACTTTTTTCTCAATAGTAAGAGAGTAAAGCTGATTTTTCAAGATTTTTTTTATAAAAAAATATTAGTGAAATTTGTCTGTTGTATGCCAAGAAAACAGGCCCTGTTTTCATCACTTGTGGACCTGCTTTCATCACTCTTAGAGGTAACAAAAGTGGTAAAAAGAACAGTAAACTTTGTTCAGGAAAAGCAAAATAATCTGCTGAAAGTTAACATAGAAACATAGAATGTGCTGGCAGAAAAGGCCCACCAGGACCACCCAGTCTGCCCGGTATGCCGAGCATGGCACTAGGACTTTCTTATTGTTGTCCACCTGCCCCCGTCCTGTGCCTAACAGCCCCTTGTGTCTATCACATGCTCTCATAAATCCCCCCACAATACTAGCCCACACCACCTTTTCTGGGAGTCTGTTTCAGTTTTCCACCACCCTCTCCGTGAAGTAGACTTTTCTGATGTTACCCCTGAAGGCCCCCCCCTGCTATTTGAAAATCATGCCCCTTGTTTTCGATTGCTCCCTTATCTTGAAGATGTCCCCACTGGCACCCCCTGTTAATACCTTGATATATTTGAAGGTCTCAATCATGTCCCCCTGTCTCTTCTTTGCTCAAGAGAGTACATGCTGAGGTCCTTTAGCCTTTCCTCATAAGACAGATGACTAAGAACCTTTACTTTTTTTGTCACCCGCCTCTGGACACTCTAAACCCTAGCCACATCCTTCCTGAGGTATGGCCTCCAGAACTGGACCCCATACTCCAGGTGAGGTCTAACAAGCTGTCTGTATAAGAGTATTATGGCCTTCCTCTTCCAGCTAGTAATTCCCCTGCCAATACATCCCAGCATCCTACTGGCCCTTGCCACTGCCTTATCACATTGCTTTGCCACCTTCGGGTCCAATTAAATGAACATGTCAAGATCCCTTTCCAGCTCGGTGACCTCTAGGGCCTGCCCCCCCCCCATACGGTATTCCACGCCTTGGTTCTTCCTGCCTAGGTGCATGATATTGCACTTTTTGTTTTGAAGGACAATTGCCACTCCCTGGACCATTCCTCCAGTTTCTCCAGATCCCTGCACATGCTCTCAACCCCCTCGGATGTGTCCACTATTGCAGATCTTCGTGTCATCCGCAAACAGACACACTCTACCCTCCAGCCCCTCCACTGTGTCCCCTGTAAATGTATTGAAAAGGAGTTGCCCCAGCACCAACCCCTGAGGCACTCCACTGGTGACCTTACCGTCCCCAGATGGTACCCCATTGATAATTACCCTCTGTCTCCTGCCCTCCTGCCAGTTTTGCACCCATCTAACCACAAGTGGCCCCAGCCCAAGGCATCTCATTTTGTACAGCAGTTCCCTTGTGTGGCACAGAATCAGATGCCATTTTGAAACCTAGATATGCAACGTCCACTGACTCTCCTTGATCCTGTACCCTGGTGATCCAGTCAAAGCACTCTATCAAGTTCGTTTGACACGACCTTCCCTCAGTGAACCCGTGCTGCCACCAGTTCTGCAAGCCATTGGCTTCTAGGTAACTAGTGATCCTCTTCTTTAACAATTTCTCAATGAGCTTGCCTACCACTGATGTTGAGCTCACTGGCCTATAATTGCCTGGTTCCTCCTTGTCCCATGCTTATGAAGGGGACCACATCTGCCCTTTTCCAGTCATCAGGGATCTCCCCTGATTCCAATGATCTGTTGAAGAGGCTGGTCAAAGGTTCCGCTAGCACCATACTGATCTCCCTCAGGACCCTGGGGTGCAGTCTATCCAGCCCTATCGCCTTGTCCACCTTCAAACCCTCAAGCTCCCTCAGGACCTCCTCCTCCTGGAATGGACTGGAGTTCACCCCCCCCATCTCCTCACATTCCCTGATTTCTTTTGACTCTCTCTCCTTCTCTATCGTGAAAATGGAGCAGAAGTAGCTGTTGAGTATTTCCGCCTTACCTCAGTCATCTTCCACCAACTTCCCTTCTTCATTTTCCAGCCTGACTATTCCCCCCCTTGACTTCCTCCTCTCACTCACATACCGTAAAAAGGTTTTATCTCCCTCCCTGACTGTGTTGGCGATTCTCTCTTCCATTCTTGCCTTTGCCCTCCTGACCTCCCTACCTGCTTCCTTCTGTTTCTCTTGGTATATGACCCTATCCTCCTCTCTCTGTGACCTCTTATACCTCCTAAACACCCTTCTCTTTACCCCGACCTTCTCTGCCACATCCCTATTAAACCAGAGTGACTTCCTCTTCTTCCTATTTTTGTTTACCCTCCTGACACATTGGCTAGTGGCCTCCATTATTGCCCGTCTTATTTGACCCCACATTTCCTCCACCCCCCCTTAGTTTCCCCACCCTTGCTAATGCATGTTGTACCCTCTCCCCTATTTTCTGAAAGCCTACATGCCTAAAATCCAAAACCCTCACTCTGGGTCGATGGGCCTCAGCAGTAATTTTTACCGAGAACCAGTCAGTGCTGTGGTCACTCATGCCCAGATTCTTTCCCACAGATGTCTCACTCACTCTATCCCCATTGGTAAGAAACAAATCTAGGATTCCCCCCTCCCTGGTCAGTTCTCTAACTAGCTGCTTCATGAGTGCTCCCTGTAGGGAGTCCACGATTTCCCTGCCACTAGTGGATGCTGATGGGGTGCCCCAAATCCATGTCCGGCAAGTTGAAGTCCCCCGTCAGGATCACCTCCCCTCTGTGTGCTATCCTCTGGATTTCCTCCATCATTGCCCTATCCTCTTCATCCTACTGTGTTGGAGGCCTATATATCCCCCGTGTCCAATGATACCCATAGAGCCACTGCCCCTTCCCACCTACCCTGCAATTCCACAGTCTTAATGTTTTCCTTCACATACAGTGCAACCCCCTTCCCCTCTTACCCACCCTGTCCTTCCTAAATAATACATACCCTGGTATTTCTATGTCTCAGTCCTGGCCCTCATGTCCCCATGTCTCCATGAGTCCCACGAAGTCCAGATCCGCCTCAGCCATGACCACTGCCAAATCTGGAATCTTATTGCCCAGGCTTCTAGCATTGATGCACATGGCTTTCCACTAGCTGGGCCCATTCTGTTGTCCCCTGGTGTGCATTACCTTCCCAACTGCTCTAACCTGTTTTTTTCCATCCTGGGGGGGGAGGCTGGTAGTCCCCCTTTGCTCCTGTTTCATGGCTTGGGTCCCCCCCCCAATTTAGTTTAAATTATAGCTTAGTTGAAAGAAATCCCCATGTTTACTCTTTAGCACTGCTGCTCCCTCCCTGTTCAGGAGTAGTCTATCTGGATCAAATAGACTCTCATCCTGCCACGTTGATCCCCAGTTCCCTATGAACCTGTACCCCATCTGTTCACACCATCCCACCAGCCACTTATTAAATTCCTCAATCCTCTGTCTCCTGTCTGTACTAGCCCTGGGTATGAGCAGGACCTCTGGAAAGGCCACAGATCTGAACCCTAGGCTGCTGCAGTATCTAGCAAGTGCCCTAAATCTTGCCTGCACCTCCAACAAGCTATGCCCCGCTAAGTCATTTGTACCAAGGTGGAAAACTAGATGTGTTTTCCCATCCTGCTGTCTCCCCTGGAGTGGATATAGTGTATGACCTCTGCCACTGTCATACCTGGTAGGCACTCAACTCATATTGTACTGCTTCTGTCCCACCTTCCCCCCAATGAATTCCTTTTGTTATTGAGTCCCCAGTGAGTATGATCCTTCCCTCCATCACCTTCTGCTTGCATTTCTCCTCTGCCATGTTCCCAGTCCCATGCATTTCCTTAGTTTCACAATTCCTGCTCCCCTCTTTGCCCCTTGTAGCCCCCTGAGTACTTAACGTTCCCTTCCCACTCCTCAGTTCCAGTCTCCCACAACTATTCTCTTTAAATTCACCTCCTCCTCCTCCCACCATCCCCAGTTCCATCTCCCACCTTTCCTTGCCCTGACCAGTATCCTCAGTTCGGTCTCACCCATTCCAATCCTGTTTTGGTCCCCCTAAGCCTCCTTTTGTTGTCCCCTCACTCCTGAGGGTTTGCCCTTTCTGGGGTGAACATGCTTCAGCGTCCTTGTCCTTTCTTTTGCTCTCCTCCTTGTTTTTTTGCAGTAGGCTGACCCCGCTCATCATGTCTACGACACCCTCCATGTGTCAGCCTCACCCATTCCCCCAAGTCCTCTTCCACTCCAATTTCTTTATTCTCATCCTCTTTTAGTGATGCAAGTGGTACAAATCTGTTCACGTGCTCTATGCCTCCTGCATGTTTTCCTGCTTGTGCTCCTTCCCCTTCACCCCTCTTACTTTTTGGCTTTGGATGTTTGTACCTGACCTCCTACCAGTGCTCATGGCCCCCCCTCGTGTCTTGAACTACCTCTACCCGAACCCTCAGGAGCTCCCCTTATGCCCACCCTTGGACCGCCTTCCCTGTCTGCATATTCCTTTGAATTCTTCCAGTCCACCTCCTGACCTCCCCTGCCTCTTTCAGCTTGTGCCACTGAACCCCATCCCCCCATTACTCACCCTTCTGACCCTACCCCACCTTTTTCCCCACAGTGGATTGCATATCCTCCTCTCACCCCTCCCTCCTGCCCCTTCTAGCATCCACTTCAGGCACCTAACCTCCTCCCTCAGTTGTACCAATTGCTGGCACACCATGCAGCCCCCCCCATCCTCCAAGCCAGAGCCAGTACTAGGGCCGACCCACACCCAGTGCACCCTACCACCCCTCCAAAGATGCCACATGCCCATGCAGTCTGGGGACCATGCCAGTGCCCAGTCCCCATTGCGCTCCACTTGCCCCTCCTAATCGGTTCCCCCTCCATTTTTCACAATTTCCCTTTTAATTTCATTCTTCACAGAACACCCCTGCTGCAGGAAGCAGCGCAAATCAAAGCAGTGTAAATCACCTCAAAGCAGACAATATCTAGCTAGCCTCAAATGTGTCTTCTAGCTATAAAATTAAAGCAATTTAAACCTGCAAACGGTTTGCCCAGAATTTGGCTGCGACACCTCCCCAAACCAAGTATCTCAAGACCACCCTAGGGAGAGCATATGGTGACAAAAACTAGCCAACTCAGATTTCCCTTGTTAGGCCCTGATTAATCCCCAACCCAAAAGCAGTTTCCTTTATCAGTGCAGATTCACCCCCACCCAATGCAGCACAACCCCACCCAGGAAAAGCCAATTAGCCTCAAATTAGACAATATACAAGGCAAGCTCCCCCAGTGTGCCAGTTATTGTCCAATAAATGTTACAGTGATCAACCCTTCTGTGGGTCATGCAATACAGTCCTCAGGGCCAATCTATGAGTCTTCCTTCTGCAGGCTCCTTCTCCCACCTACATTTAATAGAGGTCAGGGTCAGGGAGGGTGGGAGAAAGATCCTCTTCTGCTGCCGATGCAGCCAAAGTCCTCCCCGATTTATAGCTCTCCAGGGGCTGTGTTTGCATTTGGTCTCTCCAGCTTTTAAAGGCCAAATGCAGGATTGAAGTTGGTGCCTTGTGCCCTGATTGGCTAAAGGGTAGCCCCAAGCACCTTCCCTTCTTCAGTCACTGATACGGCCCAACAGCAGATCTGTCCCCCGCTGCCGTGGCCAAAAGGAGATCTTTCCCTGTTTGCCACCAATGCAGCCAACAGCTCCTCTCTCCCTCTTCAGCCACCAATGCAGCAAAAGTCCTCTCCAGTTTACAGCTTTCTGGGGGCTGTGTTTGTGTCTGGCCTCTCTGGCTTTTAAAGGCCAGATGCAGGACTGAAGTTGGTGCCTTATGCCCTGATTGGCTAAAGGGCAGCCCCGAGCACCTCCCCTTTCTTCAGCCGCTGACACAGCCCAGCAGCAGATCTTTTCCCTACTGCTGCCAATGCAGCCAAAAGCAGCTCTTTCCCTATTTGCTGTCGATGTGGCCCACAGCAGCTCTGCCCAAGTTTGCCACCAATGCAGGCAACAGCTCCTCTCTCCCTCTTCTGCCACCGATGCGGCAAAAGTCCTCCCTAATTTATAGCTCTTCAGTGCCTCTGTTTACATCTAACCTCTCCAGCTTTTAAAGGCCTAACACAGGATTGAAGTTAGTGCCTTGTGCCCTGATTGGCTAAAGGGCAGACCAGAGCACCTCCCCTTCTTCAGCCGCCGACACTGCCCAAAAGCAGATCTGTCCCCCACTGCTACCGATGCAGCCAAAAGCAGCTCTTTCCCTGTTTGCCACCAATGCAGCCAACAGCTCCTCTCATCCTCTTTTGCCACTAATGTGGCCAAAGTCCTCCCCAATTTACAGCTCTTCGGGGGCTGTTTGAAACATGTGCGGTCAGTAGTGAAGGGTGTAAGATTGATTTTTCAAGTGTTTTTTGTTTGAAGAAATTGTTTTCAAATATTAATTAAATTAAACTGAAGTATGTCCCAGAAATAGGCCATGCTTTCATCACTTGTGAACCTGTTTTCCTAACTCACAAACCCTCTTTTTTGAGCTTCAACCTCACTTTTGTAGCAGCGTCACTATGTAGCTGCTTTATAAAGGGCATTCAGGGGACTGACTCTGTGGTGCTGAATGAAGGGGTTTGCTTGACATACTGACGACCCGGGTTCGCTTGACATATTGGCGACCCAGGTTCACACCCCGAGCCCAGGTGTCAGGAGCAAAAACTGGCAGGGAGGGAGTTTACAGCGTCCATCAGACGCTTCCCTCCTGGGAGGGTGGGAGGCCTTAGGCAGTTGGCAGTGGCTTGGGTGACATTCTAGGCAGCGTGATGCCTCTACATGCTGATGAATGTCCATGCCCCAGGGTGCCATCATGACCAGCCCCCTGAGGAGGGAGGAGGAAGGAGGGGGAGGGGGAGGGCAGAAAATGGTAAATTGCCCAATGGTGAACCAGGGAACAGCAGCTGGTTCCCATCACCACAAAGCCCCGGAAGTGTCCGGGCAGACCCCGCTGCACCCAGGTTATGTATATGTGCCTATAGGTGCTTCTCCCCCAAAGGGGGGACCTTCCCAACAAAGGGTTATGCTGGGTTACTGGGAGACTGCAGCATTAAGATGCGGTTGATGGCGATGGGGCAAAGTAGCAAGTGGGGCCTTGGCAGCCCGAAGGAGTGGCCATCAGGATAGCATGGAAGAAGCAAAAAAAACCAAAAGGACATCAGTCTACTCAAGTTGAAGTTTGAGTTCAGTCCTTATTGCACTGAATAATAAAAATAATTTCAAAGAAAAATATCATAGTATCAAACATACACTTACATAAAACTGTACATGAGTTCAAAAGCACAACCTAAAAAGTAGTCATAGTCTGCAGCATGCTTCATCCCTCACAGTAAGCTTGATAACATCCATACCAATATTTACTATATGCTAGGGAGGTGATGGATGCATAATTTCACTGGTGGAATTCATGCAGAATAGTAATTCTGTTTCTGAAATGCTTTCGGAATTTCATTGTATATTCCACAGCATTTTGAAGACATTCTGTGTAAACCATGGAATAATTTTCCATGGATCACATGGGTGTGAAAAAGAGTCAAGTGTTTATATAATAAACTGCAGATTATGAACCCACAAAAAACATTTCACTTGCAGAATTCCACTACTGACAGAATGCTGCTGGATTTTCCGAACATCCACATAATTCAGTTTCAGTTCAGTTTATTTATTATACTGGAAAGGCATATGAGCAAAATTGAATTCCATGCCACTAGAATCTGAAAATTCCACACAGCACTATTGCATGCACTATCATTGTTATTGTTTAAAGATGCATAATCTTTCTTTATGTGGCCAGAAAGAAAATGATGCAAAGCTAAATATTATGAGTGGAGAATCAGATATAAATAACCAGAGTATTTTCTGTTCATCTGTTACATACAGAATAATGTATGGACAACAGTGTGTAACACATTTGTTTTCTTTTACAACACCTGAGGTGTATGATACCACATAATCCATAAGAACAATTATTTTTTCCTTTTTTTCATTATTTCTTTATAGTGTATGGTAGAACATTGTTATGGATAAAAAGCCATAACTCCAACAGTGTTGTTATGCTGTAGTAGCTATGTCATAGTAGCTGTTATGCTGCACTAGATATATAACTACTGCGGCATAACAACACCAAATGTGCGTTGCACGTGGAGGGTCTGTCCATAGTGGCCGTGGTGGTGACAGTGGGAGCAAGGAGAGCTAGGAGAGTGAGTCTGAGGGGGGAAAAAAGTAAAAGTAAGGGATATTTTGTTAATCTTAAACTCTTGGATAGGGGACCATACACTATACAAGATCATGTATGGTCTACAGTCCATGCCAAGTGTATATACATATTTCCGAATCCTGATCTCCAGTGTGGCAGGAGATGAGACACATGGCACCTCAGCCCTCCACGCCACTGGGCTGGCTGTTATAAAACCAAATGTTGCATGGTTTGTACAGGTATCGCAAATCGATCTCTAGTACATGTGCGATCTGTTTCTGTCTTTCACATTGTGTGGCTTTATAGACAATTTATTCCACTTACTAGCACAGTACTGGGATTGGTTGAGCTACATCAGTAAGTGGAATAAATTGCCTATAAAGCCACACACTGGAAGGGTCAGGAATAGATTACACATGTATTAGAACTGTGTATATCCATCAGATGAAAGGTGTACAGTAATAAGATACACCCTTCCACCCTGAGGAAGGGGCCTTAGCTCTGAAATATACAGGGTACAGCAGGTGATGTACTGACTCAGTACTTAATATATTGGCTTTAGATACCTTAATATTCTGAGTAAGTGAGTGTTTGTCCCATGTCATGTGGAGATGAAATGATGCATTCCCAGGTACCAGTGCTGCTTTACAAGGAGTCCAACTACCATCAGCCCCTGCAAGAGTTATATTAACGCAGACAGCCTTAGAGTCACAGCAATAGAGGAAGTGCGTTACTTAATGTGGAAGCAATGGAGGTGAAGCACAGTGGGGGAAAACATTCTTTGGGTCATCTTGTCATTGCTTGACATCTTCGATGTCTCAATGAGTGTCTCTAATGGGGTGGTGTGGATGTGAGGTTCCGTCAGCAGGATGTTTAGTCAGTAGGGTGTGGCTGGGTGTTCTCACTCTCAGTCTTTCTCTAGCATCAAGTCCTCCTAAGGCCCACTTTGATTCCCTTCTCCCTCACCTCTTCAGTCATGTGGCCATCTAAAAACCATCAACAACTATTGTAGTGAGTTACCTTAGTGTGTCTTCGGTGGCTGCTGGCATCTGCATCATTATAGTGTCACCTGTTGTGTCGTGTATTTAACTTCTGGAAGGGTCACTTTGCTTTGCCTTGAATAACCACACAACAAGTCCCAATAACTCCCTCCCTTAAATCCCACAATAATAGCTCCCGCAACTGACCTGCTGTTATCAGCAGTCTTCTACTTAATGGCATCATCTGTTAAGAAGCAAATGGCGCCAGGGATTCCAGCTGGTCTGGCAGGAAGCTGAGTGCAGTCCAGCTGGATGCGGGATGCCCCTGGGGTGGGTTTGGTGACTCTGTGGCTGCACAGACGCTCACTGAAGGGGAAGTGGGGGTCATGAAGGACAAAGTTTCAGATTCAGCCCTGACATGTAGCATGTCTGCAGATGTATGACATATGTGCTGCCACTAACATCATGTACTGGCATGCAATGGAACGTGGTATTGCCCTATCCAACCTCTCCAGCCAACAACTGATTTCTCACCTTATGGATAGTCAGCACACAGAGAGATCCTGAGGAAGACTCAGTTCACTCAAAGCACAGGAGCACCAAATTTCCCACTGTTTGGTGCTGTTGATGTGTTGTCCTTTCACCTTCAATAAACATATTTGCAATGATTTTCCTGACTTCGGGTCTGATCAGTACATGAGTGCACCTCGGTCCTGTGTGCATTTGCAATACTTTTGGGGGTCTGCTACACCCAGAGGCTGCACCAGGTGCTACTGCACTGCTGAGAGTGGACCCACTCTTGTCTTGAGCACTCAGAGACACAGCCTGATTCTGTAGGGGACAGCTGTATGGTGGTGTAGCAGGGCAGTCCATAACATGTCCCAATGTTGATTGACAGCAATCAAGCATTATAACTGACTATGGTTCCAAGAATGCACTGTTCAGTTTAATATGCCCATGAATGCATATGGTATAAAGGGGAGTGGTAGTGAGGGTGCAGTGGAAGATGGAAGCAGAGGTGCAGTTAGAACCTTTTCTAAAGGGGAACAGTCAGCACCATGAACCCCACACCCAAGTGTGCGGCTGATCCCAATTCGCACTTTGGATGCAAAACATTTTGTTTTACTTTATTTACTGCAATACAGTAGATTGTATTAGACTGATGCTTTGACTTCCAAGTTGACATTTGCTGTAACCAGAAGTCCCAGAATCCCCTGCAGCATACATCGGAATAAAGCTGCAGCAGTGGCAGATGCAGTAACCTGAAGTGTAGGTTAGAGTTTTTGCAAGTCCTAACCATTTGTTTGTTGAACATGCTGTCTTCCTGGGGCTAAGTAGAGACACAGAGGACTGTACTTAACCCTGGGAGAACAGTGGGACTGGCAAACATCTGCAAACATTAATAGGATCAGTCTGAAAAATCTACTATACTGCAGTAAACAGTAAGTAAAAAAATGTTTTTTTTCACACGGAGTGCACATTGGGGCTAGCCCCATACCTGGGAAGGTGGCTGTTAGTGCTGCCTGTTCTCCTTTAAGTGTCTATTAACCCCTACACAGTACACCCATGCACAGATGTTTAAGAATCATATCCCAGCAATATCACTCCTTTTTATGAAGGTAGTAAATAGGAAATCAATTTAGATAGGTTGCAGTTACAACAGGTAATGACAATTATCACAGTCATTCTGCTAATTTTGTCAAGAGTCTCAGGGAAACAACGAAGTCCTGTGGCCATCACTTTGGGATGACCCTATGTGCTATGTAAAGGCAGTGAACTCAAGGCCACACTCTTATCACCATGGTCCCATAATTTCTTTGCTTTGGCTATTACACTGGGACCAGTTACTGATTGGCCAGTGCAATTTTCATTTAGGCAAGCCTTTTTTTATGAGTAAACAACATCCAAGAAATATGTTGCATAGCACTTTATTATACAATAGAAATGAAAAATGTGCGTTTATTTGGAATGTTTTACAGCTAAACTGAAGCTGCCTAGGTCTGACGTATTGCATCATGGAGCTGAAATAAATTGAAAAAAAATTTTTTTTTGAGGAACGTAAGTGAAACATATGACTGTCTCCAGTGTCTACAAAATAAGGGCTGTTTTATTTTAATTCTGAGCTCAATTTCAGACATCTTTACAAGACAGGGGGTACAGGGTCATCCATCCTGCAATAAAAGACAGAATTTCATCTGCCAAGCCCTGAAATGAGCGAATAAATGTTGATGAAGTTGAAAAAATCCAGACTGTGCTATTTTTTTTGCCTTTCTCTGGAGGCCATGAGGAAGCGTGGATCCCCTGAGACCCAGCACCTCTCTCAATATTCAGAATATTGCAGATCAAGTGCAGAAGGAGATATCAATCTCACTTTACAGTGCCGGGAGCTCCATTTGTTTGTGTGGGATGTGAAGAGCAGCTCAAATGACTTCACCAATTCTTCAAAAATGCACTTAGACACTAGCAACTCACTGCTCTTCATTTACTTAAAGTTCAGGCTTGTCAGAAGTAACTGAGGGTACTGCTTCCACCACAGAGACTATAAACTGAATCACAAAGGCAGACAGTCTCCCTCGCTTTTTTTTTTATTACTAGTTACCAGGTCATGCTGGAAAATAATTATGCATTGACTGGTGCAGATATCAAGTTAACACAAACTAAATAAATCAATAAATACCGGTGCTAAGGCTCAAAAAGCCTGTTCACTGATACAGATACTACAGCAGTGCTGCTCAGCCAGTTCAAATCTCCCTCCCTCCCCAATACACTGGAATTATCTTTTTTTTTTTATCAGGAGTGACACACTAAGCTGAAAGCTTGTGTACAGGTGAGACCTGGGAGCACAAGGAAGTTAAACGACTTGCTCAGGGTCACACAGTATGTAAGTGGGGGCTGTGGGATTCAAACCCAGTTCTTTAAGTTTGCAGCTTAGAGCCTTAAACCACTGCACCATACTGCCTCCATCTTTCTGCTCTCCTAGGTTGCAGGTGTAAGCCACTATGTGACACTGAATGCAGATCCAAGTGTCCTAATGCTTTGATGGTGTTTTGATCCTAGTGCACTCACACACACTGCAAAATCCAATCCCACACTGCCCTGTGTACAGATCCGGGGCCCCCAGATCTAGAAGATTCCTGTATGTTAGAGGGACGTGGAGCAATCCACAAGGAAATTGTTCCAATAGACCTGTATTTACTATACAGGAAAAAAAAAGTCAGCTTCAATAGGAAATATTGGAATTTGCTGGAAAACAGAGGAGAAATCACCCTTAAAGGAATACTGTCAGCTCGTATTTGAAATCTCAAAGTACATATCTGCAGTTATCCTGTTGGCATTAGAAGCACTAAGAACTGCATCAATGCCACAGGATGTACATAATTTTGCTGATTTTTTTTTTTTTAGCTAAAATTAATTCCTGAATGGTCCGCTTTGTTAGCCGGCTACCGATGCTCCCACGCGTCCATCAGCACCAGACTGCATCAAGCTGCATGTAAACTGATTCATGGATGAGTTCTGATTTTATTTCTTTCTATTCAATAAACACACTGCCTGGTAGCATGGACACAACTGAAGCGTTTAAAGTTAATCAGATCTAAAAACAAGTGTTCTGACTTGTTGTAATCCATGTTTGAAACTTGAAACTGTGGCTCTGGGCATGATCAGAGAAGGGAGAGTCACCCACTTTGAGGACAAGGGGAGGAGGCTGGACGGGCAGGGAAATATATGTCATATATTTTATTTTTCCACTATTTAATATACTTTAAATACAAATATAGGTCATTTTCAGTGTACTTAAACATACATGTTTTGCCTTATAGGTTTTTTTAGTATTGTGTTGTTAAGTCATGTCATTCTGTTGCCTCTGTTCCAGTGGATTTTGTGGCCACCAAAAGACACAATTTATTTTCCATTTTGACTTTGGTATTATGTGCATCTGCAAGAAATCCCATTTTTTTAAAATCCAAACTGCAAAATGCTAGGATTCCCTTGATGGTGTGAATGGTGACCTAATGATCATCAAATATTTTATTTACATTTTTAAAATTAATATCTATAGGGTGGGAGACTCCGAGTCACTGGATGGTGGTAGTGGGCATGCATTAAGCAATTTTGTTTTGTAACCAGAAAAGATAGATATAGGAAAACCTTGTCTTCCTTTGGTAGCCACAATTAGGCCACTCTGTGTGGAACCTGGATTGTGAAAAAGCCAGCACCCTGCAATAAAAGTTTCAAAATGGTTAGCAGACAGTTATAAAGCACAATTCCTGGGGAAAATAACACCTTAAATCTCTAGAAAATCCAAACTCTTAGGTGTAAATTTGGGGCTGACAATATAACTTAGAGGGTAGAGTAATGAGCTGTGAATGAGCGTTATACATCCAACAAACCTGGGTTTGATTCCCCCAAACTCCACTTTCACTGTGTGTGACTCTAAGCAAGTCACTTAACTTCCCCAGTGCTCATGGGTCACCCCTGAAAACAGGCACTTGTGTCTAGTGGGCCTTACCTGGTTACTGAAAGAATAAAATAAATAAAAAATAAAAATACATTCAATAATAAAATAAGTAAGAGAAAATAAGACTTGTAGTTGTTCAGATGTGATCACTTGACCATGTGTTACTTCCATAAAACAGCACCGATCAGAAATACTTGACTTTCTGAATCTCATTACTCAGCTTTTTGAATCACAGATCAGAGGAACCATTTTATAATTGCAATAAGATACTCCAGAATGTGCATAATGTAGAATAATGGCATTTCTTGGGTGTGTAAGGTATGTAGCATTGCCTCATGCCTCATTTCTCAAGGCATGCCATTACCCCACAATAACGCATACACTTTTACATCTTACTGTTTAAATCCCAGTATCTTAGAGAACTTGTGCACTGAGCCTACCATGAGTTCAAATGCCTATGCTGAAACACAGGGGTGGTGTGTGCACCTTACTCTATACATTGACTGAGTTATTGAATTTAAAGTAACTTCCAACCCAATCCCTTGTTAATCTGATTTGCCTATCCTAATTGACTTAGCAAGGGTTATGAATTCAAATCCTTGTGGTCATGTGTAATGGTGTTCTCTCCCCTGACTGCACTCCCAAACCATGACACCCAGGTGCATTCATGTGCTGATCCCACTGCACTCTAAAGCTGAGAGATCTAAACCTGCTGTCTTGGTACACCGATGTGCTTCTTCCACTGCACCCTCTATGTGTGAGTTCAAATCCCTGTACTCTAATTCACTAGCATGCTGATTCCACCACATTCTCAACTTGTACACATTAATCCTGGTTCCCATGTACACTAGTGTGCTTAATCCACTGCATTCTCAATCTGCAAATTCAAACATTGGTGGCTTAAGCTTAGTACACTGGTGTGCTCACCCCAATAGAGTTTTAAGTTATAAATTCTAATCCTGTTACTCTGCTGCACAGGTATGCTTATCAAATGCTGCACTCCAAAACTGTGAATTCTAATCCTCGTGCCCTAGAGCACTGGTGCGCGAGTTTTACTGTGCTCACAAGTTGTGAGTTTAAGTTCTGTTGGCCTAGTGAGCTGAGATACATAATCCACTACATTCCCAGGCTGTCAGATGAAATCCTGCTGCCCTAGTGCACTGGTGTGCTGATCCTACAGCATGTCTAAGATGATAGTTCAAGTACTGGTACGCTAGTGAACTAGTGCACTATTTTCACTGCACACCTACAGGGATAGTTTAAAAACTGGTGCTCTAGTAAGCTGGTGCACTGTTCCTGCTTTACTGTCCAGGTTGTAAGGTCAAATCCTGGTGCTATATTTAGCAGACGTGCTAGTCTCACTGGGATCTACAACACCAGTTCGACAACTATGTTGTCGATTTGTGTCTTGGGCATCTACTCCTCTATCAAGGTTAACGAAAGGAAATATCACATGGCCCTCATTTCGATGGCTGTTAAAAGGTTAGTCCTTCGTCACTGGGTTGACCAGTCTGTTATTACCTACCAGGAATGGGTGGCGGAAATGTCACTTAGTTTTAAAATCGAAAAGTTGATTGCCAGTACCAGACATGACCTGCCTGCCTTTCATAAAAAATTGGGTAAACTCTATTCCCTGTATCTTCATTAAGACCCCATATGGAGTCTTCATTCTCCCTCTCCCTTCTGTGTGTGTGTGTGTTTTTCGGGGGTCATGATTTTAACCAATGACCCACCTCGGACGCTTCTCTCTTCCCTCTTTCTCTCGTCTCTTCTGCTTCCTTTTCTTTTTCTTCCTTTTGGTGGCGGCATCTCGGGGGTTCAGGGGAGGTTGAGGTAGTTGGTGCTTGTTCCTTCTTGTTTTACCTTGCCTTTTACCATGTTGTATTTGTTATGTTTGAAAACTGAATCAAATTTAAATTTCAAAAAAAAAACTATGTTGTCGACCGGCATCACAGCGACAGGCTCCATGCTGACCATGATTTGCAGTCAGCAAGGGCGAGTATATCGAGACACTGTTTTTTCTTTGAGGGCTTTGCCCTCGAACCCTATAGGGACCTCCTCCATCCCATACTAATGGATTCCAACTCCAAGTCAGAGTTGGTTCAGAGAGGGGGTTCAGGATGGGGGAAAGTTGCTGGATCCTGGGTGGACATCTACAGTGACATGTCGATGTTGTCAGCATCGACGTATGTCACTGTAGAAGTGTCGCTATGCTGGAGGCATACCGTCTCACTGAACTCTAAAGCTATGGGTTCAGTCCTGATACCCTGGTGTGCTGATCCTCCCAAACTAGGATTTCAAACCCTAATTGATGACGTAAGCTATACAGCTAATAATGAAAGGCAAGGAAAATTTTATTTTTAGCGCTCCCATTCCCTGAGGCTCTGGGCACCTAACAAAGCATGACAAAAGTAAAAATGACAGATAAAACACAATAACATTTCCAGAAAAAATAAGAATCAGAATAACAGTTATTAGGATTAGCTATGTAAGCAATAACCCATGACAGGTTGTGGCATAATAGGCATTTAATCCATGCCTGGGGTGCGTTGTGAGGCACAAGGATGCAGGCCGAGTGTCCTTACAGTGCCCCAGGTGTGGATTAAATGCCTATAACCCCACACCCTGGAGTGGGTTATTGCACTTAGAACATGGGTTACCTCACCCATAGCATAGAATCTGAAAAAGATAGGTGTTCACCCTCTTTTGCTATCTAAAAGGGATATCATTCTTCCACTGTGCAAAGTAGTCCCTCAGATAATTCATTTAATGCATGTTGTGTGAATTGTGATGGGAAAGAATGTTTCATTAGATGATATCTGTTGTACTTCATGCCTTATTTACTAGCACTACACACCACAATGCTGCACTGTGAGTTAGTAAACGGGTGGTTTTTCACGATTCTGCAGTGCATGACAGTGCTCGTTAAATGTACACTTCCCAGCCACCATTCAGCTGAACGATACTCCCTTACAGTGGCATCCACAATCAATACCAGTTTAAACACAAAACTACACTGTTTAACTGTAGAGATAACATCTCTTTTCTTTACATCTCTGGAGATTCCTTGAACTTACTGCTATGTGTTTCTCTGAGTAGACAGTGTTCACAGCTCCACGTCAACAAGTGAAAGGGAGAGAAGGGACAATTTCAAACACTACATTGCTTGCTCTTCCTACTGCTGTGCTGGACTGCAATGCTATTTCGTATATGATATGTTGCATAGCAGTGGACATGGCTTGATGGAAGAACAGAACTTTTCATACCGTTGCTGTAGGTATGTGTGAGAGGTACTGCGTGTGTGTTTCTGATTGACTATGGTGCTTACCATGGGGCACTTGTGAGATGATCTGTGAATACTCGGGACTGCACACAGTTTTGCAATGGGACGATCGCTTCCGTGACATTCACGTGACACTTGGGGAAACAGGGTGGCAACCTGTACAGTGCAACTAGACTTGACTTAGGATTTCTCTGCCAATATGGCATGTTGCAGTGATCACTATTGTGGTACTGCCGCTCCTCATAATACTACAATAATTAGTCATCTTGATGTGTGCCATTGTGCAGAGTTTTGCGATGTGAGACATAGTTTACCTTATGTTACTATCACAGTGCCACTGTGTGGAGTGGGGAGTGGGTTCTTTGCCACTATCTGTATTTATCACTCTATTGCTGACACACCATGATACACTCCCTATACCAGTAGTACTGGTTATTGTACTACTGGCATTCTATGATTCCACTACCGCTTTGAATAATAGTAGCACAGTTGAAAGATGGAATCAATGTGTGCTTCTGTTTCGTGGTGAACAGTGTGCCTCGCTCTTGATAACTGGAATGTGCATGTCAGAGATGTCTGTTAAAAAAGGCTTTGTCTATTGCACTGCCTTGCATAGCTGTGTCCTACTCTTGTATGACAAATCTTTTCCATCGGGTTCTGCTTACTGTGTCATGACATACCATGATGACTTACAATGGCACTTTACGCTACTCCGTAACTCTCTCTTTTGGGGGGAAGGCCCAAGTTGGTGACTCCCAGACCTAGACTTGAGTTTGGTGACTGGCACACCTACTCCACTTAGAACTCTATCCTTATAGAGGGCGACTACCTATGGAACAGTTACATGTTCAGTATACTGACAGTGCTGTAGGTCTTGCAACAGGGCTCAGGTGGGATATTTCAATTTTTTCCTCTTGCTGAACGATGGCACTGCCATCAGAAAACTTATTTTTTACCCACTGATCAACACTTCCATTGCCAAATGAAGAGAAATTAATCTCCATTTCTGTGTTACAATGACACAGTGTGCAACGATTGCTAAGGGGGACAAAAATGGCTGTTATATCAAACCATTTCAGCAGACTACCGAAATCCCTACATTCTGTGAAAGGGTTTTCTAGATAGACTGCAACAGGATCCGGCAACATAACCATGGATTAAATAGTGAATTTAATTCACGGCTGCCTGACAGCTGCTCTCCAATCACTATTCTGACCTTCAGTAACCCATGTTATAATAATAATTAGTGCTGTTGGGCAGGGAGATCACTCTGTAAAAACCAGGCTAAAGAGGTGGGCCTTCAGACTCAGCTGGAAAACACCAATCGAGGGGGCCTCCTGGACTGCAGGTGAAAGCGAGTTCTACAGGGTCGGCCCAGAGATACTAAAAGCTCGGTCACCCGATGACTTGAGCCAAACCCTGGGAATTTCCAGGAGGCCCCTTGAAGAAGAGCGGAGGGACCAAGCAGAGGTCGCAGGTATCAAGAGCTCTGACAGGTAGCCAGGACCCAGTCCCTATAGGGCCTTATAGGTGAGCAAGCCCACCTTGAAAAGGACCCACCACCTGACAGGTAGCCAGTGTAGAGCACGCAGGACCAGGGTCATATGGCAGGACCTGGGCAGGCCCGTCAGCAAACAGGCTGCCATGTTCTGCACAAGCTGCAGTCTGCAGAGGGTCCCTACCATAACCTCAAAGTATAGAGAGTTATAGAAGTTGATCCTAGAGGTAAAAAAGGCATGTACCAGGGTCGGCAGATCCTCGGGCGAAACAAGGGACTTGATCCTGACGATGTTCCACAAGTGGTAAAAAACACTCTTGACTACAGACGATACGAAGATCAGCCTGCTGTCCAGGATCACACTGAGGTTATGCACCCTCAAGGAAGCCACCAATGGAGCAGACCCCAGGAAAAGACTTGTGCTTGCTTCAGGTGGCAACCTATCACGCCCGTGACCTGGCTCGATCACTAGCACCTCGATCTTATCCGAATTTAGTCTCAGCCAGCTGGAAGCCATCCAGTCATTGATTTTAGCCAGAGAGCTGTTAGGCACGTTGACAGCACTGGATGTTCTGGATGCAAATGACAAATACAGCTGGGTGTCATCTGCATAGCAGTGAAACTCCACGCTGTATTGCCAAATGATCTCACCCAGGGGCAGCATGTACACTGCAAACAGCATCAGCAACAAGATCAAGCCCTGTGGTACTCCACATGCCAGGGGCATTGGGGAGGAGGAGAAATTCACCATCACTACCCGCTGCACCCTATCAGAGAAATAGGACTCAAACCAGCTGATGACAGTACCAGCGAGTCCACAAAACTCACAGAGCCGATCAAAAAGCATGACGTGGTCCAAAGTTTCAAATGCTGACGAGAGATCGAGGAGCACCAGAACTGACCTGTCTCCTCTATCTCTAGCTCTGAGTAAGTCATTATGCACCCTAGCTAGAGCTGTGTCTGTGCTGTGTCTAGCCTGAAAACCCGACTGAAATGACTCATAGATGTCGAAGGACACAAGGTGATCCTCAAGCTGCTGTGCCACCAGTTTCTCAACACCCTTTCTCAAAAATGGCAGGCTGGAGATGGGACGGTAATTCACCAGGATGTCTGGGTTAAGGGAAGATTTCAAAGGAAGGATCTCACCAGTGCTTCTTTCAAAGCCACTGGGAACACCTCTTCCACCATTGAACACCTGGCAATCCTGGTGAAAACCGGGCCAACAGCCTGGGTGCATCCCATTAAGAAGTGAGTCAGGGCTGAGTCCAGTTCATAAAATGTGTGCTTCAGCTCCAAGATCACCCCAGTCGCTTTAGACACCTCCACTGACCTAAACTCCTCCCATACAGGCATAGTGCCTCTGTTCCTCCCAGCCCAGCTACTGCGAGGCATTTGCCTTCCTGAAGGAATCTCCGACCAGATAGATTACACTCTGGCAGAGAAGAACAGAGCAAACTCTTCACATAAAGCGGATGAAAAAGCCTTCCTTGGCTGTAGACAGGTGGGTTGGAGAAGCCTAGCCACAGTCCAAAAAAGCTGAGAAGGTCTGTTCTTCCCTGCTGCAATTTCCCTGAACAGGAATTCTGCCTTCTTATGGGAAATTACCCCCTGGTACTCACAGTAGTGAGCACACAGGGCCAGTTTGTTGGCCTCTAACTGCGCCTTCTGCCAGTAACACTCCAACTTCTGACCCTTGATTTTCATCACCTTGCAATCCCCATCAAACCAGGGGGATCTCAAGTGAGAGGATCTGGGTCATATACGAACCAGTTCGATGACATCCAGTGCTTCAGATACCATTATTATAAGTGGCTACTGCCTCACTGGTGCCAATCGCACAAGCTGCTTCTACTGTAGATAGGTCTGCTAATGCCAATAGTCCTTCTGGGTGCAAACCCCTTAAAGGGCAATAGTTGACCATTTCCACAGGGGAAGGACTTTCAGGGGGGCCCCAAACGTGAAAACCACAGTTCAATGATTGGACCAAGAGACCCAATCAATCTTGAGGCTATAAACCCCAAGACCCAGCTGGAACATCAGATTGAGGACTGGTTATCAAGTTATGGACAGATAGAACTTCTTTAAGCACATCTGGAGTCCTGTTCTAAAGCTGAAAAAATCAAGTTATAATATTATCTCATAAATTATTAAATACTCAATTGACCAGTGTTACATGATGTAGAGAACATAGCTTTTTGTGTTTCCTGCATCTTAATGTATCATTCTAGTTATGAATCATGTAATGTTACATAACAGTTGCTGTCTTATATAGAGAGGAGTTGTAATGGTAATAAAAGATCCGGGTCCAAGCCCTCAAAGGCTTGGGGCAGGCCATAAATATTTTTTATAAAAAGATTCATTTTAGCAGTTCTGTTGAGAAGAGGTTAGGGGCCCACATGAAAACATCCAAGGGCTCTAGCCCCTGAGGCACAGGTCTAGCAATGCCTCTGCTTATATACTTGAAACATGTTCCTATTATGTATGTTTTAAATTGAAAATAAAAATGCATGTATTTATTTATTTATTTTACTTATTTATTTAGTTTTTGTTCACTGGCTAAGTGCACTAGACAAATTCTGCTTATTTTCAGGCATGACCAGGGGGAGGGGGCTACAGATGAATTCCAATTGACCTTGAACCAGATTAAGCAGTTGGTGATATTTTCGGTGAATATTTAGTGAAAATGATTTATTGGAAAAAAATCCCTGGATCCATAGTACATGGACCCTGCCAAATACTGTTTGTTGCCATGTTGAACTGATCTAATTGTACTAACAAGCTATGAGTTTAAATTGTGGTGCCTAGTATACTGTTCTGCGGGTCACACTACACTGACTAGCTGCAAGTTCAATATGTGTGTTTTGTGGTCTGGGTCCCCATGTTAAGCATCTAATCCTGTTCATTCAGTCTACAACATCACTATGCCACATATCTAATCTTGTTACTTCTCTCTGTCTCAAAGAAAGATAACTATCTCACACACACACACACACACACACACACACACACACACCATACAAACATACACATTTGGGGTATACAAAGGGAATAAAAACTGTCAAGATTTCTGCTTTTTGGCTAATTTTAGCAAGTGGATAGAAGTAGATTTTTCTTCTTCACAGCAACCCAGATGTTTGTCTTTCTTGCCTGTAGCTTCTACGAGTGCTAGGTCACATGGGCTGCCTTCAGTGTGCTTCCAAAGTGGCCTCTGATTGGACAAGAAGTCTCATGAGATCTGGAAGTCTCACACACTGTTCCAGTGGTTGAATAAGACATAACAAAGCAACAATAATGAGTAACTGCAGTCCCAAATAAGAATACTCAGCTGTGTGTTCAAAATAAGGTATCCACCCACACACACACACACACACACCTACCAAGAACAGTAGCCAAATGGAACCAAGGAAAACTTTCCCTATGGCTCCCACTTGCTTCTCCAGGACTGACAATGTTATCACACTGGACACTGGGAGGCACCTATCTCCGCCACTTTGGATTAGGGGATTTGAACCTGACTCCCTTTTGATCAGTTGATGGCATTGGAGGCCATTGCCTGTCCCTTTGGAACAGCTCTCACCTATCTCTTTGGACTGACTGATCCATGCTTAACTGCTATTCACATGGAACCCTTCTCCACTTCAGCCTTCAAAGCTCTTGTTTGAATATCTGCACACACATTCATTTCTGTTCTCTTACTTTGTGCAGGATCACCAAGCCACATTGCAGTTCTGTACCTTTATGCAGGATCACAATACCACATGCCCAATTCTGTTCACTTATTTTGTGCAAGATAACCAAGGCACATACTCAATCCTGTCCTTTCACTCTGTGCATGAGTGCCATACCATATACCCAACACTGTTTTCTCATTTTGTACTGGATAACCATGCCACGTACTAGAACTGTGTGAAATGTGGAATGCTGCCAGCAGAATCCATGTCAAACTGCAGTTCTGTGGCCAAAATGCTTTTAAAAATTTATATTTTTACTTCTGTGGAATTCCAAAAAGCATTTCTATTTAACCTGCAGAATATTATTCTGTGGACTGCACAAAATTAATTTTCTGTTTATGTAAACTGCTGAATAATATTCTGAAGTTTATGTAAATTACAGATTACTAATCTGCAGTTTAAAAAAAATCCACTTTTGGCCCAATTTCTGAATTCCGTTTCCAACAGAATTCTGTGCAATTGGGCAGAATGTCTGAAATTCTGTGAAATTCCAGTGGAAGCAGAGTTTGAAAATTCAACATAGCACTGTTTAGTCTTCCAGGATTACCATGTCACATTCCCAATCCTGTTCTCCCATTTTGTACAGGATAACCATGCTGCATACCTTGTCTGGTTTAATTCGATCAGGATCACCAAGCCACAATGCCATTCCTAGTTTCCCATTTTTGTAAAGGATAACAATGCAACATACCCTATTAAACTAGTTTTATCTGTGCAGGATCATAGTAGACAAGGTTGCATAGATCATCTTTATCAAACCCCTTCATAACTTCAGTGGCCTCCCTTAGGTCACCTTGAAGTCTCAGTTTTCCAGGAAGACTCGACTTAACTTCCTCAGTCTTTGCTCAGTCAGATTTTTGACACCAAGAACTAATGCTAGTAATCATGAATGTTGTCCTGTAAGAAATTAAAAGTAATTTTGTTAACATAATGCAAGCCTGGCTTTTCCTTTTTTCAGATCATCTGAAATGTGGGCATGTGTGCAATATGTTTAATCTCACTGCAGCACCATTGCTTTTTCTTTGATTTGCTGATTGGCTTCAGAATCCAGTGACATCAGTTATACAGCAGCACTTCATACTTCCACCCTGAGATATAATACATTGTTATGGTTTCAAAACTACTTAAGAAATTGTCAAAAAGGTATGTTGGTTTACTTTAATTTGTTTTACTGCAAATGATTTTCCATTTATTTATTTATGTAGTTTTTGTTTACCAGGAGGGTGCACTAGACAATAGTATGTCTATTTTTCAGGCATGACCCTGGAGAATTATAAACATGTAACAAGTTAACAGTTTTACATAATGGTACAGGTAAAAATGAAAACAAATTGCGACAACAGTTTACAGTAGTACAGATCACAGTGAAGCAGACAGTGCATTGCATTCATTCTCAGCTGAAACAGAAGCTTCAGTATACTGATTGTGGCAGACAGGCAAAACGTACACATACAAGTACTAGCACAGTGCATTAGGTACAAGAACATTTATCGGATGAACTTAAGAACTTATGGAGCTTTCTTTTGAAATACGAGTGGGACTGAGATAGCCTAAGGTTAGGTGGAATGGCGTTCCAGAGCTTCAAAGCAAAGGATGAGAAAACTTGCTCACCCATGTTAGAGCCTTTAGAAACAGTAAGAAGTGAGAGATTACTAGATCTCAGTGGGTAGGCCTGGTCAGAAAGCATTAACAGGGCAGCCAAGACAGCAGATTTAGATGACCTAATAATCTTGTCGGTCATACGGCCTAGGTGTAATGCTGTAATGAGGAAGAGGATAGCTAACCTAAACTAGAATTAAGAGTGCAGTGGGGAATCATCTAGGTAAAAGGCAAAGAAAAATGGCAGACGCTATTATTTCAATGTTGGGTGAATCGTGTAAGTGCATAGTGCTTGTGTGAACTTAACTTTGGCCTTTTTTTATTCCCACCCCGGTAGAGGAGCTTGGCAGTGATAGGGAATAGAAGGCAAAGCATCAACGGAAGAAAAGGTGCGGTGAAGGAAAAGGTGGGGAGGGCGGAGGGAATTCGAAAACACTCTGAGAGATGGTTGCTGGGAGAGGCTGGCTTTTATGTGATGTGTGGGAGGAGTCAAATTCCTCCACATTGAAACATGGACAAAAGCCCTACCATTCAGTGTTGGGTGAATTGTGTAAGTGCATAGTGCTTGTGTGAACTTAATTTTGGCCTTTCTCTATTCCCACCCTTGGTAGAGGAGCGAGGCAGCAATAGGGAACAGAAGGCCCACAACGTTCATAGACAGCATGAACAGTAGCATGTAGGAGAGGACCCCCCCCATGGAGGAAACATCTGAGGTCCCATGGCTACTGGACTGCCTGTCCTCTAAGCGCACTAAGAGGAGATAATAATAGATAGTTTTCAAGTTTGTAACAGCAACTGGTACGTCATGAAGGAGTCTGTCTGATGCGAGTCTTAGTATCAGAAGCAGATATGATTGATGATGATGATGATGCTTGATTTGGAGGAACAACTTGTGATCACAATAATTAGTCTGAGCCATTGTGGAATTAGGTATCCAGTGATAATAGTGATCATATATGGGCGAGCGTCAAAATGGCAACCCGTAATACGACGTTATTATCATGGGTGACCTGCCAGAATAGCGAGGACTGAGACTGTGAGGAGATGGAGGGGTGAGCGGAAAAAGAAAATAGTGAGGGGAAGGGGAGGGATAGGGAAGAGGGTTATTACCCTCTAGTGTGCCTGCTCCACCAAGCCAACTGTGTGGTGTGGTGTTGGGAGGCTGGCTCCGACAGAGCAGGTCCTGGGGCCAGGAAGAGATTTTTTGTTCCTATGGCTACAGGACTTACATTTTTTTTTTAATCTGAGCTGTGCCACCTCCCCGACATGCACCCCCCTGGAGCTGACAATCCATAATCAGGGTAGTGTTGGGGGCAAATGCCCCTGCAAGGGGGGGATGTGAGGAGGCACAGCCTCCCTTGCAAACACACTTAATCTATTGTGTGTGCCCGGTCACCTGCAAGTGTATATTGCTGAATTGCTTTTCGACGATATACACTCACCATAATAGTGATCACCATAACGTGTTCACTATTATGACATAGAACCATGGAATTATTTTTGATGCTCTGTGAACTTGGAAGATGCTGCTGGATGATTTAGAAGCAGACTTGAAGTATTGTGGCATGTATGGTTGGTCGAATAGCTACCGGCAGCACAGTTGAGAAGTGGATGTGAGTTCAGAAATCTTAGAGTCTGGTAGTCCTGAATTGGCAGTACTAGGATGAGAAATGATCTGCTTGTTCTGAAATGATTAGTAGGGTCTCTCAGAATACATGATGCAACTCTCTAAGATGTGGAATTCTAGCTAGTTACTGAGGAATCAAAACCATAGCCTCATAGAGCAGAGTATGAGTCCATCCAGAAATTCAGCTGGAACTTGGCAGAGATGCAGTTGACTAGGCTAGGAGACTTGAGTTTAGATAAATGTGACTCAAAGCCTCAAGTGGTTGGATAAACATGATTCAAAGTCCCAAGTGGTGTTTTCGAAGTTCAGTTGTGGTGAACTGCAGTATATGATAGGTGGGTGTTGACTCCTATGATTGATTGAATAAGACAGCATGATGGAGACTGTTCAGAGTAGTACTGTAAGGTGTACATAGAGGTTACACTTGCTGTAAGGCATTTAGAGTATGATGCAAGTATGTCATATTGGAGGAGCTCCTCCAGATTCCTTGGCTAGCACAATGAGATGACTACATCATAGCAATGACATGGAACAGGTGCTAGAACTTCAGCCTGGCGATGATCGTAGTGCTAAATTGATGATTTGAGGGAGAAGGTGCACATGATATTGTACAGGGTAGATGCTGCAGAGTTCTGAAATTGGTATGGAGATGAGTAGCTGTTTAGTTTGCTATGGCAGAAATGAATTCCGTGATGGGATGGATGATAATTAACCTGGCTGTATTGATAATGTCCACAAAAGCATTTGAAAGAAGATAGAAGCAAGGTAGCTTACATAGGAACAATTGGAGGAGATATTGATAATGTCCAGGGAGCTAGGAGCACAGTCTTAGAATTACTTGTATAGCTGAGTACCCATAAGTACATCTGAAAGTGTAACAGATGGATGGTTCTTGAAGATTTAGATGTAGGACAAAGGGAGGATGGGAACCACATAATTCAGGACAGAAGACTTTCTGACAAATGATTACCAAAAAGAACATACCAGAGGTAGGGCAGCCTATGAGCTTTGAAACATGCTATGTCGTAAGCTTGTGTATGCCATGAATCTGTGTAATCCAAGCAGGTGGTAGAAGAAACATAGAAACATAAACTTTGACAGCAGATAAGACCGCTTGGCCCATCTAGTCTTTCCCTACCTACAGGATATGCTGCAGATCCTAGTTAACCAACAGCCTATTTCTTCCTACCCCCCCACAAGAATTGCCTTATGTCTGTCCCATGCATTCTTGAATTCTCCCACAGTTTTAGACCCCACAACCTCCTCAGGAAGGCTGTTCCATGTGTCCACCACCATCTCTGTGAAAAAATACTTCCTCACATTGACCCTGAGCAGTCCCCCCTCTACCTTCAGATTGTGTCCCCTTGTTCTTGCACATCTCTTTTTCTGAAAGATGCTACCCTCATGGACTTTGTCAATTCCCTTGAGGTACTTGAAAGTTTCTATCATGTCCCCCCTCTCCCTCCTTTCCTCAAGGATATACATATTACACTCCTTTAGTCTCTCCTCATATGGCTTCTCTTGCAGACCCTGCACCATTTTAGTTGCCCTCCTCTGGACTTCCTCCATCCTGTCTATGTCCTTGCGGAGATGGGGTCTCCAGAATTGGATGCAGTACTCCAGATGGGACCTCACCAACTGTCTGTACAGAAGGGGCAGGAGGAAGCAACAGCAATTAGTCCAGCCAAATTAATGTTCCTAGATAGCTCTGTTCGAATAACATGAAAGCAGCTCATGTGGTTGCAGAAGTGCTGAGAAGGACTGATAATAAATAAATAACAGAGTTCCTCCAGATGAAGTTTGAATAGGAATAGGAGGTCTGCACGTGCTATGGTGGAAGTAGAGATGGATCTCTGGTAGACGAAGTCAAGCTCTAAGGTGATGTGATGAGAACTGAGTTTAAAGGACACTGTAGCATTGTGGAAAAACTACAGTTATTAAATTATCAATTACAGATACTCAGAAAGGAGATGAACAGACACGAGACTGATGGCGGAAGAATTTAATAATTATAACAATAATCACAGCGAGAGATTACAAGTGGCACATTCTTCAAAATAACAGTGTGTGCTGGCTTGCTTATATAGTGAAAGACAGCATCATCATTTCCTATGGTTTTCTATGATTGGTTTAAAACAAGCACAAACATCAACTCATATGGTAATACTTTTTCTTTGGTATATGTATGAGCTCATCCTTGGTCAGCACAAGTATAGATAGTGTACATTCTATTATCATATATGGCTAGTAACAGCTGTCACCACCAGTAACCAAGGTTCAGGGGGAAGAAATAGGTTTAGTCTTAGGAATGTGCATACAAGCTTTTTGGCCTGTCCACATAAGGACAAACACTAGAGATAGTCAAGAGGGCAATTTGGACACTATCCTGTGTTCCTGCTTGCAGTCACGTAGGCCAAATGTTTGCTGTTACTTACATGGTCAGCACAAATGTCAAAAGGCACTATAATATTGCAACTGTGGCTTAATTTGTTTTGTGGCTTCACAAGCTTTATATGATCCAATTATATAGGCCAACATTAGTTACACAGACACACGATATTTCAGACCAAAATGAGGTTAGGCTGCAATATGGGGACAAACTTCTTTATCCCTTGTTACAGACACTGATTGCATGAAGGAGTGGACTCCCACTTTTGATAGATGCAGTTGAGCCCTGGAATGACATGAGTAGCTTGCTGAATTCAGAATGAGCAATAAGATTGATAGTTGCTGATTGATTGAAAGGTGCAGAATTCACTTCTGGAGATGAGTCATGTCTGATGACACATTGAATACTTGTTTGAATTTGTACTGAGAATTAAGCTCAATATGATACTGGTTGATTGTAAAATGAAGACTCCCATCTTTGGTGGATGAAGTCAAACCCTTCCTACACTCATCAACCTCCCAAAGGTATGAAGTAAGGTAACAGAGTCAGTGCCAAGTTGCTATGGTAGCAGCAATTAATTAAACTGGAGGAGAATAAGGATTCCTGTCTCTAGCGGACAAAGTCAAACCCTTCCTATGTTTATGACCTCCCAAAGGTATGAGGTAGAGAGATGGAGTCTGGTAAGGGGTTCAACAGAGGGAGCGGGGTGGGTTTGCTCAAGCTGAGGGAAGAGGGAACTACAAGATGCCATGGTCTAAAGCTGGCAGGGGGAGGTTCAGGGGGGAGGCAAGAAGAAGAAGAAGAATCAGCATTTATATAGCGCTTTTCATACACAGTATCCCAAAGCGCTTTACAAGCAATGCTAGACTGGTAGTGAAGTGACTGAATGTGTGGTGGCGGCCATATCGCACATCATCACCCACACACAGCCTGGATAATTGCATGAACCGGATAATGGGATGGGGAATGTTGGCCAGGACACCGGGAATGTTCCCTGCCCTTTGCAAAGAGTACCCTGGGTTCTTTTACTTCCACCTGGACACCCACCAAGACAAAACCAGGATGGGAAGAAGGGACCTCAGTTTAACGTCTCATCTGAAGGAGGGGGTCACTATTTCACAGAGAGGGTGGTGGCACCCTGGAATGCTCTGACAGATGAACTAGTAAAAACCGGAACAGTGGGGAGGGTTCAAGAAGGGATGGGACAGGCACAGGGGCACGGTATGGAGGGGGGTCAAGGAGATCACCGGAGCAGTACAGGGAGGAGATGGGGGGAAGGGGGATGAAATGGTGGGTGGTAGAGCAGCCGAGGTGCATTACCAGCAGCTGTGTCGGGCAGACAAGATAGACCAATAGGCCTAATCTGCTGGCAATTATGTATGTACAGTATGTATGTAAGACTGCTTAAACCTGAATCAGTTGAAGGATTATGGAGTGAGTGAGAACTGTGAAGCATTATGGCTGCTAGAAGTCACAGACTTCCATCTCAAGCAGATGAAGTCGAGCCCTACCTACACTTGTAGACCTCCTGAAGGTACAAGGTAGGGAGTCGGATTCTGGTAGTACATTTGCAAGGATGAAACACTCCAGTGACAAGGTGAATGATTGCTCAGATTCAGACTAAGAAATGAGTTTGATGTGAAAAGTAATTGATCAAAAAGCAGACTCCTACCTCTGGTGGATGAAGCTGAACCCTTTCTATGCCTGTAGACCTCCTGAAGGTACAAGGAAGGGAGGCAGAGTCTGGTGGTACATTTGCAAGGAGGAAACACTCCAGTGATAAGACGAATGATTGCTCGAATTCAGACTGAGAAATACGTTTGATGTGGAGCTGATTGATCGATTGAAGGCAGACTCCCACCTCTGGTGGATGATGTCCAACCCTTCCTATGCTCATAGACCTCCTAAATGTACGAGATAGGGAGGCAGAGTCCGGTAAAACTGGATTTGGTTAAAAGCAGTTGTGGGCTCCCATCTGTGGTGGATGAAGTCGGACCCTTCTTACACTCATCGACCTCCCGAAGGTATGGGGTAGGGAGTCCGGTAGAACTGCTTAGACTAAAAGTTGCAGACTCCTATCTCAGGTGGACAAAGTCAAGCCCTTCCAATGCTGATTGACCTCCTGAAGGTACAAGGTAGGGAGATGGAGTCTGGGATTACAGTTTTCAAGGATGACGCACCTGAGTGGCTGTGCTGTAGCTGTGAAAGGTGTAGAATACCACCTGATGAAGTCGAGCCCTGAGATGTAACAAGTTGATTGCTTAAATGCAAAATAAGAATTGAGGCTGATGTGCAGCTAAGGGAACGACATGCAGACGCCCACCTCTGGGAATGAGAAATAGTTCACTGAGTTGCTGATGGATTGGAGATGCAGAATCCCACCTGTGGCAGATGATGTCGGGCCCTGAGGTGAGGTACATGATGCATGCAGATAAGAAATGAGTTCAGTATCTTGAAATGAGTTTGATATCTTGATGAGTAAGGAAAGGAGCATAAGAAGTGAGTTCAATATGTAGCTGAATGACTGAAAGTGCAGACTTCCTTCTCTGGAGGATGATGGCGACCTCTGAGAAGTGATGATTTGCTCGACTGTGGAATGAGAAGTGAATTCCATGCAGCTGATAGAATGTGAGAAGCAAACTCCCAAGTCTGAGCATGACATTGAACCTCGCTTAACCTCACAGGCCCCAAAGTAGAACGAGGTAGGGAGTTGGAATCAGGGAAGTTGCATCCCCAAGTTGTTGTAGGAATGGAGGGGAAGGGGACATGATGGAAGCTCCAGATGGTCCCCAGGTAATAACTAGATGTGAAAAGTAATTGATCAAAAAGCAGACTCCCACCTCTGGTGGATGAAGCTGAACCCTTTCTACGCCTGTAGACCTCCTGAAGGTACAAGGAAGGGAGGCAGAGTCTGGTGGTACATTTGCAAGGAGGAAACACAGCGAGTAGCTGCAATAAATTAACCATGCTATGAAGCTGCTGGTGGGGGCTTGTGGAGGAACAGGAGAGAGCAGGCTATAAGAGAGATAATAAGGGGACAGAGAAGGGGTGTGAGGCTAGAAAGCAGAAGAAGAGACTGAGGAGACTATAGAAGGGAAGATGAGAGGGAATGACAGCTACAAGAGACTGGGGTGGCATAAATAAATGAATTCTGGAAGCTGTGTAGAGTTATATGTGAAGAAACTGGCTAGAATGATGAGTACAGGGTTAACGGAGGCAGGGTATGGAGCTTCAGGAAGTTTGGAAGAGAAGCAGAGAAATGAGAGGAGCAATTTAACAGAAATAAAGGAGGCAGTACAGAAATGAAGAAGTCATGTTTGAGAAGATATGTATATGTGAATTGCATTTGAACAAATAGGCTGTGGCTGCTTCAGCAAATCTGCAGCGTGGACTTGTAATGGATAATGTACTACTCTGGGAAGTGAATGGTAATAGAGGAAGGGATGGATATCTGCAGGGCAGGCTGAATACATGGAAATACATTGTCAAGCATTGGTTATTTGGCCATACTAAAACACAATAATTGTGGCAGTGGTACTCATAATAGATTATGCTTAGCATGGAGAGTCTTGATATGGACTTACTGTTGGAGCCGATATGATGGTTGAGATGGCTTACCAGAAGGGCAAGCCGAGAATGGATGCTGCTGCACAAGGAGTCACTGAAACTGCAGAAAGGAAGTTGTATGAATTAGATTTCAAATGTAGAGGTACTGGCAGCATTCGTTAGCATGGCTGATGGCTCTGCTGGGGGATGAGAAACACTCACGAGGCAGAACGAGATGCCTGGTAGTGACACTGGATGAGAAAACTGGAACTGAGAGATTGTGCCGAAATGGAGCGAAAAAATCCCCAAAGGAGAAAAACAAGCTGGGATGACAAAGCACAGAACAGAAACAAACTGAAGCAAGGAGGTATGGGGGTGTGTAGGCATGGGCCAGGGCAAAAGTGGAGACAACACAGAATGGAAAAGGAGAAGCAGAGAAAGCAAGATGTCAGATGGAGGAAACAGGAAAGGGGAAGCAGAGGGGCAACTGAGAAGGCCAGAGAAGTAGAAAGGATCAGAATGGAGGAGGGGAGGAGGGATACGAAGAGAGAGAGTGAGAAAAAGCTGGAGAGAAGCAACACAGCCCCACCAATACACAGCAGTCTAATAATTCAAAAAACCCTCTGAGTGGTGGTTGCTGGAAGAGGCTGGCTTTTATGTGATGTGTTGGAGGAGTTGAATTCCCCCACATTGAAACACTAGCAAAAGGCCTCCCAATGTAATATCCCATTTGGTCAGGTTACATTTGCTAGCAATGCAGAAAGTGATGAACCCATAAGTAAGACTCAACAATAGCAAGTGTAGCAGCAGGAGTCAAGGCATATCATACCAGATAAGCAAGCCCTAGTTTACTTTTAACAAACTTGCAGACATTGGAAATATGCAAGGTGAATTCAAAGACAGAGTCTAGCCTAAGGCCTAAATATTTAAAAGAGTTAACCATAGTAGGAGGAGAACAATCTAGATAGAAGATGGCCAGGTCAACAGTACATACCCTCAGCTTAGGTTCTGATGCAAAGAGTGTGGCATGGGTCTTACTGTAATTAAGGAGAAGCTTGTTTTGGGACAGCCCTGACTGGACACTATTGAAGCAGATGGTACAATCTGGGTTTTCACTGTTATGTGGATGATACCCACTTGTACATGTCCTGTGCCCTGATGATCTCTCTGCCTTGGATACACTGAGTTGTTGTTTGGCCGAGAGCAACAACTGGATGTTTAGCCAAGATCAATGACTGGATGTCTGCTAACTGGCTGTGTCTCAACCCTGGCAAGACAGAGGTTATGGTGTACAAGCCGGGTCATGGGGGTATTTTCGCTGATGGGAGGCTGCCTGCCCTTATGGTGGATGGTCACCCTCTGTCGGTGACTGGGGTGGTGAAGGATCTTGGTGTTATTCTTGATGATTGGCTGGACCTTCAAAAACAGGTTACGTCAGTTGTCAGGGCCGTCTTTTTTCCATCTCCAGAATATCACCAGCATCCGCCCATTCTTGACCACCTCTGACCTGGCTACGGTCATCCATGACTTTGTCACTAGTCAACTTGATTACTGTAATGCCCTATACCTGGGGTTATCTGCAGGTTTGACTCATCGCCTGCAGCTAGTGCAGAATGCTTCAGCCAGGAGTTGACTGGCACCTCTAAGAGGGACCATGTCACCCCATCCTGCGCTCTCTGCACTGGCTGCCTGTGAGTGCGCAGATCACCTTCAAGATAGGCTTGTTAACATACAAGGCCTCACGTGGTTTGGGACCTGACTACCTTAAAGAGCTCCTGATTCCATACTCTCCAGTCCACCCCTACACTCCACTAATGCTAATTTATTAGTCATTCCACCCTCTCGTTTAAGGAGATCAGGAGATAGGGCTTTTGGTGCGATTGTTCCACTCCTCTGGAATTCCCCCCATTCATCAAGACTGCTAGCTCAGTGGAGGCCTTTAAAGCCTCTCTTAAAACTTATCTTTCTGAAAAAGCTTTTGATTTTATCTGAATCTTATGCTGTGGTGATTTTATTTTTTATCGTTTTATGTAAAGCACTCTGGGCCTTTGGATAGGGTGTTATATAAATACAATTTGCCTTGCCTTGCCAAGTCAGCATTGAGCTGCGAGTTATTACTAGTGACAGACTTGGAGCTAATGCAGAGAACCATATAATTTCCATAAGGCAGGTTGCAGCAGGAGGATGGGGCCTTAATAAAGACGGTACAAAGTAAGGGCACCAGAGTGGAGCCTAGTAGGACCCCAATTTCAATAGTGGAGAGCTCAGCATTTGGCTGGTTTACCCTTACAAATTGCTGCCTATCACCAAGATAGCTGTTAAATCAGTTTATAGTAGTAGAGGAGAAGCCAAGGGATGATAGTTTGAGATTAAGAATAGTGTGGTCCACGAGGTTGAATGCTTTAGTCAGATCCATGAAAACTGACCTTGTGCACATACCCTTGTCCATGGCTACCCTAACATTGTTGGTGAACTGGTTGAGCATAGTTATAGAGCTATGAGCCTGTCTAAACCCATATTGTGCAGAAGACAGTAAGCTGTATATCTGAAGGTGTTCCATAAGCTGGATGACCACTGTCTTCTCAAGCAGTTTACTAAGAATAGCAATAGAACGGTAGTTTTCTATGCATTTAGGACCCCCTTTCTTACTAAGGACTACCAAGATAACAATAAGCTGGTAGTTTTCTATGCATTTAGAACCCCCTTTTTATGTTGGCTCGCGCTTGTGCACCAGCCAACATATTGCATTAGTAGCAGATTTGGAGGCAGAATCACTGTTGAGCGATGCAGGGCACACATCAGTAGGTGCGTCCCTCATTCCTCAATAAGCCAGCATGCAGGCATCACACCAGGAATACATAATGTGGCGAGCACATCTAAGAAAAGGTCTGCTGCAATGAGAGCCAAGCTCATCATGCAGTGGCACCAAAACATGCCCTCCCTACGTGCCTTTCCTGGTGAAGCCCTTCACATAAACACGACGGTGCTGACTGCCACTGCACAGAGAGACGACTTCAGGGGTGCCCAATCCCCCTGTCGGCATGCCACAACCCACTTAATTTGCTGACGGGGGAGCCCACTCCCCGTCAGCATAATGTCCCCTATTTGTTGTGGTACAACGGGGTGCCCAACTCTGTCGGCTACAGAACCCCAAAATAAATATTAGGTGGCATGCTGGGAGCCCATCCCAGCATGCCAAATGCCCCTGTGAAACAAAAACGGTCCCGTGATGGTTTTTTTTTATAACCTGCAAACCAGAAAACAGTCCCTTGTCGAGTCCATTGGCCCTCCCCTAACTCACGCTCACCCTCTGCGCACCCTGCCTGCCCACACCCCCCTCACCCCATACTTACCTCTGGAGCATGGCACGACGATCTTTAGTATACTGGGAACACATCTGCACTCTTCAAAGCCGACCGCGAACTGAAGAAATGCCGGTAAGCTATATAATGGCATAAATAGGATTTTTTCAACTTTGGCGCATATCTCGGCCATTTTTGGTAATTTTGGCACCAAATTTTCAACATGGGGTTATTGAGACCCCTCCTCATGAATTCAGTCACTATCGTGGCATTATTCGGTCCCAAAAGGTGATTACATGGTCACTGCATGGAATCACCTTTCAGGACTGATTAATGAAATGACAGTGACACTGTTCAAGGGGGGGGGGGGCTCTCAAAAAGCCTGTGCTGCAAATTTGGTGAAAGAAATCCAAACAATGGCTGTTTTATGAGCGTGAGTTGCGCAGTTTCCACGCACACTCGTAAGTTTGTGAATTTGTAATATTTTCACTCCAGATTTTCAAAATTGGTATTTTTCCACACCTCCTGATGAACAGTACAGCTGTCATTTTACATATCCTGGCCGAAATGTGTTTTCGCACGTCCGGCGCAGAACAGCGCAGTCGCTCTGCAAACTCAGTTTTTGGGACAGTTTGAGAAAATAACAATGATACTGTTCATGAGCAGAGGTCCTAAAATGCCTATGTTGAAAATTTGGTGATGAAAGTCCACAAAATGACTGTGTTGCAAGCGTGGGTTACGGAGTTTCCACACACCCATGTAACTTCGCAAATTTGCAATATTTTCTTGCCAGATTTTCAACACTGGCATTTTTTCACACCTCCTTATGAACAGTACAGCTGTCTTTTTTCACCTGTGGCACACAATGGCGTGGTCGCTGTGGAAAATCAACTTTTGGGACAGATTAACAAAATCTCAGCACCACTGTTCATGAGGGGAGGTCCCAAAGTGCCTATGCTGAAAATGTGGCTAAACAAATCCCAAAAATAATTGGGTTACGAACGTGTGTTGCGCAGTTTCTATGCATGCTCATGACTTCACCAATTTTTCATATTTTCACTCCAGAATTTCAACGTTGCCATTTTTTTACACCTCCTCATGAACAATACAGTTGTCATTTTTCGCATACTGCCCAAAATGTGTTTTTATCCCTGTGTCACCAAATGGCATAGCCACTGTGCAAAACCACCTTTCAGTTAACAAACTGATTGTGCTGCTCTTCATGAGGCGGCGTCACAAAAAGCCTATGTTGAAAATTTGGAGTGAAAATGCCAACAGACGCCTATGATGTTAGGGTTTCCAACTGTAACACCCCACCCTGTAGAGACTGACAGGTGTCAGGGGTGTGACTTGGGATCATTGGCTGTAATGCTCATGCCATTCCACCCCCACCCCCCACCCTGCAGCCAGTGACAGGCATCGAGGTGTGCCTTGGAGTGTTCTTCCCTAAAGTTTACCCCATTCTCCTATACTGCACCCATCTCAGCATATTTCCTTCTGGAATGGGGTAGGTATAAGGCCCAAAGACCCCAAAGCACACCACGACACTTGTCAGTGTCTACAGGGTAGGGTGAGATAAAATGCCATGAGCATTATAGCTGACGACCCAAAGGCACACCTCAATGCCTGTCAGTCTCTGCAGGGTTGGGGTGGGGTTGGCGTCAAGTTCAATACTTCACTGCTATTCCTATTATGCATCTCTAACTCCTGCACTACCAATGCAATGCCAATGCCCATGTCAGCTAGACAACATTCGGCATTGACAAATGCTTGTTTGAAAACAGGCACAACCTTGGCAACCTTCCAGTTCTTTGGAACCATGTCCACGTTAAGGGATAAGTTAAAAAATGAGTTGGGGGAGCAAATGGGGGACAGCGACCTTAATGAGTCTGGGTTCAAGCCATCATATCCAGCACTGCAGCATGTGGAGACAGTTTTAAGAAATCATACCATCTCTCCAGGGGTGACCATTCTGAAGTGGGAGGTAGTATAGCGCAGTGGTTTAAGGCTCTGAGCTGCAAATCTGGTGACATCCAGCAGACCAGATCTGGGTTTGAATCCCACAGCTTCCACTTACATACTCCGTGACCCTGAGCAAGCCACTTAACTTCCCTGTGCTCCCAGGATGCTCCTGTAAAAAAGCTTTCAGCTTAGTGTGCTACTCCTGGTTAAACAACTGAAAAAAAAAAAAGGTAGAACTGTGGGGAGGTTGGGCGTACAACTGTCAAGGCATGGTTGTGGGTACGAGACGTAAGATCAGAGTACTTGGTTAAATTTGAGAAATGGGAGTTAAAGGCACTAGCAATTGTCCCAGTGTTGTCACAGTTTATACTATTCAGTGTCATGTCAGACATACAGTGTTTTCTGCCACTACCTATAAGCCCCTTGAAATACCCCAGAGTCTCTGAGAGTCTCCAGCCCAGGCATGCAGGAGATCCTTGCAGTATTTACTTTTGGCAACACAAATTGTGCTTTTTTGCAAGCATTTCTCTGAGTCCTATACACCAGCCAGTCAGCAGGTAACCCTGAAACTAGCCTTCAGTAAGGCGAGCAGGTCCCTGTGAAGCCATCCAGTAGCCATCCCTATTACTCTGTGCCTGATGAGAGAGAGATGTATTTTTCCTGCAGGGCATGACACTTGGAGATGAAGTAGCTGAGATCTACATCATCATTAGTGAGGTGTATTGGAGGACCAGTCTATCTGGCACAGGCCATCAAAAAATGCTACTTGATCAAATTTAGAGAAATCACAGAAAGTGAATTTCTTAGGGAAGCAGGAGGGAGAATACACTTTCCAAACAGAGTAAACTGGTGAGTGGTAAGGGCCAGCCCAGTGGCTTGGAGGGCTGCGGTGCTGGGTGACTTACCTCCTGCCACGCCAGCGACCCGTGTTCACGTGCGAACATGGGTTCTCAGGGGTCAACGGGGGAGGGAGAGGATTGAGCATCCAGAGGACTGCTGTCCTCTCCTGGGGTGGGTGACTTGTCGCTCCCGGCAAATGACTGCCACTAGGTGGGGGCCTGATGGTGATGGGGATCTGGGATGGCAACAATGGGAAGGTGCTGTGGGACTCGCATCTCTACATATGCTTGCTGATGTGTGCGCCCCAGCAATGGGGAGTGGGTGTGGTAAAAAATGGAAGACGGGGTGCTAGCAGGCTCCATCGTGCCCTGAACAGGCTGAATCATGCCCTTACAAGTGGAAAAGCCAAAGCCTTGCCTTTTAGCCCCCCTAGGGATAAAAGCTCTATGGGAAAAAAAACTGGTGAGTGGTCACTGGTGGGTGGCCGCTAATGACATCAGCCATGATGCCAGCAGCAACAATCCTAGCTGTCTCGTTAGTAAGACGCCAGTCTATGAGAGAATGGTGGTTACCTTTTGTATCTAGCCTAGCAGGGTCAGAGATAAGCTGAGGGAGGTGTGGATTATTTAGTAGGGATTCAAAGGACTTAGAGTTTTTCCCAAGGCAGACAAGGTTGAAGTCAACCATTAGCAGGACTTTGTTTCTGCCAGTAACTGAGGACAGGTGCTGAATAACATCTGATGAGCCTGTATTCCCACTATTAGGAGGATTATAAACTCTTACAATATGCTGCTTCTTAGTACTCCCTAAGATTTATATGGAATGTAGATGTTCACATGATGATAACCCAGCCCCAGGTAAGGCAGATGACTGCAAGTGTTCCTTGTAGCAGATTACTATACTTCCACCCCTCTTGCCAGAAATACGGTCAAGACTGAGCAATTTTAGCCAGTCAGAGAACACACAGGGGTTTAGGAATAGCAGGTTTAAAGCCATGATTCTGTGATGTCCAGTATGTCAGGGCTATAATGAGCTACCCAGGCCTCAAGTTCAGTACAACTGGCTATAAGACTATGAATATTAAAAGGAAAAGCTCCCTCAGCCTATTTCCTGTATACCTGTGTAGTTTGTAGGCATGAACAATGATTCCCTCCCTTGCATCCTCCTAACTTAAATATAAATGTGGTTACTTCACTCTATTGTGCCCTTGTGTGAAAATCTGTTTGTCTCCATTGCAAAGGTCATGACCCCCTCATGCAAGGCATCATGGGAGATGATGCTTAGCTGAACAAGTCAGCAGAAGTTATACTTCATTCAGTACTGTTACATGTCTTGTGAAGTCCTTGTAGTCTCTAAAAGTATTTTTATCTAACTCAGATAAACTGCAGAAAACAGCAGGGTACTTACTATGCCTTGAAACATTTCATGGCCAGCATAAGATAAGACCATAGGGACTGCAGTGGACAGCAACAGCACCGATTAATACAGTTTTGGCCAAGGAAAATGGAATGCTCCCATTCTTTATGAGATGTCAAGTGACCATGGATTAATGCTCAATTAATCCACGATTGCTCTTGCAGTACCATCAGCAGCCACAGCTGAATAGCGGAGTCCTATATGTTGAAACTGTGGGTGACTCTCTCTCTGTCTGATGACTGTGTTCCCTTCCCATACACCTGCCTCGCAGATCTCAGGGCACTGAGCACACACTGAATGGGGAGAGGGTGTGGGGGGGGGCACAGCACACGGCAGAAAGGCGTCAGAGACCCGGGAAAATGGTCAACTTTTTCTGCTGTGTGCCAGGGTCCAGGGCAGCATAGTAGCTCCCTTGCAGCCAACACACAGCACTTATACTAACGGGGTGGCCAGTCTCTGGCTCACCCACCTATAAACAGTGCAGGTTTCCATTCCAACTGTACTGCTGCCCAGTTGCATTACAGAACCCAATATTTCTTTCATTGCAAAGGTCCAGGCTACAAACTTTTCAAACCCCTATACTCACTAATTAAAGTCACAACCCGCTGCAGACAGATAACATTACATGCACCCTCACCCCCTTGAATAAGTCAGCTGATAATACCCACAGGCATTACATTCATTGAAATACTTACTTCTGCTTACAGCGGTGGACAGAAAAGTCCAAGAGGAATCCGTTGGAGCTGTGAGTCATGTAAGAGAGAGAGAAATAACAGGGCAAGGGTCCAATGTCCAGTTGTATAGGGGAAGGGGGATGTCTGTCCGTTGCAGGGGTGGAGGTCAGATGGCTGAAAGTCAGGACGAAAGGGCAACACTGAATACTCATCTCCTTCTACCCACCCTCCTCACTTTTACCTCCCCCTTTAGTTCAGCTCTGTCCAAGCTGTACACTTGCGAGCGGTCCTGAAGTGCTCCACAGTGTCCTGTCATCTGTAACGTTGCTAAATTCATCCAGCACAGAGCGATGTCCATATGTTCATCATGCCCTGCAAAGCAGCAAGTCCGTAGCTGTGTGGGCGTGCAGGTACTCATCCCGGGGGCACGTTTGGCTATAAGGTGACAGTGATGGTAACTGCTTAGGCAGAACCGGGGGCGCACACTGGGATGATTGGACTGCACAGACAGCACTCAGAGGTCACAGTGTGAGTTGTCCCAGGTGGACGTGTACTATGTCTGTATTTATAACATGGCCAGGGAACATGGCTTGTTAACTGCACAGTCCCCATTTAATCTGGCCATGTTGTAAGTGGATTAACCCACTCAGGAGCCATGGGTTACTGGGGAAATTAATCCATAGATGGGTGGTTGTCGGCATTCGGCCTGCAGCCTCATGCCACAACCCCCCCCCAGCCATGGATTAATTCCCCAGTAACCCACAGCTGCCTCATGAGTTCATCCTTGCATAACTACTGCAGGCTCAGATTCTCAACTCCAGGGGGTGCATGTCAGGGAGGGGGCACAGTCCGGATTTAAAAAAGAATTAAGTCCTGCAGCTGCAGACAGTGGCAAAATTTCTACCCTCCCGGTCCCCAGCCCTGAACCCAGTATCTGCTGAGCCAGAGCTAGCTACCCACACCACCACACTACATGGCTAGCTTGGTGGCAGTAGGTATACCACTTCCCTAGAAACCCCTTCCCTATCCTCCCGCCCCTCGCTATCCTCCCCTTCTGGTAGCCATTCCCTACACTCGCCTGCGCATAGGGTCACTACCCTTGCAGAGTAGCCCATGAGGATAGCGCTGAATATGAGTTGCCGTTTTGACGGTCATCCATATTCAGTCGCTATACTCACTGGATACCATTGTTCATGCCTACAAATTATACAGGTAAACAGAATAAAAAGCTGAGGGAGGGCCTTCCATGTAAGATGGGTCACTTTGAGACTCTTAATACTAAAGCATTTGGTGGAGTTAGGAAGTTTATGGGAACAGGAGTGATAAGAGTTCAGCTCAGTATTACCAGATACGGCAAGGCTGAGAAACAGATGCCATATGTAGGTGAGGTCATTAGTCAGAGGACCTAGTAGCAACTAACATAAAGCTACCAACAGTCCCTATTTTCCCAGGACAGTCCCTATTTTAGGCAACATGTCCCAGTGTCCCCACAAGTTTGCAAAATGTCACTTTTGTCCCAGTTTTTGCTTACTTGCCCCAGTTTTGTCCCCTTTTTTTTTGCTGACTGCTAATCCGTGAATGACCGTTATTTCAGCACCACTGTGGCACTGCTCAGGCTGGCCAGCAGTTTGCAACTTCTATCCCTGCACCTGTGTTGCACTGCAAGCATGTCAGTGGGAGCACAGTAAGGCACGTTCCTTCCTGTTAGATTACACTGGGTAGTAGTGCAAACAAACGCATGTGGACGTCTGCCTGCCAGTAGCTGAGAGGGACTCCCGACAGAGAAGAGACCAGCAGCAAGGAACTAAGGTACCTGAACCTGATCAGCTGTTAGGGAAGTGTGTGAAAACAATGTAATGTGGTGGTAGGAGTCATTGAAGTGAAGTTTGTTCAGCAAATGAGGTGAGTGTAAGAGGGTTGGATGGGACTGTCAGGAGGAGCAATACATGCAGCTCGAATGTCTGATCACAATTTAACGCAGGTTTGCTTCTAATGAACTTTCTGTACATCATGGTTTGGAATTTGGTGCAGCAGAATGATGTATTGTTTTAATTGGGATGTCTCCTACTGGTGTTACTCCTGGGGGCAGCATGGCCAGAGCAAGCAGCAAAACTTCATTGATTGTGCGCAGCATTGTCTGTGGTGGTGTCCATGGGAGTGACACGGTGGGGGGGGGTCATGGTCAGGATGGACTGTCCCAGTTTGAGGCCTCGGAAAGTTGGTAGCTTTAAACTAACAAAAAGAGCACTTGGTTAAAAGTCTATTTATTTATTTAAAAGTTTGATGACGGAAAGGCACACTGAGCTGAGGCTCATTTTCTGGTGTGATTCGGGGAGGGGAGGGGACAAAACCAAGCAGGCATATTCAAACAATGAAGTGCAATATCAGCAGTTGCCAGTGCAAAATGCAGTGGTGAACAAAATAGCAGTAAGAATACATTGAGGTATATGGCAAACAGCTGCACATAGGTGTCACTAAACATCTGGCAAAGGTAGGTGGTGGGGGATCAAGGCAGATTTAATTAGAATGAGGTGAGCCCTCAACTGACACAGAGAAAGGGCGCAGGGAATGAGAGGGCACAAATGAGAGGCACAAGGGAATCTTAGATGGGAAGCAAGGGGGGAGCCGAAGATCAAGTAGTGTCTGCGGTGGCAGGATAGGATAGTCAGGAAAAAATTAGCAAACTGGGTGGGCCAAGCAATACTTATCTGCCATCAAATTCTATGTTTCAATGAATGGAAAAGTGTTAATGATAAAGTTCTGCATACAATTATTTTACTAAGATATTAAACAATGTTTCTTAAAAAGATAATTTAAGAAACTCTTTTGTCTCAGTGCCTCTTCATTTGGCATGTATATGTATATGTATATGCCAGCAATAATCCATGGATGTTTACTAAATTAATACATATCCTGGCTGCGTAGTAAGGCACAAGGCCAACAGCTTAGTGCGTAATGCAGCTGTGCATGCGTTTATTCTGGCTGGCTGGCAGTAAAGCTTACTAGAGTACCGTGCTGTAAATGAGCTTGGCACATCCAGCCAACCTGGGTTTGATTCCCACAACCTCCATTAACATACTGTCTGACCCTGGGCAAGTCATTTAACCTCCTCAGTGCTCTCAGATCATAGAAACATAGAAGTTAACAGCAGAAGGAGACCTCTAGGTCCATCTAGTCTGCCCATTTGTTTTAGAATTATTTTGACACTCTAGTTGCCCTTTGTAGTCAGCGCTCCCTTGTGTCTATTCCATGCATTCTTAAACCCCCTACAGTGTTGACCCCACAACCTCTTGGGGCAGGCTGTTCCAAGCATCCACCACTGTTTCTGTGAAGAAACACTTCCTGGTGTTGGTAGAGAACCTCCCTCCTTGCAGCCTGATGTCATGTCCCCTGGTCCTGGAGCTCTTCTTGAAGTGAAAAAGTTCCTGTGCCTGTACCTTGTTAATGCCTTTTATGTTCTTGAATGTTTCAATCATGTCCCCTCTCTCTCTTCTCTGCTCCAGGGAGTACATATTCAGCTCCCTAAGTCTTTCCTCGTAGGACTCGTACTGCAGACCCTGAATCATTTTTGTTGCCTTTCTCTGTACTGTTTCCACCCGGTCGATGTCCTTCCTGAGGTGAAGCCTCCAGAACTGGACTCCATATTCCAGGTGAGGCCTGACCAGCGATCTATACAGTGATAGTACTGACTCTCCTCCTGCTCGTGATTCCCCTCCCAGTGCAGCTCAGCATTCTGTTGGCCTTCAATGTTGCCTTCTCACACTGCTTACTAACCTTCAAATCATCTGAGATTATGATTCTCAGATCTCATTCCTGGTTTTAGGCTGCCAGTCTTTCACCTCCTAGGTAATATTCCTTTCTTGGATTTTCTTTCCTTTGTGCATGACCTTGCACTTTTTGGCATTAAATCTCAGCTGCCACACTCCAGACCATTCTTCTAGTTTCTTGAAGTCAGCTTCCATCTTGCTCACTCTTTCTGGGGTGTCCACCCTGCTACATATCTTGGTGTCATCTGCTAACAGACACACCTTCCCTTCCAGTCCATCAGTGATGTCTGCTATAAAAACATTGAAGAGCACAGGCCCTAGCACTGAGCCCCGGGGCACCCCGCTGGTCACCCTGTTTTCTGTCGATTGCGCTCCATTAACCTGTACCCTCTGGGTTCTGCCTTGTAACCAGTTTTGTACTCATCTGACTACTTCTGGACCAACCCCTGCGTGGTCAAGCTTCTTTACCAGCCTTCTGTGCGGAATCAAGTCAAAGGCCTTACTAGAGTCTAGGTAGACCACATCTACTGCCCCACCGTCATCCACTATTTTTGTTACGTAGCCAAAAAACTCGAGCAGATTTGTCTGGCATGACCTACCTGCTGTGAAACCATGCTGTTTAGGGTCTTGTCGACCGCTAGTTTCAAGGGATGCTATGATCCTCTGTTTGAGTAGTGTCTTCTTTAGTTTCCCTACTATAGGGAACCCCTATAGATCACCCCTTAAAACAGGCATTCTGCCCAGTGGGCCTTATCTGGATACCAAAGAATAAAAAACAAAATCAACATACAGCCATGTCCTGAAGTAGCGTAGTGCATGCATAAAATGGGAAATATGCTGATAAAATAAGGATATAGACACAAATGTTTTTAAAATGCCGAAAACTTGAATACACTGACTCATGCACATCCACTTGTTAAAGTATTTCTTATTGTTTTAGCAATTTTACAGTATTAAACTGCTGAACATTTTAAACTATCAGTGTCAGTGGCTCAGTAGGTAGCACACTCGCCTCTGAGGCCGGGAGATCAGAGGGCTGTGGGTTTAGTTCCCACATCTGGCACTTGGGTTAATATCCCAGTACTGACACTGTAGTGCAGCATGAAAGGCGTGCTGCATTTCTGAGGTGCTGTCTTTCGGATGAGACGTTAAACCGAGGTCCCATCTGCCTGGATTGGTGGTAGTTCAGGTGGATGTTAAAGAGCCCATGGCACTTCTCGAAAAGAGTAGGGGAATTTCCCTGGTGTCCTGGCCAAATTTCCCTCATTCACTAAAAATACCACCAACAGCTTAACCTGGTTCAAGGTCAGTTGGTATTCATCTGTATCCCCCTCCTCCTGGTCGTGACTGAAAATAGGCAGGATTTGTCTAGTGCACTTACCCGGTCAACAAAAGCTAAATAAATAAAATAAACCGATTAAAAGTAAAGATGGTTTATTTTATTCTTTAGTAAGCACGTAATGCCCACTAGGGCGTGATGCCAGCTTCCCAGAGGTGATCCAGGAGCACTGGAGTGGTACATGACTTGCTTTAAAGACAATGAAAGATGGCTTACATTAGCTCTAGTCTTTCTTGCCCAGGCATTTGTTTCCAAATCCCTCTGTGCCTAGGTGTTTTTTCCCTCCTAGCGTGTGTCTCCCTAGAATTCTGGCAGAGCTGTTAGGTTTTTATTTTTCTGTTTAAGGAGTGTTTTTTCCAGTTGTAGGTAGAGATCCTTTCTTGCTTTAAATAAAGTCTCTGCTCCCCAGGAGAAGAGCTGTGGAACCTATCGGTCCTGGTTGGTCATGACACGGTTGTCATTGTCCTGTGTTTGCACCGTACATGCGTACCACGTACTGTAACACAAGTTGGCATGAAGCCACACCTACAGTTGCTGACAGTCAATGTCGACATACATTGAGTACATCACATTACGGTACTAGTTATGCCATGTGTTGTATTGGTACCCATTTGGACCAGTGCATGTATGTATCAATCCCAGTACAGGTATTACACATCCTATTTTGTCAACCAGCGTAAACTGTAACTGCTGATATCCCTACATTATGTGTAGCAGCCACATCTGTATTCCATGGCTCATGTATATCTGTGCACTCACAAATGACGTACTGTACCACTGTGCTAGTTTGACTGTGGCACATGTCAGTGCATGTAAAGGTGGCACATATCATTGACGTCTGTATCATGGATCCTGTACCTGTGCATCATTGTGACATACCCAATGTGCAAGTGTGCATCATGAATCAACTGTTTGGCACATGGTGGGGGTGTTCTGAGTGTATGTTTTGCAGTGGCAGGCACATCACACATTGCCATGTACTCAGTGCCACAAGTGCTGATGGTCTACTCTGCCCCCATGATGTTAACAGACAGTGAAGGGTGGTTTGCAACACGTAAGCAATAAGACACGATGGGGTGTGCATTAGACAGTTCTAATGCACGGCTAGGGGGATGTAGTGAGGCACGAGGCCACAGGTCGAGTGCATCCAGTCGCCTAGCCGTGCATTAGAACTGTCTAATGCACATCCCCGGAGTGGCTTATTGCACTTATAAAATGGGCCTGTGTATTCTAAATGGGGGTTCTAGGTTTAGCTGTGCATTAGACACATCTAATGCACGGCTAACAACCAATTAGATTGCTTGAAATCCTTTGTCCATTTTATAAACCACATTACCTACTGTAGGAATGTGCAGTATGCATGTGTATATCAGTGAGGTATAATTCTCCACTGTGTTGTACCTGCAACATAATGGGGTACTGCGAACGTCGCATGTCCACATATACATCCTTCTGCTATAAGGTAGACACAGGCGTGTGTGTTGTGTACATGTTGGTGTAGACATCACCTGCATGCATCCCATGGCCACACACACAGATATGACATATTTGGCAAACCGCATGGTAACTGATGGTTGATGCAGCTTTGTGTGTCACAATGTGTGCTCACAACACTGTACTGCATGGGTGTGGTGTGCCATGACGGATACTCACAAGACCATCGCTTGTTTGTCTGATTGTACACAACCATGTTTTCCTTCAGATCCCACAGGAGTCACCCCAGAAATATGCACTTCTGGTGGACTATTCACATCATGGCAATATGCAGCCATCTGTCCCTACACGACTCCATCTGTCCCTCTATGCCGAATGCCTCCTGGTGCCCTTTCTTGCTGGGTTGTGTTGCACACACATTGATGTTCATCTTTACTGCCCAGTAACATGTGTAGAGGTGTTGGAAATGAACATGTGCAGCTGGGCTGCACGTATCCCATGAGGATCACAGTTTATGATGCTGCAGGTATCTTTGGGCGTGATGCTCAATGGACAACCGTGGTTCTGAACAGCGTTGCACCACATGCTCAGATGTCAGCTATGTTGCCCATCAGTGTGTGACACAAACCATCGATGTTCACACTGCATGGTACATGCACACTTAGAGGTCAGGTCACACCATTAGGAGGTCATGTACATGCCTGCCAACATGCAACAGCAACATCCATGGAGTTCTATCCATGGCTTGTGTGGTGTTTTTTTTTTTTGAGGGGGTGTGGGGAACTGCGTCCATCACTGTGCACAGCATGTGGAAGTTACAACTGCTGCTCTGTCATTGCTGGGTGGGCATCCGTAGACACATGGGCTTCTGTTTGCCATTAGGCATTAAACCGTGTAGCACTGTGAGTTTTGGTGGAGATGGCTCCTGCCGCATGACACTGACAGTATCCCTTTCTTTGTTTTCCTGTTACAGCAGAGGGGCCAGGGTGGTGCCGGGGGGGGGGGCAAATCCAGTAGGAGGGTGTGGCCTGACAGTGCAGGGGAAGGTGGATGTGTTTGAGCTTGGGGGACATGTGTGCAATGCCACCAGTCACGTGAGTATGCCTGTGTCACACACCATGTCTTATCTCACCCATTGCGGTCCTTCACCATACAGCCTTCACTGTGTCATGTTGTTCCCTGCATGTGGGTTTGCTGCTTGCATACATGCATGTTGCACATCATGCCCATCATTCAATGCATAACACTTCCATTTCAGCCACGTTGGATGGCTGGATAACATCTGCATCTACGGTTCTCTGAATGGCAGTGTTCCTTCATCTTGCTGATGTCATGTGCACTGATGCTGTGTCCTCCCTGTTCATCCTGCATACACACACCCACTGCAACCACACCCTGCACACATTGTGTACTGCATCATGTTGCAGACTATGCTGACCCTGTTTGTCCATGTCATGATGCACATAGCCAGCGTATGTGATATCTGCACACCTGCTTGTAGGTGTTGTACCTGTGGAGTGGAGTGGCTTCCACACCTGTTACGGGTTCTGATGTTCTGCATCAGAGATGTGTCCTACAGACAATTTTTGCCAGCCATTGTGACGGTATGATTGTGCGGTCCTGTGACACTGCAGCACTGTCTGCTTCAGAGGGCACTACACAGTCCAGGGTGTCTCATATGCTACACAGACAGCCACTTGTGCTGTGTCCTGCCTGTGCCTGTGTGGTGTTACCACTTGTCCATGCACCTGTGCGCACCTGTTGGATGTGTCCCATGGGGTGTTGTCACATACATGTGTGTATTATTACACCCCATTCACAGCACCCTCTGATGTCACACGTATGAGTGCATCATGGGGCCAGTGTCCCTTGTAATTTTCCCTTGTCCCCATCTGACATCATCATTATAATGATGTTCATACAGTTCAGCTGTTAAGCCATTATACTCTGCCAGTACAGTATTTGCATGTCATGGTTTACTACTGTGTTGTTGCCATTCCTGCTCTTCATGACTACTGGGGTAGCTTCAGATGGTTCCAGTGTGTGTTTCACTTCTTTGCCACACTTCATGCAATATCTGTGCCACTCATGTCAGGGGTGGGATACACTGACCTTCCCACATATACCAATGGCTGCTGTGGTACCACAGCACACGACTGTGGACATGATCCCTGAGGGATGGGGGACATGCACAGTGATTGGTGTGAACTGTGTGTCACCATGTCCTCTTTTTTTTTACATCCTGATTGACTGGCCTACAGTCAAATGGCATGCTGTGGCCTGTGTGCAGCAAACATGGGCGGGACTGTCCACCTACTTCCCATCTGCAACATGCTCCCACGCACTTGACACACTGTATTCAACCCCCCCCCCCTTTGCATGGGTCCATCAGGACCTGCAGTGGTGCATGTTGGTGGATCCATGACTCGTCATCGACAAAATTTATGTTGAATGACCAGACAGCGAACCCGTCAAGTTGACTGCATTTTGCGGACGGCAGATGGATTTCTACTGGGCAACATGTTTTTAGAGAGGGGCTTCGCCCCCACGAACCCTCTACATGAGGGGCTGTGCCCCCCATACCCCCCACTAAATATAACCAACTCCAAGTAGAAGCTGATCGGTGGGGGTGCAGAGGCCCCCTAAAGACAGTGCCAGGTTCCTGCGCTGACACTACAGAGACCTGGCGCTGTAGTTGCTGTAGTGTCAGTCGCTGTAGATGTGTTGCTGTCTGGTGGGTATACACATGGGGGTCATGACCAGTGTAGTGTTCTGTGCCCAATACCATGCAAACTGTGTCCCAGACAAGTGCCCTCTCCATCTTGTGCCACCTCAGCCCAGTGACTGCTGCCATCACCATGGGGTACTTCTGTTGGTGGACACGACCTCGTGACCCATTCCAACACATGCTTTTTTAGAATGCATGGTTTGTGCACATTATCTACTACTGTATCCTATTGTGTTGTGCATGGTGGTCTCGCACCTCTACCTGCCATTGCATGCCATATATTAAGCTGTGCTGTTGCAGGCCCACATGCAGACATGTGACCATTATGCAGGTTGCATGGATCATTGTGGGTTGAGCATCCATCAGTTGTTTACCAAAGCATCACACCTGCTACACGTGTGCAGTGCCTCATGGTACACATCTCTTCCACACATACCTGGCCACTGTGTCATTCAGTGGTGTTACAATGACTGCAGGCTATGCTCATTGAGTGTCACACTTCTCCACCACCCTATATTGTCATTTTATTTTGGGGGGGTTCTTTACAGGAACATCACCACATCTGCGCTGCTGCTGTACTGAGTCATACTTTTCTCCACGTAGGTATTGTTCCCAGTGCCGGTGCCAGGGCTCAGGCGTGGAACATCAATGTCCAGAGGGTGGCCCAGATGGTATGATGGTTGAGGTGGCAGGACAGGATGGCGACACTCCTGCAGGACATCCTGGGAGTGCAACAGCGGATGGCGGCAGCCCTGGATGACATTAGGGCAGACATGGCAGCACTGAGGTGGCAGGCACAACCTCTCCCCCCAGCCGCATCTTAAATGTGTACATACCTTAATTGAGTTTTGTCCCATTGTTCCACATCATCCCCACCACCCATACCCATCCCTACAATGTATATAGCTGATTCACATATCCCTCTTACCAACGCCAGTACCCCTTACTGTTCCCTTCCCAGTCTTACTTTTGTTTTAGTTTTATTGTTGTATGTTGTAGAGTTGTTTATTGTACATAAATATTTTCTAAGCTACCTTTACCTGTGTCCAGTATATTTCTCATCTTTTCTGACATCCTGTCCATGGCAGTTGTCACCTGTGCCCACCATCCATGAGTACCCATTGTGGTTGGGGGGAGGTTGGACATTCACATCTCACATAGCGGCTTGTCTACCTACAGGGTACATCCAATGCATGTTCCTCTGTCTTCCACTCCACAGGTTGCAGGATGTGTCTGTGACATGTACGTCTTGCCAATTCCCCGTGGTGTCTGCACCCACAGACAATGATTTGACACTGCTGGCTGCAGCACACACTCCGATGTACAATACTCATGGTGTCCTGGACTGTCTCCTGTGGTGACATGCCACTGTGTTGCCCCCCATGTGTGTCCATCAGGAGGATGTGTTGTCTTGGTAGTGTCCTGGCAGCACTGCCAGCCATACCACACAGTGGATTGTATGCTGTGGACTCTAGCTTATTCCACCATCAGCAGTTATCCATGGGTACTAACCACTGTTGTGCTGTATTGCAACACTGTGTGTTGCACCTGGGTGATATGCATGGCTGTGCGCTGTGCCGAGCAGGTATGTGCGTTGTGCCATACTGTCCCATGGCGCTTCTTGCTTCTCCACCTGCTGGCCCCCGTAGGGGGCAATTCCGCTACATCTTTACACATTACAGTGTGATGCATTCAGTGGTGCAACTGCTCCTGTTACAGCATCTGGTACCTGGCCCTGTGTGTGCAGTTCTCCCATATTCGAAGGTGGCCATTTGTGCCACACGACTGCCACTGTGCAGTTGTGCATATTCATGATATTCAGTCTGGTTTTTACTGTCACTGTTGCTTGTGGTATGTCTGAATATCCCACTTTGTTGTGCTGGTGCTATCCGCTGCGTGATGCAATCAATTGCATGTTGCACCCAGTCACCTCTGAATATGGGGACCTATGTGTCTTGCGTTAATCTGGATATCCCAGTGTTTTAAAAGTCAAAATAAATACTATGGAAAAAAATTCACTATTTAGCAAGAAATGTAAAAAAGTACTTTTATTTGACAAAACATAGACAGCAACTGAGACTATTTTTGAGTTATTAGGTACTGACATTTATTAGTAAGAGTACTGTACCAACCTAAAGCAGCAGTGCACCAAAATTGGGCAAACAATCCAACCCTACCTTTTCTCACTGTAAAAGATTTCAGGCACCTTCAAAGTTTGTTTGTTTGTTTGTTTGTGGCATAATTTTGTAGTTTTACCCAAGTTTGGGGATTTTCTTTAGCTTAGTTTTCTCTCAACAAAAAAGATGGCTACCAAATTTAGCATAGAAATACCATTTTAGACCTGGTAGGGGACGGGATCAAGATAATAAAACAGAAACTCATGGTGTGCAGCAAAGAAGAGCCCTAGAAAAGCAGATTTGACAGGCAGGGTAATATTTTTATTGCTTGTAGCTTAAACTAGCTTTTTGGGGAAAAAAACAATTTTCGTTGCACTGCTCCTTTAAGCACAGCAAGATGCAATCCCAGCTCAGTAAAGAAGTTGTTTTAAGAATGCTGTACTGGCTGCTATTTGAGCATGTATTTATATTATTTCTACTGAATGAGCAGTAGTTATAAGGAACATTTTCTTGACGTTACTGTGTTTCCAACCCTTTGGTCAATTGTGAAAAATCAATAAATAAATTTCAAACAGAAAGATGGATTATTTCTTTTGGCAAACACAAGTTGATCTGGAGAGGGAAGAGAGGGGCCAAAAATGATTAAGGAATTGTATTTCAGTACTTGCTTAACCCTGTCCAATCACTACATTGGAGCACGGTATTTGAAAAAAAAACAGACTCATTTGTGCCCTATACAGCTATGTCAGACAACATATTTGCTCATAGCAGCACTGCCATGAAATTGGGCAAAAAGTTGACCCTACTTTTTCTTTTTACTATGAAAGATTCCAGGCACAATGACTTGATTGTATTAACTAATTGTCCTTGACTATTGTTTGTTGTAATGTGAGCTGTTTTCCTTTTCTTGCACCCTGTAAAATGTCTATGTAACTTTACCTGTAATTAATTCCAGGTTGCCCCCGAGAAAGGGACTGTGATGGTTCCAGTGGACCTACCCGGTCACCAAAATGAAAATAAATAACTCTTCCCACTTTATTTGATGGTAATTTCTAGTTCCACTAAAATCTGAGTGTTTTATAAATGTTTTAATTTAGTTTATTTTTTGTCTTGAGAAAAAAAGATGGCCATAACATTTGACTTAGAAATAGAACTGCAGCCCTGGCAAGGGAACAAGATTAAGACTGAGAAAATAAAAAAGAACATTTAAATTCATGGTGTGCACCATTAGTGGTACCTAGAAAAATAGATTTGACAGGTAGGCTGATGTTTTTATTTATTGTAGCTGAGACAAGCTTTTTGGGAAACAAAATTATTTGCACTGGCCCTTTAACTGTCCTTGCAGAACGTTGCTGGTCTGTAATATATTTAACCTTCCACTGCAGTGGAATGCACGCCTTGCGTAATATAACTATGTGGCCCTCTCTTCAGCACTCATTAGAGTTCTTCTTATGGCATTGTGTTCAAACTCTACAGTAATTTACGTAGTGTGCCTGTTTATCCAACACACCTCAAAGCAGTTACTCTAAACCCACTGAGACACAGGCTTACCTGCCAGGAAACTACCCCCACTGCTGTCGACAAGGCGCAGGGACTGGGGATGAACGTTTCCAATTAATTAACACTAGACCTCTTGTAACTGTTCGTTTCTGTAAACAAACATTTTAATATGCAGTAATTAATTAAATCTGCCATGCTGCTCCCTCCTCCCATTGCTCTTTCCTCACTTCACTTCTCTACTTGAGGAAAACTCATTAAAGAAACAACCCCCCCCCCCCATCTGAGATGCTGTTGCTGGAAGTTTCTGGCCACATTCCACAGGGCACCTTGTCTGAAGTGACAGTAGGGTGTGGCAGGGAGACCCACACGTTTTCACTGGTGAGTAGACCATGCCTCTTCTGGAGTGCAGATGCCTATGTCTCTCTTCTCTCTATCTCTCTCTCTCTCTCTCTCTGTCTCTCTCTCTCTCTCTCTCTCTCTCTCTCTCTCTCTCTCTCTCTCTGCCTTCTTTGGCTAATTTCTGTGTTTTATACATGAACAATAACATATGACAGATGTGCAGTAATGTTAAGTTACTGAATGCCCTCAGTGGGTTGTGAGGCATGAGGTACAGCTGAGTGTCTTCAAGCATCTAGGAAGTGCAGTGATTTATGCCATTACTACACACCCTGGAGTGTGTTATTTCACTTATAAAATGTTTTTGAAAGCAATGAAATCAAGAAAAAATAAAGAAAAGCCTGGACTGTGCAGCAATGAGAAATTAATGCACAGTCATGTGATCAGTTTTGACCAATTAGATTGCTTGTCTGATCCAAGAAGCCATGTTATAAGTGATGCAAGACCTCAATGATTGTTCATAAAATGTTTCTCATTCAGTACAGCAGCAGGACTCTAGTAAGCTTGCTGAGAAATTCAGTGCAGTACACTGGATCAGCTCCTTCATTCCATGAAGCAATCTCTCTTTACAGGGAATTCAGTAGGTGTACTCACACTTGCCTGAAAAATATCAGTTTTAAGTGGCTAACATGAACAGCAAAAATGAGATGGCACACACTAGCGGGTTCATCCAAAAAGGGCAAAGTAGAGTCAGAGAAACACAAAATCTGCTGGCAGACAAAAAATGCCCCATGACCCATTTTATGTGCCCTTTCTGACCTAATGTTCAATGAGAGGCCCCTAGTGGCTCTCTACTCTTCCTTCCCCCTCTCCTCCTTCTTGTAGCGTCTTATGAAGGCCCTTGTTTCTTTCCCACTCTCATTTAAACCCCCCCCCCCACTGATTTTTCACAGGCTACCTCCTTTGGTCACTTATTCCATGTCCCCACCACCCTTTCACTGAAAAAGTACTTCCTGGAACAGCACTTAAATCCCCCCCCCCACCAGCTTCGTGGAGTTGGCCTTGGTGTTTATATTCCCACTCAGTGTGAGAGTGATGTATTTGTTACAAAGTAACAAACAGGGTATATTGGCTTCCAGAAGGAATGGAGGGGCAAACTGCGATTCCCATTCTCTAGGGCTTCCTTGCAGAACTGCTCAACCTACCCCCAATCTTCCCCTTCCAACTTGAGCAAGCACACAGTGCACTAGGTCTGGAATCTTCCCTTCCAAAAGCCATTGATCGATCAGTTGTGCTCTAGTTTTTCTCCTATGCAGTTAAACAACAATTATACAATGGTGTATGAAAATCCTGTAACCTCATTGGTCAAAACGTGTCACATGACCATGGGTAAATCCTGCATAACCCACAGCTGAGGAATGGCATTTATAAAAAAACATTAAACACATTTTAAATGTATTTTACGTGTAGACCCATTGTATAATTGCAATAAGGCACTCCAGCATGTGAGTTATTAGGTGATTTACCCACTTCTTGTGTGGTTACATCACTCGGCTGCACCTTGTGACACACCACACAAGGCGTGGGTAAATCCCCAATAACGCACACCCGGTTGTGCCTTATTGCTTAAATATTGGAGGTGGCTTTGAGCAAGCGAGCCGATGTGCAAGCAATTGTGTGTATCTTGATTGGGGTTAACAACTATTTGAGTAAAGAGGATGCTGAGCGACCTCCACGTGCCTGGTACTTGTCAATGGTGTCAAGAGGCCGAGTGAGTAAACTCACAGCGGTAAACCAGCATCACCAACACCCTGGAGTGGTTTATTACAATTATACAATGTGTCCCTTAATTTTTTGTTCAAAAAAATGAATAGAAAAATAATTATTTTTGTATTTTTTATAGCTTTGTACTGAATTTGTTCTTACACTACAAAAAATAGTGCAGTGTATTTTGTTTAAAAAAAAGTGTAGGTTGGTGGAGCCATGGTCCTATTACAAAGCCTGTATCATTAAAACATCCTACGATAACAAAAACGTTGATTTAGTTTCATTCTGTGTTGTAGTGTTATAATCTGCAAATTTCTTCTTTTTCCCAGTTCGTTAAAATTGTTTGTTATCTGCTTTCTCTCAGCATCTCATTTTAGTAAGCCGAATCTGTACAACACGGTACGATGGCGAGAAAACACCCGTCCTTATGGAGTCGGAACTGGCTGCCGTGAGTAAGAGGCAAATGTTAGTGAAGGACACACGGTTAGTAGAGTTGGTAAATCAGAGACAAGATCGATCAGAGTTGTGGTGTACCTGCTACTGGTCTTCAGGGAGGGTTTCAGAAGTTTGGGAGATACAGCGGTGGTGTCAGAACGGTGCAGGTGGCGGGAATTCAGCCTCTTCATGTTGCTCTTTCCGTCGGCAGTCAGGATCCCTGCTCTGTAGTGTTATCTGTGGGCACACAGCACTCCGGTTTTTTGTTGTTCTGGTTGGAGAAGTAGAGGCTGAATTGGTGTCAGAATGGTGCCGGTGGCACAGCAATGTTTAGCGAGGAAAACAACATGGCGGCTCGGACTGATTTTTACTTTTTTTTTTGCAGTTAGTAAGATGTGGCTGGCTGGCACTTGTTCCTTTTGGTGATGCTAGATTTTACAACAGGGTGATAGTGCCAGCTGGCCAATGAGAACTAGGTATTTTTTTTGCCATTGTATAATAATGACTATACACCAGGGGTCCTGGCCAAATGGAGAGAATACACCCCAATTTTCAACCCTCTCAGAGTACGAGGTATTAAAAAATGTCAAACACCCTTCCCCCTTCATGCTATGAGTCTTCCATTCAGAGGGGGTCGAGATGAACACAACAGCGGAGGAAGTACATCAAACACTGGAGGAAAAGGGCATCTATGCTCTGGGTCCTAATGATACTGTGAACCGATCACCACAACAACAGTGCCCATGAGCCCAGGACCTGCAGACCACAGCAATCCTGCTAGCAAGGGAAAAAAATCTGCAGCAGCTATGGACAATATTAAAATACTCTTACAGAGTATGTCGGATAATGACATTTGAGTGATGCCAAGGCTACTGTTTCATTGCGGTGGCCCCTTCTCACGCCTCATGCACTGACTCACCCTCCACTGCTACTCCACCTGCACCCATTTCGTCCCCAAAATCTGTCCTTACCCCCCCTCTTCTCCTTTGCCCCGTCCTCCTCCTCCGAACCTCTCACCCCCCCCGAGTTCTCCCTCTCTCTTGTCTCTCCTGACACTACCCTTCTAGCTCTCCTGGCACTAAACTCTACCAAAGGCTCCTCACCTGATGGCCTTGACCCACGGCTCCTCTCTGCTCCTGCCTTTGCCTACCCGCTCTCTCTCATACTAAACCTATCCTTTGAGACTGCCACAGTTCCCTCGGTTTGGAAACATGCAGTAGTTCCCCCCCCCCGAAGGGGGAAGACTCCTCCTCCTCACCAGGGAACTATCAACCTATCTCTCTCCTGCCAACCTTAGCTATACTACAAGAACACATAGCCCTCAATCAACTCTCCTCATTTCTCTCTAACTTTGACTTCTTCACTCCATTCTAGTCTGACTTCAGGAAATCCTACTCTACCACCACCTCTCTGCTGAGGCTAACAGAGACCATCTCCTCAGGCTTTGACAAAGAGCACATTACCTCAGCTATCTTTGTCAACCTGGCCAAAGCCTTTGACACAGTCTCACACCCCCTCCTCCTGCACAGCCTTTCAGCCACTGGACTATCCCCTTCTGCGACAGGCTGGTTCAGTGCGTACCTGTCCGGCAGGTTACAATCAGTGAGAATAGCAGATGCTACCTCTCCCTTCCTTGCCTATATCCACTGGAGTCCCCCAGGGCTCAGTGCTAAGCCCCATTCTGTTCTCCATCTTTTTAAATGACCTGCCCCTGGTTTGCTCTGCATCCAGCATCCACATGTATGCTGATGAAGTGTTGTTTTCCCTCTGGCAATTCTGGCTCTGATGTCACTACCAGGCTCCAGTCTGACTTCACTAAAGTCCAACTCTGGTTTAGTTCTCATCAACTTTCTCTAAATGCCAAGAAGACAGTCTCCATGTCCTTTGGTACAAGGCAGAGACTCGTTAGGCTAAGTCACCTCCCCACCTTTCACACCCTTGATGGGACTGTTCTTGAGAACTCCTCCTCATTCAGGTATCTCGGCATCTGGGTGGACAGATACCTTGACTTCTCTGTACATATCGACGCCATTCTGAAAAAAATAGGGCATAATCTCGGGGCCCTTTATAGAAACTGCAGCTGCATCCCACTCGCTGCCAGGTGTGAGCTGGTACAGAACATGATCATGCCCATTTTTGACTACTGTAACATAGTCTACGATGCAGCCCCACAGTCCCACCTATCCAGACTGGACTCTCTCTCTTCATTTCCTTCTGTCGTTTTACTCTTGATGCCCCTCCCTGTTCCCATCATTGCGATCTGTACCACTCTCTCAACTTCCTTCCCCTCCACTCCTGGCGTGCGCTACATGGTGCTAAGTTCATCTCTAAGTTCTGGCTTGGATCTCTCTCCTCTTATATCTCCTCCTCTCTTGCCACCCCTACTCACTCCCTTTATTCCCTGAGATCCCAGGCTGACACATGTTCCCTCTCAGTCCCCCGCAGAACTACATCATCTGACGAAAAAGCCTTCTCTTACCACCTGCCTAAAATGTGGAATGCACTTCCTCCACAAATCCACTACTCCTCCTCCCTATATTTTCTTACCTCTGCTCTGCACAATTACCTTACTCTTAGCTGTACCTTCTTCTGACCCTCTCCTTGCCCACCTGCCTCCCTCTCTCTCACTTTCTCTTTTTCTCTCCTTCTCGTTCTCTTCTTTCCCTATCCCCCCACCCCACCTTCACTTATACTGCCCTTTATAGCCTATCTCTTAAAAAGGTGTCTTGTTCCTATGTTTCACCCTTGCAGCTTCTGCATCACCTGTGAACTGCCCGTAATGTAACTGTATGCATTTGTCTACCTTGAATCCTGCTGTTGACCCTGTACTGATTCTGCATGTATGCATCTCCTATGAACCACCAGTAATGTAACTGTTGCATCTGCCTACTATGTATCCAATGCCTTGAACCTGTTTTGAATTGTATGTATGTATTCACCCTCTGTTATCTATGTATCTATGAATTCTCACTCTGTACGTCCCTCTCCCCATTTCCCCCAGGACATACCGTGAGAAGAGCATTAAGTTGCTCAGTGTATCTTTCCTGGTGAAACAATTCAATAAAATAAAAAATAAAATAATTGCCAGATCAATGATGGTAACAGGCAGGGGGTATTTAACCCAGCACATACTGAGTCATTCTGGTGGGTGGGAGTGGTGGAAGCACTGAAGGAGCAGGGCAGATCAGCACATCTATCTGTCTCATGTGGGAATAGTGTTGTGCAGGATACTGTTGGCCAGGCCACCACTGATTCATACTAAAGCAAATGTGGTCCTCATGTTAGAATTATAACTCAGAGCCATCACGATTGGTCTGGGACCCCAACCTGCTCACTCCCTGTCATGTGCATAAATCCATAAAAACACCAAGAACCCTACCAGAACATCAACGGTTTCCCCTGTAAAGTGAATGCAAATGTCCATGCAACAAGCTGTATATAGGAAAAACCAAAAGAGGACTCCACACCAGAATAAGTGAACACAAAAGTGACATCCGGAGAAATTAAAAGAACTCAGTGTTTGCAAGGCATTTTAGTTCAGCCAGACATTCTGTGTCCTCACTTAGATTTTGGGGTCTGGAATTGGTGGAGAAACCCAAAGGAAACCAGTACTGGGATACAGCATTATTAAGGAGAGACGTGTTCTGGATATACAAAATGAGCATACCAGATGAAAAGAGAGAGAATCAAGAATAGCACAGACAAAAACGAGATGTCAGAATAGTGAAATTTAAAACAGCTACAGGGATAACATAGTGCAGGCAATGTCAGCGCTATCCCTGTAGATGTTGGCCATAGGGGGGAACAGGAGAAAGTGTCTGCTGTGAGGTGTGCTGCCAAGCAGCTTCCGAAGCATGGAGGGTAGGGCACAGGCAGCAAAGGTCAGTGGAACATCAGTGGACTGGGGTTCGACTCCTGGTCCAGGGACAAGCGATTCCTTTCATTTATTTTTTTAACTTTGGACATGACATTTTGTTTTATATTTGCTCCCCACTGGTATGCTGCCTGTGTCTGCCCCCACCCTGCATGTTTTGCCCCCACCCCTGGATTATCTGCTGGATTCCTTCACCCCCTTCAAAGACCCCTCCCGTGATTCCTCCCATCCCGAGTTGCCTCCTCCCCAAAGGTGATTATTTTTAGATCGGTGGTTTGGAGGGTGAAATTCCCCATAATTTGGGATGCTGGGGACATAGCTCCCTTCAAAAACACTGGGTAGCCATGTGATTTACTGTGGCGCAATAGTAGTGGTTGGTGTTTTTACTGAGAGCTACCTTTGTTGTTACGGTTTTCGTTGCACGGTTTTTGACCACGCTGTCCTTGCTTTCGGCATTTTGACCTAGTGCCCAAAATGAGTACACTTGAAGCAGAAATTGAACTTAATGAGGGTTGCAACTATTGATGCAATACTTTATGTTGGACCATATCACTTATATTTCTAACATCCATTCAGAATACAAGAATGGAGATACAAATATTTGTATTGTAGATGGATTTAGACATTTTACCTATATATACGATACTATGGATGAATATTTGTAATTCTCTGATATGTTGGTATGACGAGTGAGGTTGATGGCTGGCTGCCCTGACTGCTCATATTTTCCAAGGGAGACAACCAGAGGACAGTGTGAGTTTCCCAATGCTCTGTGAGTATTTCATTCTTTATCACACAGGACATATTGGCAGAAGCTGGTTTTTTTTCCTATTGTATTTTTCCCTCTTCCCCACAGCTGTTTCCTTCTTGGTCGGCCTCCCTAGTCCCATCACCTAGCTTTCCTGGGTGGACATACCTTCTGCTGCCCCTGGCTTGTGGGAACAGCTCCCGGCCACCAGTGCAGAGCCTGCGAGGGGCCAACCATTCATCCTGCTGCCGCCGCCAGGCATTTTCCATTTTTCTCCCCTTCCCATTGCCAGGGCACGTACGTCGCTGTGCAAGCATGGAGATGCTCGCACGTACGTGGTCCCATGGCACCATCTCTTACATTGAAGTCCTCACCATATCACCCCTTGGCCTCCACCTTGGGGGCAGTCATTTGGCGGTACTTCCAAACCGCCCTCCCTGGGAAAGAAGAGCTGTCTTCTGGACACTCGATCCTCTCCCACCCCGGCCGGCCCCCAACGACCCGCTCGCACCATGAACACGGGTCGTCAGTGTGGCAGGAGGTAAGGCATTGCTGCCTCAGCCCTCCATACCACTGGGCCAGTTCTGAAGCTGTGTTTTTAAAATAACACTAACTTATTCAACTTACTTTTGTCTGTATGCCCACAGAACGAGTGAAGTTCTAAATTTAAAAGAAAGAGATGTACTCCTGTGGTCTTATAAGGAATTCTACCATATGAGGTCTGCAGCATTAGTTGATTGGGATGCTGTAGTTGTTATATGTATTTAAGTTTCTTTACATTGGTGAAGATTAAATGGCACACTATTTTATACATATTTTTGACAAAAGAGATGATTAAAGAGCATGTACACTAGGTGAGGTTTACCTAGACACTGATACAGAGGAAACAGTACATTGTACAGAATACATATAATGTATTAACCATCTGTTTGCACAGAAAGTACTACAGTTCTTCTGTGCTAGATAAGAAGACTCCTATGCATGGGTGTGTTACTCATTATTATTAAAATGATTACCAAAGGATTCATACTTCAAGCTGAGCATGCTGGCATAAAGAAGAACAGCTACTCATGGTGAGAGCGCTAGTTACTTTTGGTGGTGCTGGGAGCACAATTTATATAATGAGCGTGATGGCAAAATGACAGAGAAAAAACGGTATCACAGCTGCTGACAAACCCAATTCGTAAGATAGCAGTTCTGTCTTATGAATCAGGTTTGTCACACCCACTAGCCCCACACTCCAGTTCGTCACAGTGACAGTCCAGCTGTGTGATTAACTGAATCTAATTACACACCCTAAGCAGTTTCTGTACCACGATCTGACACTTCACAGTCAAAGGCACAATTAAAAGTGAACCATGCTGATGTTGACTCGCACTGCATCAGACACGTGGCTTCAGGCACAACCAAAATAAAAAAAAAGCATTCACTCTCTCATGCCAAATCTGAACAACGCATGGCATTGTAAATTCCCACACATGAAACCACCGTAGCAAACTAATTGCTTGGATACCAGTGCAATTAGCAGAAGATACCTTGGCAACTGCCTGTCAAACAACCTATCAACCAGATTGCTAGGTTACCAACACCGTGACTACGGACACTCAGTAATCTTCAAGAATGTAACCAAGCAGCTGTTAAATGGCGTAGGTGGATGCATTTGAAAATGAGATCGCCATACCAGCTTGAAGACATTAAACAAAAAAATCTCACAAATACCCTGCTGATCTGGTTCCTATTGCCATCACACTCACTATATAAACCAGATATGGTATGGGAGACCATGTCATACGGTTTTTATCTTCATTCAAGGTCTGAGACCTCTTGCTCTCTCACTCGTGGTTATGCTACTCATGAGGGGTCAAGAGGTGACAGACCTCTAATGAAGGTATAAAAACATATGGCACGATCACCCATATCATATCCTTTATACAATGTTTTTGTGGTGGTGGCACGGTGGTGCCTTATGTTTTCTGTTTTTAGATTGGTCAGTAATTGCATTTTCATTTTTTGTAACAGATAACACATCAGATAAAGGGGCCTGATGAAGTGGCATTTTGGCCACGAAAGATTGCCCATTGTTATTTGTACGATGGAAAATTAAAGAACTGTTAGAGTGGCATTCATCCTACTTTCCTGGTGATGTTCATCATTCTGTCATTTGGATGACCCAAGACCTAGACTTTAAAGCACTTCAATAGAAATGAAGGCAGCTGGACACTATTTGGATAAAGTATTATATAAAATATGCACATCCATAATAGCAAAGAGAATGGAGACAACCTTACCACATTTAACAGAGCAAGACCAAATCAGCTTTGTGCCCACCAAGCAGACCCAAAATAATGTCAGAATAACACTCCATGTGATTAGCGATACCTAGAAGAATAAAATATTAATGTTCCATCTCAGCTTAGCTGCTGAGAAGGCATTTGACTGGTTGACTTTGCCATTTCTGTTTGTGACTCTAAGTGCCATTGGCTTCCCAGAACAGGTGTGTTCTAGTCCACAGACTGTACACCTGCCAGGCTACAAAGGTAAGGGTTAATGGCTTCATCTCCACCACTTTCCAATGGGAGAGGGGCACCTGACAAAGCTGTCCCCTCTCACCACTACTTTCCACCCTTTATATTGAACCTCTGACCTAAACCTTAAGGCAGAACCCAGAAATTAGAGGCCTGGAAACCCTAGACTGACACCACAAGCTGGCTCAATATGCAGATAATCTGCTAGTGGTTCTGTATAATGTGGGTGAAAACAAAGAGGGTGTGGCTAAAAAGGGCATGGCAACAAGAGCGCCTGTCAACAAGTCAAGAGGCAAAAAGGGTGACATCACCCAATGTTGCCAGAAAGCCAATCCCATAAAGTACTGCACTGCACACAAGTCAGTGCCATAATGTTGAGGGTGGCTCTGCCCCCACATCCCCACAGAGTTATTATAACAAACTCCGCAGTGGGGCATATTGGTAGACTGGGAGGCAGAGAGACGCCCTCGCTGCACAACACCCACAAGTCCCATTTGCCCACTTGAGGTGGACCCACATTACAGTGCCCTTGTTTCTGTGCCCTTGTTCCCACACCCTCTTGACAGTATACCTCTGCTATTATATCTCACACACCTGGGAAAATTTCTCTGTAAAATATGCAAAACTCTGGAATCTTTTACAGAGGTTGTTGGGTACAAGCTAAATATAAACAAGATGAAGACAACTGCCATAAAGTGTGTTCCCCCCCAGATCTTGAAAGACACCTACCGTACAAGTTCAGATGGGACACAAAAACCCTGAAACACTTGAAATTAACACAGACCACAGTGGAGATGGTATCAGAAAACTTTGCCTCCTTAATGGCTCAAATAGACTCAGACCTCCAGAACTGGAGAAATCTACCTATTGGCATACTACGAAAAATAGGTATGAAAAGGATGAATATCATCCCCCGCACACTATATCTATTTCAGTGCATCCCCTTACCCCTACATGCCCAATATTTTGTTCAGTGCGGTAAACTATACTCCTGATTTATATGGAGTAGTACCGGACCACAGACTGCATATATAACATGCTTCATTTTCTTAAACCGAATGGAGGGTTAGCTTCTCCCGTTTAAAACTATACTGTCAAGTAGCACAAATCTGTATAGGGTTATGCTGGATATCACCAGCATATATAGGCCATTGGAAATCACTTATGATAGTGTAAGAGGACCTTCTCCCTAGTGGGAGATATTTACTAAAATTACTTCTGCAAGTAACAGACCAAATAACAACCAACCCACTCGGCCTTATGACTAAACGGTGCCTATTCCAAACCACAAAGTTGGAAGCAGTGAAAAGTCATTACTTTAAACTGACTACACTCTCTGACTGTAAGATTTCCAGCCAGCAGCAACTGATCATACCTACCAATCTTGGGAAAGGTTAGGACTGATACATATCTTTCAACTCGTACAAGAGGAAGGAGTGGTCTCATTCCAATACCTGGAAGATACCTATCAAATACCAAGAAGGGACTTCTTCCATGACCTAAATATAAAAAAGTTACATTCAAAAACATCTAACTTGTCCAGAGATAAAGGACCTACCGAATCCCTTACTTCTCACACTGGTAAAACAGGCTATAATGGCGCCATTACCAGGACACCTAATCTAGACCTTATACCAGGCCTTGAGTCAACTGAAGCCTCATGACACTACATATGTCAATAGAAAATGGCAAACAGAATTAGTAATGGAGCTGACCCCATGAATGTGGGAGGTGACACTGCAAAAACACTCATAAGATAACATCCTCACATGTCTTGAACGAATTCGCTTTGGAAGGTGTCAATCCACTTCTTCAAACCCCGCACATACAGGCCACATACCGATGGGGGTCACAGTCACTTGTTGGCAAAGATGTTGTCAAAATGAAAGCCACCCACTCAAATATCTTTTAGGACTGTCTGCAAGTCCACCCCTCTTGGGGCAAGATCAAACTGGCCTTGCAAGAATGGATTGATGAGTCAATTTCTCCCACAGCAACACAGGAATTACTGCTGTACTTACCAGAAAACATGCAGGGTAAACATAAGAAATACTTGTTGCAGGTATGTTATGCAGTGGCCAGTAAATCTATAACTCAGTAACAGCTAATGCAGCACGTTACTACAGTATAGCAGTGGCACATTTTGGTAACCACTATTTACTATATGGAAAAATAACACAAAACCTAGACCTGAGACAAGATTTGTTTTACAACAGGTGGAACAGATGGGTGCATTATAGTATGCCAAAAGATGTCTCATTTATACCATAAAGCAAACTCTAAACTGAACTCCCTCTCCCCAGACTGGCATGTGCCCCTGTATATGGACAGGAACTCCGGTCTCCTGGGAACTCTTTCAATCAATCAATCAATCAATCAATCAAAATCTTTATTTAGCCAGGCGAACATCATTGAGCAAAGCTCATTTGCAAGATGGACCTGGGACCTGTTCACATTGTTCTCCTGGTGCGGAACCAACAAAGAACAACAAAACAGAGGTACCATATGTTACTGTACTCGAATATATTCACTAAAAATACCACTAACAGCTTAATCTGGTTTAAGGTCAGTTGGCATTCATCTGTATCCCCCTCCCCCAGGTCATGCCTGAAAATAGGCAGAATTTGTCTACTGCACTTACCCGGTCAACAAAAAACTAAATAAATAAATAAATATCATTATCAGATTGGTTTGTATTCCTTTGTAACTGTGCGTTCTCCCTTCCCTTACCCCGGGTCACACTTGGAAATGAGCCTTACTTCAGTGTGCCTCTCCCGGTCACCAATTTTCAAATAAGTAAATGAATACTATCCTAAATTACCTAAGAAGTACTGCTAGACTATTCTTTCTTCTCATATCTTTCTTTTCTATCCTGGATTATATAGACATTGCATTCTGTAGCTGCTAGTTTCAATTCTTTTTTTGTCTCCTGCTCCCTGCCCACCTCCCCCCCTTCTACCTGACCACCCCGAACCCCCCTTTCTCCCCCCCCCTGGCTTCCTCTTTCCTCCATTCTCACCCAGGAAGTCTACAATGCAATCGCCTCTTCAACCAGGCCAAAAACCAGCCCAGACGGCTTGCTCCCTAGACTTTTCCATATCTCGGAGTCAGCCATAACAGCACCCCTTACACACATACTAAACCTCTCCTCACCGCCATTAATTGTTTCACCTTGGAAATGGCCAAGATCATCTCTCTATAAAGGCGGACCTTCCTCGCGAAACTACAGGCCCATCTCGCTCCATCCCTCACTCGCTAAAATACAGGAATCCCTCATGCTGTCCAAACTGACTGATTTTCTCTTCTCAGATAGCTCCCTCTCTCCTTATCAGTCAGGCTTCAGAAAACATCACTCCACCATCACCACACTGCTGTGTGTAACAGACTCTATCCTCTCGGCTATGGACAGCAGTCTGACCACCTCCACCATATTTATCGACTTGGCAAAAGCTTTTGACTCAGTCTCCCACCCCCTGTTACTCCACAAACTCAGCCACTTCGGCCTTGCCCAACCCACCATAGACTGGTTCCACTCCTATCTCCAAAATTGACAGCAATCCGTCCAAATAGGGGATACCCTCTCCTCCCCTCTTCCCATCCTCTCTGGTGTCGCACAAGGCTCAATCCTCGACCCCATCCTTTTCTCCTTATTTATAAATGACCTCCCCTCCGCCTGCCTCTCAGCAAATGCTCATCTGTACACTGATGGTGCAATCATTTTTGCCTCAGGACCTTCTCACAACAGCGTCCTCCCAGAGCTCCAAAGCGACTTCAATAGAGTCCAAGCCTGGTTCCTGAAAAATCAGCTTAAACTTAATGACAAAAAAACTGTCATCATGGTTTTCGGATCTAGAAAAAAGCTTACCTCCCTTCTGGCCCCCCCAGTAATCTCCACCCTGGATGGCTCTTCCCTTGACCTTGTCCACACTTTCAAATACCTAGGAGTCTGGCTCGACAGACACCTAAATTTCTCAACCCACATAGAGGCCATCTGTTCCAAACTCCGGCCCAAACTTGCCATCCTCTATTGCCACAAAGACAGTCTCCCCCTTCCTGCCCGCAGTGAAATCATACATAAAACAATCTTACCAGTTATAGACTACGCAGACATCATATATTGCACAGCACCAACCTCATTCCTCTCCAAACTTGACATCCTACTAAACGCATTCTGTCGTTTTGCCACAGCCTCTCCCCCACTTACTCATCATTGCCCCCTCTACTCCACTCTCTCCCTGGCTTTGCTCTCACACAGGAGAACCACCCACAGCACCTCCCTCATAGCCAAATACTGGTTGGGCTCCCTGCACCTCTACCTCACCTCCCACCTTGCACCTGCCAACTCCCTAGGCTACTCACTTCACCACAGGGATGCCCAAACTTTCAACCTCCCTCACCCTCACAATGCCTCCAGCCAAGCGGCCTTTTCATACCGCCTCCTTTTTCTATGGAACAACCTCCCACCCATCTTTCACCAGGCCTCCTCCCTCCCAGCAATTAGGCACCTCCTCAGATGCCTACCTACCCTGCCTTGCCAAAGATGCACCGTGGGCCCCCCCACCACCCATACCATGAAACCTCAGTTAATCACATATTAGCCAGCAAATTTCTACTTCCCGACTGTACCACTCCAGCTTCTGTTTATACCGTATTGTAAAACAAATGCTTTTACATAAACACTGTATGTAGTAACTACTACCCGTAACACTGATTTCTTTGTAACAACCCTGTCTGTAACAAATGAATTTGGTTTGTACGTATTTCCTCTGGTTCGCCTCTATGTACACCTCTGTACCTGGGTCGCACCTGGAAACGAGCCTCGACTCAGTGTGCCTTTCCCGGTCACCAAATTTTAAATAAAATAAATAAATATACATGACTGAAATATTTGTATAATAAGTGTAAAAATCAATAAATATTTCTCATAAAAAATAAAGTAACAAACGTCAGCTGTCATGCTCAGTATGAGTCGGTTCACAGTGCTTAGCATTGCAGTTGCTGTTTGTCCTTTTTTAATTATTCCTGTTTATCCGCCTTCTGTCTCTGTCTCAGCAGCATCCCCCCAGCCCCATTATTGACCTGTTTCATGGACTTACAGGTTAACCACCACTTGCAGAGGGCTGTGTGTTGGAAGGTGGCCTGTCACATAGGGGTTGTGTGGTGCCTGCAGGGGATCCCGAGCAAGGTGGGACATTTTCCTCCAGTTTTTTTCTTCCCAGAGGAGTCAGCATGCAATGTGGCCATGCATGTGCACATTGGTGTACTTACGTGTTGGGTCAGCAGACCTCCCACCATGTCTACTGCTCCCACCGATACTGCCACCCAGCCTCCAAGAGGTGGCAGTCAAGTGGGGGGAGTCAGGATCCCCCTCCCTGAGGGAGGAGAGCTGTCCTTGATCTGCTCAATCCTCCCTTTCCCAGACGGCCCTCAAGTGACCCTGGTCTGTTCCTGAACCAGGGTCACTGGCATGGATGGAGATAAGGCAGCCTGCACCTCAGCCTTCCATGTCTCCAGGTCAGCTTTGTTGTTTTACGACAAATAAACTGCTTTCTCATTTTTGGGTTAACCCTATAGTGTGCATTGTCTCATTTTTGCTTTTCATGGACAGCCCAGTTATGGTTTGGCTGCAGCACTGATCCCTGGAACAGTGAATGCAATGCTTCTTCTTTGCCTATTTCTAGTCAAGTGGCTAACATTCTTTGAAATGGAAAATTCATAGTGTAAGCTCTCTGAAACGTAACAGATTCTGAGTCATTTAGCTTCCCACATTATCTTACCCCAAGTAAGGATCTGAAATGGGTCAGGCATTTGCTTTTGTTGTGTATGAGTAAATGCTTGCATGTTAATTCACTGCTATTCCTCGGTACTCATATAGTAAGAGCAGATGACAAGCAGGTAAACTCTGGTCTAGTTTATAGATTGGCAGCCACATGAAATGGATTATTTAAGGGGAGTGTAAACATGAAGAAATCAGACATAATCCTTCAGAATCCTATTGAAACTAAAATGGTTTACAATTTTAACATACCTAGTGACTCCCTTGAACTAACTTCTTAAACATGGCAGTAGCAGTGGGTGATCTGGATGGGACCGCTGTGTATTCAACAAGTGATAAAGGGACCCTTTTCCCAAAACAGAAGATTTCATTTTCTCCATAAATCAAAAGAAACTTATGCTAGAAACTGCGTCTGAAATCCTTGTGTCTTTATTGGCTACACAGGGTTGCCTTGAACATTTTGGATCTGCTCCATAGAAACACACCTCCAAAACAGAACATGACCTGTATCCTGCTTATCAGTAGCAGAGAATGCTTAGTGTCAAACACATACTGTAACAGAAAAACTTGTATTACTAGCCTCAAGCATACCTAATGGAAAAAATGTTCAAACTGATATCTCTGAAAGATATTGCAGTGAGCAGGAGTCAAAATGGAAAACAGAAATTTATACCCTGAACCAGTCCTATAATTTATGCCTGCTCCCCTCCCAAAATTTGCACCACACTCCCCTCCCAAAGTTTACACCTGTTCCCCATCAAAATCAGTACCCAGCTCCCCTCTGAAAATGTGTACCCTGCACCCCATAACATTTTTACCTCACACCTGTTTCTAAACATGTGCCCTGCACACCTCCCAGAATTTTGATTCTGCACTCCTCTCAACAATTGAACCTTAATTCTTACCTAACATTTTTGGAGGGGAATGGGGTGTTAGTTTAATAAGGGTTGTAGGGTCCAAATTTTGGGAGGTTTGTGGAGCAAAAACTTCAGAAGAATTGTGTGGGACAAAAAATTTAGGAGGGCTGCCTTGCACAGATTTCAGGAGAGTGCAAGATTCAAGAGGGGTGCCATGTGAAAAAGTTAAAAGGGATGCAGACACAGCTTTGGGGAGTCATGTTGGGCACAACGTTTAGGAGGGGTTTGAGGCTCAAAGTCTGGGAAAGGTGTGGGACTCAGTGTTTGGGAGGGATTCTGGCCAAGTGTGAAATTCTGAAGTGGTATGGGTCACAAATTTCAGGAGTGATATGAGGCACATCTTTTTTTTATTTAAACTCCACTTTATTCAAGCACAGGGACAAGATACAATCAAGCAATCTTTGTGTGTATGCAGTCATTTGATACATCATACATTCATTACTCCATGCCAAAAAGGGGAAGCTGACAGTGGTAGGACATATTAGTAGATGGAAAGGAAATAGGCAGTGCCTAAATAGGCTTCAAGCTTTTGACATGCATGATACTAAACAAGGAAATTCAAGAAAAGAGAGCCAACTTGTCCCTTTGAATAATACTGGTCATATCAGAACAACAAGCAAGAACCATAACAAACCTTTAACAAATGGTGCATCTCCAGTATTGTAATAATACATCTGTTCCTGTGTCTAACAGTCCAAGTCCATCCACCATTCTTTAAGAAATGAGTCCAATTTGGCATAGTAGAATGAGTGGAAAAGAAATGGCAGGGGGAACAGGACACCTAAAGTAGTAACCTAGGAGACCACTACAAGTTTATCCCATTGAGTCTATAACCCAGTTGGCTCCTGTATGGGAGAATCCTCCCCATACTAGTCCTCTACCCACTGTTTACAAGGGCACCAGATGTCCAGATGTCTATCTACTGTAAGACAAAGTCAGGCTGATGTGGTTTCCATGTCATAAACTTGCCTCATTCTGTTACCCCATTCCTGCACCATGGGATGCTCCTGCTGGAGCCAATGGGCCATAATACACTTTAAAGCAGCAACTAGAAAAAAATCAATGTCAATTAACGCTGATCTGGGCATAACCATACCGCCGTGGGAAAACCCAGCACCCAATCAGTAAATGTGTCAGGATTATCCAGTTGTATAATCTGCTGAACATTATCTCGGACTGCAGCTGAGAACCCACCCAATTTGGGACAACCCCAAAAGATGTGCCAGTGAGAGCCAATGCCACCACATGTTCTACAGCAGTTTGCTACTGGTAGTACTAACTTGTTTGATTACTGTGGGTGTCTGGAAGTATCTGACAAGTATCCTCCAATAAAATTCCCTCCAGGAGGTAGAAGAAGTCGCCCACCATCCAAATTTTAAATGTTTTACCCAGTCCTCATTGGCAGTCGTGCAGGAGGCTTCCACCTCCCAGTCCTCCCAGATTCTAAGAAGTGGTTCAGTCTTGGGCTGCCTCAGTCATCTGTACATATTTTGCTTTCAAGGTCACCACCCAACATATAAAATCTTCCTAGGGTGACAAAGATCTATCCAGTTACATCTTATGGCTGGTGCTATTAATCAAATGCAGGACTTGAAGATACCTACGGAGGTCCTGAGGTCTTAGGTGGTATCTCTCTTGTAGCATCTGAAATGACAGACATGACCACTGTGCAAGAAATTGGGAGAGCGAGTCAGGACCTCTGAATATGCATAGCTCTCATCCAACCTTAGGGAAAAAAATTCTGGGTGATAGCGAATAAGGGAGAATGGGCCTAATGAAGTATCCAATGCCAGTTTATGCTGGATTTTGAAGAGAATTCTCAAAGTATGTTTGACCCATGGGCTCTGAATATTTCTGAAATACTCTTGTGATATGGTAGACAAAGCCAAGGTAAACAGAGGTTGCCCTCCATGCTCAGAGCCCTCTATGTCATACCATCCTGAGGACCGTCTTTGTTTCACCCAGGTACAAACTGGGGTCATTTGACCAGCCAAATAATAAGTTTGAAGATCCACCAGCGAAAGCCCCCCCGATCCCTCAGCAGTGTCAGAAGTCTATAACTTATATGGGCCCTGTGTCTGCCCCAGATAAATTTGAGAAGACCCTTTAAGTAAAAGTGTCCAATAGGAAACTGGAACATACAAAGGTAGGGTACTGAAAAGAAAAGGAAACCTAGGCAAGAGATTAATTTTAACTGTCTCAATATGGCCCACCACTGACAGTGAGAGTAAAGCTCATCTAGCTAGGTCTTGTTGCACCATTCCCCAGAGTTTCTGATAATTAATAGTGAATCATTTAGAAATATCTGCAGAGACTTGTATGCCCAAATACCTGATTTGGTTATGTCTTGCCCACGTAAAGGATATGTGGCTTTGATACCAGTCGGGCAGGTCCCACTGAGCTTAAGAGTTTCTGATTTCATTAAATTGATTTTGTAACAAGCGATCTGCCCAAACCATCCAAAAGGGTGAGTAGGAGGGGGACTTTGCCAGCCTCTGATTGGTGCGCCTTCTCCCATTGACTTTGCTGTATCTTTGCACCACCAAAACTGGTCGAGATTGCTTGTGTTTGTACTGTAAAGTTAACTTCTCTAAAAAAGGGCTGTTTTTGCTGTTTTACTGTGTACTTCTGTGAAATGCATACTTACCTGTTTAAGGTAAATAATTACAGTCTTTTAGGTCCAATTTTGTGTTGGGCTAGACGCTCAGGCGCTTAACCCCCCACCCTCCCAGTCTTTGTTGTGCAAAGTTTTACAATCTAGCACCTCTAGCAAGCCACTGCCTGCAAGTGCTTCTTCTTCTGATTGCCCTCTCCTCTGTCCCTCCCTTCTAGCCGCCTGACCTCAAGGACACACACCAGAGGGGCTCGAGCGCCAGCAGGTGGGCGGCCACCGCGCAGCAAAGGGAACCAGGAGGCCGGGAGAAAGCCAGAAAGGTACGGGAAAGCCGCAAAATTTTTGCCTGCCCCCCACCTCCCTTTAGGGTGTTTCTTTATACACACCTTCCCGCCAAATCTCATCCCCGCCTATAGCTATTCTCCCAGCCAATTCTGAGCTCATTTTTCACATCATCTACTTTCTTTAACCCTCTCCTACCCTCCACCATGCTACTGCACCTACTACTGCTGCTTTGCTTCTCATCTTCCTTAGATCCAGATGAGATAACTGTTGGAACCCATACCGAGGTGCTTAGGGCGACCACTCAACACTGCCCCCTCTACTGTCCCCAGTGGATACCCCTAAACTATACATGCTTATACTACTGCTTCTGCACATAATCCTTGGGAATCCCAAAAAGGCTCACAACCAGTTTGGAACTCCTCTATCCCCTGCTACCATACTGGCACTACAATTACTCCCTACGCCTGTCCATTAAGCTGGCAATCTATGATAATCTCGATAACCGCAGCAGGATCATCACCCACTATATATTGGATCCCAAGAAAGACGAAAAACTGCCTGACTGCTCACTACTCCTATCACTTGGTGCCCTCATCAAGTTAATCTTCTTTCTGCTGGTCTGTGTTGGCACTGTGAAATCAACCCTGGACCCACTGAAAGCTCGATCTCTCCAACTGACCTAACCTCCATAAATGGATTGAGTTTTCTTCACTTCAATGCCTGCAGCCTCCAAAAGTTCTCATCAATACAGGCCTGGGTTGCACACACCCCACCGACTGTCTGGTTATATCTGAAACATGGCTCAAATCTGCAACAAAAGATAGTGAAATAAACCTTCCCAACTATCAGCTCTTCAGATCTGACCGTCTATCCAGGGGCGGTGGGGTAGCCATCTATGTCAAAGCAAATATCTCTGCATCCTGCCTCAATTCTACATCTCAACCAAAGGAATTCGAATGCTTGTCTATTAAAATAACCCTTCCCAACACATCTTCCTTTCAACTGGTTGGTTGCTATAGGCCCCCCTCTGCAGGCCTCAAACTCCTATCCCATTTAGGATCCATACTTAATCTGGGCCCTGAAGACACCATCATCTTAGGAGACATGAACTTAAATTGGCTGACTAATGCATCTGCACCCTGGTAACCTTCTGTGACACCTATGGATTCTCTCAATTAATCAAAGAACCAACAAGGATCAACCCAAAGAATACTCTCAACAGCACACTCCTGGATATTATATTGGTAATAAACCTCATCATTATCCCTATGCAGGAGTACTTCTCAGTGACATAAGTGACCACTGTCCCATAGCTGCCATTAGATCAACAATCAAGCCACCCAATCCTGCAAAATTCCTCCCACGAAGGTCAAAAGAACTTTAATATTACAGGATATCTCCATGATCTGTGCCACACCACACGTTGGCAAGAATTCTATCTCACAGCCTCAATAGAGTCAGCTCTTCAAATCCTAAATGATATAATCATAAGTGCCCTCAATTCATATGCACCTCACCAGTGTCAGAACCAAACTCAAATCCTGTCGCTGGTTCTCTGCCGACCTTAAATCACACTGCTTGCCGGAGACAAACTCTGGAAAAGGGCAAGAAAGACAAAGGACCCAAATGACTGGCTCCAATTCAGAAAAGCCAGAAACTCCTGCACAAAACAAGTAAGAAAAGCCAAGGCAACCTTCTACACAGCTGAACTAGATGCCTCCTATAACAACCCTTCCAGGTTCTGGGGTACCATAAAGGGCATCCTAGGTCAAACCTCTACCCCTGTCTTACCATCCAAAATTCAATTAAATAATATTGAAATCACCGACAAGCAAAATATCTTGAATGCCTTCAATGACCATTTCACTACAGCTGGCCTGGCTTTCGACTCTCTCCTGCAAACCTATTAAGATCATCTCTAAACCTACAACTACTGAGAGTCAAAGGTTGCTTCCACATTCTCATTCAAACCAATATTGTTCAAAGAAGTAGAATACCTCTACTCCAACTAGATACCACCAAAAGTGCAGGTGCAGACTCCCTGGATCCCTACTTTCTAAAAGTAGCACTGTATGCCTTAACCGCCCCCCTCACCCATCTCTTCAATCTATCACTTGTCACTGGTACTATCCCCTCAATATGGAAAACAGCTCAAGTGTTTCCATTACTTAAGGCAGGTGATCCCATGGACCTCAATAATTATAGGCCCATCTCCATCTTACCAATACTATCCAAGATGCTTGAGAAGCTGGTAAACTCTCAGTTAACTGCCTACCTTGATACCAACAATCTCCTAAATCCAGCTCAATCTGGGTTTGATCTATGCATAGCACCATCTCTGCGCTTAGCAAAAGTCACAAATGCCCGCAGACTGCCCTAGACAAAAGAATAATACCTGTGCTGTGTTTCTGGATCTAAGCAAAGCCTTTGACACTGTGGATCATGATCTTCTAATCACCTCACTAAACTCCATAGGCCTTGACTCACTCTCTATTAAATGGTTCAGATGCTATCTCTCTGGAAGGCTACAACTGGTAAAGAATGATGGCGATCTATCTACCCTAAGCCACTCTAAGGGTGTACCGCAAGGCTCCATCCTGGGTCCCATCCTTTGCCATTTACATCAACAATATTGACTCCAATCTCTCTTTCTAATATCCACCATTTTGCAGATGACACTGTACTTTATGTGACGATCCCTCACCATCAAAAGCCTGTGAGCTCCTACAGTCTCAATTCTCCTCCTCCAGCATAACCTATTAAAAGAAATTATTACTAAATGCTAAGAAAACCAAAGCTATGTTCTTTGCCCACAAGAACTGTTCTTCCACTATCCCATCATTCACCCTCCCACAACTCTCTACCATCCTTGGTGAAAATCTGGAATATGTTGACAAATTCAAATACCTAGGAGTATGGATAGACAATAAACTAGACTATACTACCCACGTTGAAGAGCTCCTGAAAAAGCTAAGACAAAGACTTGGTCTATTCTATAGAATCAAACACTACCTGACCAAAGATTCCAAACAAAGATTAATCCTTGCATCATTCATGTCCCTCATTGATTATGCTGACTTCCTCTATGGTCATTGCTCCTCTCCCATCTAAACAAACTAGACACCCTGTATCATAGAGCTATTAGATTCATTACTGACCTTCCTCTAGCACCCATCATTGCTCTCTCTACAATGCAGTCAGCTGGACATCCCTGCAACACAGAAGAAGAAAATGCTGCTACCTGGATCTACAAAGCTCTGACAAACAAACTCCTTCTTACATCTCAGACTGCTTCAACCAGATCACATCCAGGCCTCTACACCTTGAGGATCAACAAACTGATCCTGCTGAAGATTCCTATCACCTGCACCGGTATGGAAGAGCTGCAATCAGTTATTCCTGGCACTTATCTGGAATTCTATCCAAAAGACATTGAAAATGGAAACACTGATCCCCTTACATCCTTCAAAAGCTGTACACCAGCCTAATCCCAGATTCATGCAATTGCTTCCACAAGGCCTAGTCCTCCCACACCCCCACCCCCACACCCCCTCTCTCCCCACCCCCTTCTAAAGCTCCTCCCTATTCTTCTATCATTCCTCTGGTCCTTTCCACATCAAACCTCAAACATATATGCCCACCCATGTACCATTATCCAAGCCTTATCCCTACCAGACTGTTTGTTTCTCACCTTTAATAGGTTTTGGTTTACTGTCCTTTGCCTTGTATATATGTAAATAATTGTACATCTATCTCACTCATAAATGTTTGTATTTGTGCTATTTCAATATCATGTTTTTGTATACACTCTGTAACCTTTTTTGTTATGACCACTCAGGTCCATCTTGTAAATGAGCTATGCTCAATGATGTTCACCTGAATAAATAAAGATTTTGATTGATTGATTGATTGATTGACCAAAGTTTCAGGGCAGTTCACAAACAAAATAGAGTCATCAGCATATAAAGCAATCTTATGTTTGACACCTCCTGCCATAACCCTCCCTATCTGAGTATCCTGGCTGACCGCTGCTACCAGCGGCTCCAAACACAGTGCGAACCACAAAGATGACAGAGGGCATCCATGTCCTGTGCAGCAGGACAAAGGGAATGTTCCAGAGTTACTCCCATGGACTCCTACCTGTGCCCGAGGGGAAGAATAAAGGTTAGAGATCATAGATAATAATTTAGGGCCAAATTCCATCTTCTTCATGGACTTTTGTAAAAATTGCCAATTCACCCTATCAAAAGTTTTTTCAGTGTCCATGGAGATTGCTAATTGAAATTCCCCCTGCCCCCTCTGAGAAGACACAATATTCAAGAGCCTCCTGATGTTGTCCTGGAGGTGGTGCCCTGCTATGAAACCAATTTGGACAGGATGCACCACCTGCTGGACCACCCCCTGGAGCCAGTCCACCAGGATCCCTGTGAATATTTTTAAGTCAACATTTAAGAGGGAGATAGGGCGATAGGAGCTGCAGTACTCCAGATCCTTTCCCTCGTCAGGTAAAATGGAAATCTGTGCATAATGCCATGAATCCAGGATCTGCCCTCCCTCCAAGACATATTGATAGCAGTCCAACAGAGAGGGCAACGAGACCTTTTAAAAAGCCTTATAAAACTCGGAAGGCAGGCCATACAATCCTGATGGCTTTCCCACTTTTAAATGTTTGATTTTTTTTTTTAATTAAAACAGAACTTTATTAAATCTAGGCACACAAAACACAAACAAAGAAATGAATACACAGGTTCATCAATCAGGGATAACACCGACAATTCCATAAAACCCATACAACCCTCTCTCCCCACTCCCGGACTACACACAATCACCCATCAAATAAAACTAAAGTAAAAATAAGCACATACCCATATTACTTAGGTTTCCAAGATGTCAGAATAGCTCTAGTCCACCTCCTATAGCCGAGTAAAAGCCTGCACTCCATTTCGTATAAATGCAATATGTCTTTCCAGTTGCAGTGCCGAGATACATTCCCTATACCATTCCAACAGCGTAGGCGGTTTCTCCTCTACCCAGTGTCTCATGATTACAAGTTTAGCTGTTGTAGCGATGAGTGTCATGTACGCTCTCCTGTTTTTAGGGGTGTCGACTGGAAAGTAATTTATTATACATACTTGTGGTGTAAATAATTCACTTAAGCCAAGGATAGGGTCCATATTCTTACTGATGGCCTGCCAGAATATCTTTATACTAGGACACTGCCACAGCATGTGAAACAACGAACCAGTATTACTCTTACATTTGTTACATGTTGCATCAGAATGTGTCCAATATCTAAAGAGCTTATCTGGTGTCAGATATATGTTGTGCATTATGTTGAAATGTACTGACCTAAGTCTGTCCTGTTTAGTAAATTTGTATATTGATAACCTTAGTTTTTCCCATACACTAGCATCTGCAGGGATGTCAAACTCTCTCACCCAATAGGGACAAATCCCTGACGGTAAGTTGTGGTCCCAGTCCTGCAAAATTTTATATATGTTAGACACTGTATGTGTGGTTGAGGGGCAGCCTGTGTGTTGCAGCTAAAATTTCTGTCTTCCGTACTGACTAGTGGAGTCAAAGGAAATGAAGGAAGGGTCTTACAAACTTGAGGTATTTAAAGGTTTCATTATCTATGGCACCCATAGTCAGTTGCAGCTGCCCAAAGGTCACCGGTGTCCCGTTCCTCCATACTTCCGAGACTTTGCAGTCATTCAGCCGAGGCCAAAAAATGGGTGGTATTGGAGTACCACCAATCTTAAAATGTGTGTTATTAAAGATTGGCTGCTCAACAGACTGTGACCAATTCAAAACCAAGTGCTTTTGAGCCTGGTGCAACGCCTTCAAAGACCAGCCCATCGGATTATTTCTGAGTAATTTAGGAGTGTAAGTTGGGGAAACAAATAAAAGGGCTGATAATGAGCACTTTACTTGGGTTGCCAAGTATCTTTCTATCGGAAGCCATAGCGGATAATATGCAGCCTGTTCTAACTCCCTGTGCCAGAAGGAAAGTTTGTTAATGTGTTGCGCCAGGTAATATAGAAAAAAAGAAGGGGCCGCCAGTCCTCCCCTTAGTTTCGGTGCAGTCAGATTAAGATAAGACCTTTGGACACTCTTTTTTTTCCACAAAAATGAGTTTAAAATACTTTGCAGCCTGGAGAACCACCTTTTTGGCAGATATACACCCAACATTCCTAACGGATATAAGATCCTTGGGAGCAGATTCATTTTAATTATGCCTAGCCTACCCCAAAGGGAAAAAGGGAGTAGTCGCCATCTTTCCAGGTCTAAAACTATTGTTTTAATTATTTTATCAATATTATTTCGCATAATGGATCTCAGATCCCTGAAAATCTTAATTCCTAGATAATCAACAGATTTTGTTTCCGAGACCAGGCCCAATTTGGATAACTCCTCCTTATTCATCCTATAGTTCAGTGGCATTATCTTTGTTTTTATTCTATTTATCTTGTAATAGGACACTCTGGAAAATTCCTCTACTTCCTCTAGCACAGTCGGAACTGAGATAACTGGTCTCTCTAAGTGCAATAGAATATCATCTGCATATACCGAATAGGCATACTTCTTCTCTCCTATTTGAATACCTGCTGTATTGTTGTTGCTAGCCAATCTATGTAGTAAAGGCTCTAAGTATATGTTAAAAAGTAGGGGTGAAAGGGGACATCCTTGTCTGGTGCCACGCTCTAACTTAAAAGGAGGAGACAGCGGCCCATTACATTTAACTCTGGCCGATGGGCAAGAATACATAACCTTAATCCACTTTATGAACTCCTCCGGAAAGCCAAAGGAAGTTAAGGTGGCAAACAAAAAGTCCCAAGAAACTCTATTGAATGCCTTTTTGGCATCTAGAGAGATCAGTACCATTGGGATCTCGGAGTCTCTGGCAATCGTAATGAGATGCAACATTTTCCTCATGTGGTCTTGAGAGGACCTCCCGGTCATGAAACCCACCTGTTCACGACCTATTAGTCTGCCTATGACTTTAGTGAGTCTATTTGCCAGGATCTTGGCCAAAATTTTAATATCCATATTTAAAAAGGATATAGGGCGGTAACTACCAAGATTTTGTGGGTCCCTCCCAGGCTTTAAAATTAGGGTTATTATGGCCTCCTGAAAACTAGGATCTGACACCCCCTTATTATACCAACAAGTAAAGAGATCTCCTAACAAAGGTATAATCTCAGCTTGAAAAACTTTATAAAAATTGCTTGGCAAGCCATCAGGCCCAGGGGACTTATCCGCTGGCATCTGTTGGATAGCCTCTTGTATTTCACCCAACGTAATTGGGGCACTTAAAATGGCTGCCTCTAGGGCCGTGACCTTGGGCAAATTCACCGAACTAAGATAAGAGTTTATAACCACATCAATGGGCCACGAGGATGGGGTCACTGCATATATATCTTGATAATACAACCCAAACATTTCCGCTATTTTTTGGGGGTCAGTGCAAGTTTGGTCATTTTCTGTAGAGCAGATGCCAGAAATAAAATGCGATGTGTCCAACTGGCGAATTCGCATCGCTAGCACCTTGCTCGCTCTCTCTCCCATGTCCAGGTATTTCATCTTGGTTCTGTGTAGGGATAGCTCTGCCCTCTGAGATATTAGCCCAGCATACTGGGCTTGCAGTTGGTGCAATCTAGTCCACATCTCTGCTGGAGCTGTACGGGATAGGTTATATTCTAAGTTTTGGATAGACGCAAGTACTTCGTCTAGCTGGGCTCTTTGGTTCTTAACTCTTCTGGAGGCAATTTTAATGAATTCCCCCTCAAGGAACATTTTAAAGTGGCCTAAATTAAATCATATTTATCTACCGTCCCTTGGTTATATGTCAGAAAGAAGGCAATGTGCTCCTTGATATACCTCACAATAGCTGGGTCTTTTAGCAACTGAGTGTTCAAACGCCATTGTGGGGAGCGTTTGCCACCAGTCCCCAACCCCAATTCCATGTCAACCGGCGCATGGTCCGATAATACCCTAGCTGAAATTCCTATCTGCTTAACCTCGGAGATTGCAATAGAACTTACAAGCAGATAATCAATCCTGGAATATGTTTTATGTGTTGCAGAAAAAAAGGTATATTGTCTCTCAGAAGGGTTCAAAACCCTCCACACGTCCACTAATGCCGCGCTATACATCAAATCTTTCAACGCCTTCTGCTCTGGGGATAGCCCTCTACGAGTGCCCTCGGACCTATCCAAATCTGACTGAGGAACTAGGTTCCAATCTCCTCCCAGTATTGTGAGCTTGGGTGGGTCAATAACTACCAGGTTTAGCAGGTTCATGAAAAAAGATGGATAGTCACTGTTTGGCCCATATATTGAACCAAGAAGGACAGAGCAAGACCCCAAAGAGCCGTGCACCATAATATACCTGCCTTCTGGGTCTGATACTTCTTGGACCAGTTTAAATGGGACACTCCTAGCCAATAATATTACTACTCCCCCTTTATTTGTAGAGACACCAGCACTGAATACCTGACCCACTCAAAGTCTTCTGAAGAGAAGCGCATCCCCTTTTTTTAGGTGTGTTTCCTGAAGGAAAACAATTTGTGCTCGCATCTGTTGCAAATGTTTTAAAATAACTTGCCTTTTAACCCTGTCCTTGGCTCCTTTAACATTCCATGTCACAAAGCGAAAACAGTTACTCATTCCTTATAATGAATGAGGATATAAGTAAACAAGTGACTATCCAAGCAAGATCTAGTAAGGTAAACCCTCGCCATTGGGTGTGTGTAGTCCTTTTACCCCCCACAGTAACAACATTGCTCACCCCCCCGGATATCTACAAACTTTATCTATTATAACCCAAAACCTAATACTATACCCCCAGTACCAACAGACTGCTCTCCTACCCCAATCATGCCACATGATTAAACAACAGAGCAGACTCCAGCTTGGCAACACTGCTCCCCGGAGCTCCCCTTCCTCTTCATGTCCCCCCAATATCGGAAGAAAAAAAAAAAGGGGGGGGGAGTCGTTGATTTACGGTATCCACCAGTCCCTTAGGATACAATACATTTCCTAAAATGAGTCTTCAATTATTAAAATCCGTATATAAAACAGTAGTTAACCATAGGCAGTTATAATAGAAAACTATAACAATCTCTATTTAAAGTTGCAAAATCAGATATTATATACCCCACCCAGACTCGAGTATCTTATCTAAATTCTATTATCCCCATTCAACTACTCGGTGTGCCACAACTCATTCAGAAGTGAGAGCGGCATTAACTCCATGGAACAACTGTATTCCAATGTCAGGAAACACATGTGAAAACAGTTCAGCAACATAAACGATTCTATCAGGCAAAAGGCGAATTGTCCCCAATACTATGCAGGTTAACATCCGAGACATTTACACGCGTATCGGCTGTCCTCGCAGATGAAATAATCAAAACACAGATAACGGTATAGCCAGTGATGAAAATGGACATTTACTCTGCCGCTCAGCAAAAGAGGAGGTCAATAACCATAACTAAACTGAAATCGTTTCCGCAAGGTCCAGTACCCGGTATCCAGTCTCGTCGGGTTCTAGTCCCGCTTACAGCGTTTTCAATGGGGCTTGTGCTTTGAGTTGTTACATCACTGCCTATTCTAGCACCTTAACTTTGGCTAGTCAGTGGGAAATTCAGCTGCCAGCCCATCCCAGAATCCTCATACTCTCTCCTACTTTTTCTTATTCATTATTTATGCTGACCATTTCAACAAGATTACTCGTTCCCAGCTGATGAAGGGCGGAGATATTCCCAAGAACATGCAGGCTTACTTCAATGCCAGCTATATATAGATTGCCTGACCTCGCAAGAGATTTTCCAGTCTCAGATATGGTAGAGGCAGTAATGAGGAATGCGGATTTACCCTGCTGCCCGGCGAGGAAAAAAAAAAAGAGCAAGATCACATCAACACAGTCCAGTGCCCCATATCTGGTCTCACCGAGTTCTTGACCCATGAACAGGGTTTACAATCTAGAAGAAACTGGTATGTTTATACTGAGCAGTACCTCACAGTCTATGCTGGCACCTTAGCTTAGTTAGTCTGTGGGGAATTTGGCTGCCACAATAGTTCTGAGACATCATACCCCCTTACACTCTCAACTTTTGAAAACTTTACCGTTTCGCTCTCCTTTTAGACCACGGTGTCAAACAAAAATATAGCACTGCCGTTATCAAACGGGATCGAAAACTTTACAGAAACTGGTCAAATACAAAAACGCTCACACACCTCCAGGCATGTCGACTCTTCGGGCACCAGAGATAAAGTCTCCAGGATGAGTCTGGTATATGCACAAAACAACCTAAGAAAACATATAAGATCCTATCGATATCTTCAATCCAGTCTAACAGTTCCTGACACATATGATATCACTTGATCACTATGTTTTCCAGGAATCAACCCCCAATATTCGAAAAAGAGGGCTCGAGAACTAGATGGATAAGCATTACCCCCTCACACTCCTCCTGCCTTTTACTTAAACAAATCTGGCATACGCTCTTTTAGACCTTGTAAGGCTTGCACAGGAGAGTCGAAGGAAACCCAGTTGCCATTGCATTTAACCATTAAAATTGCTGGGTACTTAACCCTGAACTGTTTTGCCACTGCGATCAATTTCGACACTATTGGATGGAGCTCCTGCCTCCTGAGCCGCACCGAATAAGGTAGGTCCTGCGCAATACGTATTCTCCTGCCCTCCCAGGTCACTTCTTGGATTTCTTTCACTTTATTTAGAATGTGTTATTTGTCAATGAAATTTAGAAGTTTAAAAATCATAGGTCTCGGAGGCTGACCTGGGACTGGAGGGGGACGCAGCGCCCGGTGGGCCCTTTCGATCACGTAGTCGCCACCATTTGGAGGGGGGCCGACTATTTTGACACAAAACTTTTGCATAAAATTAATTGCAGCATTCCTTTCCTCCTTCTCAGGAATACTGATTACAATTAGATTGTTCCGTCTGCTTCGTCCCTCCAGGTTCTCTATCTTCTCCTCTAATTTTTTAAACCTGCGTCCGATATTCACAACGTCCAGGTCGGCCTTATCCTGCCTTCTTTCTAGTGAAACAATTCTGGTTTCCGAATCCTCGACCCTCCATGACAAGAATAACTTGCAGGTCTTCTGATATCGTTGCGATTGTTGTCTGCAGCGGTTGCATAATTTCCATGAATTTCTCCTTGGAAAGTGCAGTAGCAATCGTGGCCATTTTTGGTTAATTTGGCGCTTGCTGCTGGCTTAGTGGCCTTGTCTTTTCTCCGGGGTCTGCGGAGGGGATCGTCTGGGTAATGCCTTTTTCATGTACACCTCCATTCAAACTTCAGTCCCGAGGATCCTGGCACATTTACCTTGCCGGCGGCTTATTCTGGTAGGCAATTCTCAGCTTTAAAACCAATTATGAAGTTGTGAACACAGTGCAAGGAACGGAGCTCCAGGAAGCTGCTGCTCTAGCTCAGGCTGCCATCACGTGACCCCTTAAATGTTTGGTTTTATCAATTACTTCCAGGGTTGTAACCCCCTATCCATGCAGTTACGGTCCACCTGCTGTAAAATGGTTCCACCATGTCACAACGACAAGAAAAACTGCAAACGCCATTAGGGCACAAGCACAATACCTATGGTGAACATCATGCCCAGCAATTGTCCCACTCGACTCCCATCGCACCCAATGCTCTGGGGCATGTTCTGGCTGTTTGCTGGGGGCTTCACCCCCCACACTCCCATACTTTAATGTAATAACCTCCAGGTCAGAGGTGTATGGAGCAAGGGGCGCAACACCCTGATAGTGCTGTCCCTGTCAGGCACCGCAAAATCTAGTTTGCCAGCATGACAGGCAAAATGGCTGTGATGCCCTAATTGCGTTGCCTACATAACGGTATACCCTGTAAAGCAGGCAATGCCAGCAGAGATAGAAATTCATGCATGCGGGCGGACAGGTCCACCTGAGGATCATGAAAATATAGTTGCATATAATAATCAGAAAAGACTGAGGCAATCCCTGAGGGGTCCATCACCAAAATATCTCCATGGCCTGAGTCCCTGATGTGAAGGGTTCCACCCTTTGAATGTGCCAGTGTTCCGGGGTGTAGTCAATTAGGGTGTCAATCAGCAATATCACCAATCACTTTTTTTGCTCGCACCCCTGTGGGGGCTGTGTCCCCCACCCTGCCTACTTCAGGATTCCAACTCGGGGATGAACCTGGGGAGTGGGCAGCGAATTCAGCATTTGGTGCCTTGATTGCCTAGCACCATAATGCCGGCGCTCTGAGCACCGTAAGGGGATGTGAAGCATAGCCCTATTACTCTTTTGTTTTCTCAATGCCAAGGACAATAATCTACCCACCCTATTGCTCTCCTCATAATATCTATGTTGTGTTCTATGCAGCTGACCCTCCACCTGGGAGGTCAGGAGAAATGCCAATGCCTGTTTTTTAGTTTCCCAATCCTGCCTATCCCAATGATCAAGGGTCAATTTGCATCTAAGTTCCACTTTCTGAAGATTTGCCTACATCTGGCACTGGCATGTCTGCTGTTGTTTTTTAATCCTGGAGCTGTATACTATAATCATACCCTTTAGTACTGCCTTTAAAGCATCCCACTGCACTGATGGGGAGGTATCTGCCCTGGGATTGTCCGAAAGAAAATTTTGGACTATTTGTACCACCTTCTCTTTAAAGTCTTCAGAATTCAAAAGGCCCACATTAAGCCACCAAATAGAATTACAAATTGTAGGAGTAAGGGAGAGCTTCATAAACACAGGGGAGTGATCTGACCAGATAATTGGTAATATTTTACACTCATGGACAGATGTTATAGTCACAGAGGGGATCAAAAACATGCCAAGATGAGAGTAGCTTCCATGCAGGCTAGAGAAAAAGGTGCAATCCCTGTTATCAGAATGAACCTACCTCCATACATCAAAGAGGCATATATTTTGAGAGTGCTGTGAGTCAGACATTTTGGTGGCTATAAGGCATGATATTCAGAAGAAGTGTGGAGTGCAAAATGAGGCAGAACCCCAAGGCATAAATTGTGAGAGCGTGGGTACATATTTTGGAAGTGGTAAAGGATGTGCATTAGTGAAGAAATGCAGGACACAAGCTTCAAGGAGGGGGGAAGGTGTACATTTTGTAATTGAAGATTTAAAGTCTGAAAGAACCAGGAGCACACATTGTTGCTGGCAATAAGGACTAGGCTGTGAGTATCCAGATCACATGACATTGTCAGCAGCTCTTCACTGAATCCAGCTTTATTTTCAGAGGCAGTGAAACCAGGGTTGCAATAAGGCTTGTAACCAGGTATGTGCGAGTAATGAGTATTAATGCCCGGAAGCCCTGAATAATGGGGTACTCGGGGAGGAATATGGAGTAACTTTCATTAGTCATGTATTTGGCCTAAAAGGTTTAAAAACATTTAAAGGGACACTGTCAGATTTTTGACGGTTTCTAAGATATTTCTTGTTATGGTGCCTGTAACCTTCATGCCTTTCACTAATGTAATACTGGGCCCCTGGTTTTCACATACTGTCCTTTCTTTGTGAATTATTAGAAAAATAATAACCTTAGCGGTTTGCCTTTCACGCGGCTCCCCATCAAGACACACGTTCCTGTAATGAACGTGGTGCAGAAACTTTTCCAGTAAACAGCTGCATTCTAGTACTTCATTTTCTGGCCAAATTTAGATAAAGATACCCTTTGAAAGAATCCCAGCCCCTGAACATGGGAAAGTCCTATAAGTGTAAAACGAGTGGTCTAACATGTTAAAACATGACTTTGAAAGGAAAAGCCGTGACTCTAGGCAGGTGTTTCAGTGTTGGACATTGATGTGTATGCCCAGAGTCATGGCTTCAGTTTTCAAAGTCATTTTTTTAGCATGTTAGACCATTCGTTTTACACTTATAGGGCTTTCCCACATTCAGGGGCTGGGATTCTTTGAAAGGGCACCTTTACCTGAATTTGCCTGAAAAATGTAATATTCGTGCAGGCACAAGTTTACTGGCACCTCTGTGCTATGTTCATCACAGGAATGCACGTCTGGATTGGGAGCTGACCAAAATGGTGGAAAGTGTGCTTTTAAGACTTGGATAAAATCCTTTGGCTCTCCCCTGGTCATAGCTAGTTTTTTGGTCACACCTACACCAGTCATCTCACTTATAAATGAAAGAAGACCTACCAAGACTAAGGAAAACATTTCTCTTGCCATACAGTACTTTTACCTTACAAGTTTAAATCCTAGAAACATTTGCCATTTGAATGTACTTGGGCCCAGCTACAGTAAATCCCTCCACTGGCCTGTGCAGATATATTTTGCTTGGCAAAATAAGAGCACCAGTGGTCTATAAGGGATAATATACTATTTCACCATAATCAATACTGAATGTATACTCATGTTTACAATGCAGAAATTGTCTGGATAGAATGGTATTTACTCACCTGATAAAGGTGATTATACCTGCCACCTTTATAGTGCTCAGAAAACCATAACCACTGGGTATCCTCATCCATCCCATTGGCCGATGCACAATCATAAATGTTTTGGCTGCCTGAGGCCAATCCCCCTGACTCCAGCTGAAACTCCAGTCTGACACTTCCCTAGCAGAGAGGAGAAGCAAAGACAAACCCCTAAACCCAGCCAAGTCATGCAAAGGGCAGAACTGTCTGCAATTAACAACAACACCAGATGTAATGTGAATATAGTATAATTTTACTCCAAACAGGATAATATAACAATACAGGTGAAAGCATAACACTGCAGCTGGGTGCCTGCAAACTAAATCCCGGCCCCTAGCCATAAGGTATAACAGAAAGGTATGCAGGAAGACCTATCGTCTCCCCCCCCCCCCATTAACAAGACCGCAATCGCTAAATACACAAGCGAGCAGCTCTAAATGTAACAAACTATATCAGTATAAAAGACCCCGCCCAAAACAGTGAAGGGATACAGGTGATTCCAGCTGCCCTAAGGCAAACCAAAGGTCATCTCACCAGGGAGGGACTCTGAACACTATAAAGGTGGCAGGTATAATCACCTTTACCAGGTGAGTAAATACCACTATCCCCTGCCTCCTTTCTAGTGCCCAGAAAACCATAACCACTGTGTTATTTGTAGCAGTACCCAGGAAACCCCCCCGGGTGGGATAACCAAAGATGAGCCTTATTAGGAATGACATCCTACAGCAGCCTGAAGCACCACCCTGCCAAACCGTGCTCTATTAGCCAAAGCCACATCTAGCTGGTAATGGCGGACAAAGGTATGAACAGAAGACCAAGTGGCCGCAGCACAGATGTCTTGCATGGAAGCATCACCTCTCTCAGTCCAAGAGGCCAAATGAGCCCTAGTGAAATGTGTTCTAATTCTGCTAGGAAGGTCCTTAATGGCAATCTGATAAGCAGCCTCTATAGCCCTCCTAATCCAGCCTGCAATTGCAGCTTTGGAAGCCGCCTGGCCCTTCTTAGTACCTGAACAGAGCATAAACAGACGGTCTGATCTCCTGACATCCTCAGCCATCTCCAAATACCCCTTCAGCAAGAAGACCATGCCCAGGGGATTGGGAATCCCCTCCAGAACCCCTTTGATCCCAGGCATGGTTGGCAAATGAATGGCCTGCTCCAAATGAGCCGGTGACACAACTTTCGATGTGAATGGAGGGACTGGTTCCAGGGATACCCTGTCATTATGAAAGATGAGAAAGGGTTCTCGACAGGAAAGTGCTTGCAATTCCCCTAACCTCTTGGCCAAACACATAGCCATGAGGAACACTGTTTTGACTGTCATCCAATAAGGGGACATGGGAACAAAAGGAGACTTGCCTAGTCCTTCTAACACCTAGTTAAGTTGCTATGGGGAGCAGGTGACCCAAGCCCTGGGGGCTGAAATCTGCACAGCTCACAGAAGACTGACCATATCAGGATGGGAACCCACTGGCCACACCTTCAGAAGGGGCCCCCGTATTGCAGATATAGCTGAAGCCTGTACTCTGAGGGAGGAATAGACTAGATCCTTCTCAGCCCCATCATTGAGAAAGTCCAGAATTTGGGGAAGACCCACCACTGAAGGGGATAACCCCTTTGTGGCACACCATTTATAGAAAATTTGCCAGTGTCTCTGATATGTCTTATTCATGGAAGACTTCCTCGATTGCAGCAAACAATCCACCACTGTAGAAGGACAGCCTTTCTCTAACAGTCTTGTCCTTTCAGCATCCAAGCCATCAGAGAGAGGTCTTGTGGGCTGTGGTGTAATATTGGGCCCTGTCACAACAGGTCTGGATGAAGAGGTAGGTGCCAGGGTATATCTGTCAACATCACACAAAGTAGTGAGTACCACAATCTCCTTAGCCAGTCCAGTGCCACCAGCAGAACTGTTGCTTTTGTGTCCCGGATCTTGAGTAGCACTTTTCTATCAGTAGAATCGGTGGAAAGATGTAAGCGTTTTCGAAGCACCATGTTGCTGCCATTGTGTTGACGTCTTTGGCCCGACTGTACAGGACGCATGAGTAGAACAAGGGCAGCTGAGTGCTGTGCCCCAAGGCCATAAGGTCCACCTGAAATGGTCCCCACCTCTGGTTGATTGTCCAAACAAACTGGGGGTGCAACTGCCACTCTGCCTGGTCCAGAGTCACTCGACTGAGCCAGTCTGCCTGCAGATTGTGTTTCCCCACCAAATATGTGGCCAAGATTCCCTGTAGATGATTCTCCACCCAGCATAGGGTTTGAAGCACCTCCCAGAGCATGGCTCTGCTCTGAGTCCCACCTTGCTTGTTGACGTATACCATGGTGATCTGATTGTCCATTCTGACCAGAACCGACTGACCCTGAATCTGGGTGGCAAAGAAAAGGAGGGCCTTGTACACCACTGTCATCTCTAGCTCATTGATAGGCAGACAGGACTCCGCCTGGGACCACTGGCCCTGTGCCCCATGGTGGTCCAGCATTGCTCCCCAGCCAAACAGGCTGGCATCCGTTGTAATGGTCAATGACTTGGGCAGTGCCAGCAGCACTGCCCTCATCAGATTCTGCTAGTCTGTCCACCAGTTGAGACTCCAGAGGATGTCCAGATTTGGGATGATGCAGAACTTGAAATCCTGTGTGGACTGGTCCCATGCATCCAGGACATACATTTGCAGTGGGCACATGAGCAATCACTCCCATGGCACCATGACTATCGTTGCGGCCATGAGGCCCAAAAACTGCAGATATGTGCGAACTGGTCTGCAAGGTTGGTTCTGTATGCAGCCTAGGAGCTGAGCTATGTTCTCCACCTTGTCCTTTGTCGGGTAGACCTGGCCTGTGGCCATGTCTATGCAGGCGCCCAAGTGCGTAAGAACCTGCGTGGGCTGTAAGTGGCTTGTCTGCCAGTTTATGACCCACTCATGGCTTTGCAGGCACTGGAGTACTGTTTCCATATTCCCAATGGCCTTCTCTGGGTTCCTGGCCTGAATCAGCCAGTCATCCAGATACGGGATGACGTGTATCCCCTTTTTCCTGAGGCCTACGGCCAGCACTATGACCATCTTCATAAAGACCCTCGACACTGAAGCCAGACTGATTGGGAGGCATGTGCACTGGAAATGATGTCCGTAAATCTGGAATCAGAGAAAACGGTAGTGTTGGGGGTGGATCAGAATGTGCAGGTAGGCATCCTTGAGGTTGACTGAGGCCAGAAAATCACCCAGCTGAATGGCTATTAGGGTTGATTGGAGGGTCTCCATTTTGAACCTCTTGTAATAGACAAACTTGTTGAGGAATTTGAGGTCGAGCAGGGGGCAAATGTCTCTGGTCTTCTTTGGGACCATAAAGAATGCAGAGTACACCCCGGTGTCCCTCTCGTGAGCCAGGACTGTGGCCATTGCCCAGTTCCCTGTGAGGTCGGTCAGTGCCCACTGAATCGCCTCTGCCCTGGCAGGGTTCATTGGCACCAGGGAAACCTTTGATCTGTGTGGAAATGTCTTTTGAGAGAACTTAATGGTGTATCGGTGTGACACAAGTTCCAAGACCCAGCGGTCTGTTGTAGTGTGGGTCCATTAAACAGAGAACAACCTTAATTGGCCCCCCATGGGGGGACAGTCCACTGGGGCCCCCTTCTTATCATTGGTTGTTGACGGCAGCACCCCTGCCAAACTTGTTGCCCTTATTTCCTCCTCTCTTACAGAAGTTTCCCCTGAATTTGGTTTGGTTGTTTCAGGACTGGAACTGGGACCTTGCGGCCCCACCTCATTGGGGCGGGGTCGCTGATGCTTTTGAGCGGTTCTGAGCCCCTCTGAATCTAGAGTGAAAGGGCCTGCCGGAGGGAAGGAAGAGATCCTTTTTGTCTGCCATCTGCTTAGTTCCTGCCCTGTCCTTAAGGAATGGGGTGAGAGCCTCCCCAAACAGTTGGCCTCCCTTGCAGGGAAGTTTCATTAGGGTCACCTTCGACTCGGCATCCGCCTGCCATAGTGTAAGCCATCTGGCCCAGTTGGTCAGAACAGCAGCTCTGGTGCTGAATTTGATGGAGTTCGAGGAGGCGTCCACAAGGTAGCCGGCTTCCTGCACTGTGCAGTCAGCCTGCTCTGTCAGCGGGGAGTCCTCTGAAAGGTAGTCCGCTATGGTTTCCACCCAGCACAGGAGTGCCCTGCCGGTGTACCACATTGCCGTATCTGCAGATAAGGCCATCCCTGTTACTTTGTGGACCCGTTTGAGCAACTCTTCCACCTTCTTGTGCATCGTGTCCTTTAGTGCTGTGGTACTGTCTACTGGTATCACTGTAAGTATGGCCAATGTGGACACTGGGGTGTCCACCTTCGAGGCCAAGTGCCAGCCCATCTGATAGTACTCAGCCAGGGGGTAACATTTCTGCATGGCCCTCTTCTCTGGGATTCTGGCCAGCTCCAAGGCCTCTAGCTCCTTGGACAAAATGGCATTGAGGGCTGGGCAGGCAGTGAAGCAATGCTGCACCAACTTGGATTGAGACAAGAGGAGTGGGTCCGAGGAGGTGTGGGGCTCTTCCTGCTCCACCAGGATCTGGAGAACTTCCAGGACAATTTGAACCAGTTCCACAATGTCCTCCTGTGGACACAGCCTGCCTGATGCCTGGGTCAGATCCTGATCCGCCTCCCCATCCTCTGAAGTGCCTGACTGGTCTTCAGCCTGCCTGCATTTCTTCCTCTGCAGCTGCGGGCTCGGTGCTGAGCTTGTGCACTTTTTTGTCACTGCTTGAGGCTCACTTGTTAGCTGTTGGGCTTGTAAGGTCTCCAAGCATTGGAACAGCATGCCCATCTGCATGGCTTTCAAGGTGAGCAATGCCGTTGGCGGTGTCGGTTCATCCTGAGTTGCCACCACCTCCACGGAATTGTGCGGAGCATTGGGCTCTGGGATGGTGTATACAGCACACAAAGTCTCCCCGACATGTAATTCCAGGAGCTTCATCCCACATTTGATGCAGACAGGTGTGGCAGTGAGGTATGGTGGAGCAGCCGATCTGTGATGGGCAGACAAGAAAAACTGATTCACAAAGGTGTCCATGCCTTCCTCTTATAACAAACAGCAGCAGTAGCCAGTATGCCCAATCTGTATCTGTGCCTTTAATGGGAGCAAGATCCCTGTACAAAATGGCCGCCCACATGGTGAGGCCGGTAGGAGGTTCCCCTGTCTCTGGATACCTCTTTCAAGATGGCGGTCTCCTGGTCCCTCCTCCAACATGGCCACCGATCACGCGAGACTTCGTGAGAGCCCTTCGGGAAGAGCCGTGAGACTTACCAGTAGTCTCGCGTTATTATCTGGGCTCCTGCAGTTGTGGATCACCTGAAAGACTGGGACCAAAGTCGGGAAGCAGCCCATTAAATGGGATGCCGCTTTGTCTCATGTGCCCTGCTTCCCCCACCATAATCATTCTCGTCCCGTGGTCTCATGGGAGCTGCCATGCAGCCCACTGAGAGCTGGGCACACCAGGAACAATGGCATCTGAAATGCGGTGGATGCGGCGAGAGAGGAGCTGTCTCCAGCTGGTGTGAGCTGAACAATGCCACCAAGGATCACACAGCTTGCCCCCCCCCCACCTTCTGCCATGGAAAACTGGCTTTTCTCCCTCTGGACTAGGGCAGGAGAGAAGATAAGGCATTGAGACAGCCACAGGAGGGCATCCTGAGGTCCCGAGTGGTGGTGAGAGTTTCCCCAGACTGCAGATGCTCTGGTGCAATTGGGGGGTAGGAGGGGGGTACTGGCTCTCAGTGGGTAACCGGCATCACCTTCCTTGTTGGGGACACTACTGGAGGATCCTGAACCTGGGCAGGAGGGTAAGGCAGACACTACATGAGCGTCTGCCTCCCCTGAGTCCTGCCCCACGGTGATCATTCAAGTGAGGTAAACTTGTGCCTCCAGGCTGACATGGTTGGTCCCAGGATAAGTATGCTCTGTGCCCTGAGCTTGTTGGTTGCTCTCGTTTTGGAGCTCACATCTTGTTGCATTATTAGTTTCCCTTAATAACTATCATATTATTTTATAATTTTTTTTTTTAATTGCATAAGACAGAAAAATAGCCTGCCTCAGAAGCAGAGCATTTTCAGACGACATGCCCGGCTAAATAGAAGGAGGTAGAATAATAAATATGAGGGTAATACCTGTAATTCCTGAGGGAACGAAGTTGATCATGACCAGCTTCAGAGATACATAGACACATAGATACATAGGCACTGTCGGCAGATAAAGGCCTATGGCCCACCCAGTCTGCCCATTTGAGCTTGTAAATTCTCTTTACATTTTTCTAGAAGTCTGTTGCCCCTTACCCTTGACCTCCAGAATTCCTTTATGTCTATCTCATGTATGCTTAAATCCCATGATTGTTTTAGCCCCCACCACTTCCTCTGGCAGGGTGTTCCACTTGTCCACCACCCTTTCTGTGAACAAATTCTTCCTCATGTTTCCTCGGAATCGTCCTCCCTCCAACTTTATCCTATGCCCTCTTTTCCTGGAACATCTTTTATGCTTAAGAATAGTGTATTCCTGCACCCTGTTCCTCCCTGTAGGGTACTTGTATGTCTCTATCAAATCCCCTCTCTCCCTCCTCTCCTCAAGGGAGTACATATTCAAGTACTTCAGCCTGTCCTCATAGGACTTGTGATGCAATCCCTGTACCAACTTTGTTGCCCTCCTCTGAACCTTCTCTACCCTGTCTATGTCCTTACATAGGTAAGGTCTCCAGAACTGTACACTGTATTCCAGGTGAGGCCTCACTAGTGTCTTGTATAGTGGAACTATGACCTCCCTTTTCCTGCTGGTGATGCCCCTGCCCATGCATCCCAGCATCCTATTTGCTTTACCTGCTGCCTTGTCACACTGTTTCCCTATTCTGAGGTCATCAGAGATGATAACCCCAAGGTTCCTTTCCTGTTTGGTGCATACTATATCCTCCCCCCCAACTGATATGTTGTTCCAAGGTTTTTGTGCCCTGTATGCATTATCTTGCACTACTTCTCGTTGAATTTCAACTGCCAAACCCTTGACCATTTCTCAAGCTTCTGCAGGTCCCTCCTCATCTGTTTACACCCTCTGCCGTGTTCACTATGTTACAGAGCTTCATATTGTCAGCGACCAGAGAAATTCTGCCTTCTAGATCCTGTGCAATGTCACTGATGAAGACACGTTGGATAGGACTGGTCCCAGCACCAATCCCTGTGGTACCCCACTGGTCACACTTCCCTCTGTGGAATAAAAGCCATTTACCACCACCCTCTGCATCCTGCCACCCAGCCAATTACCCACCCACTGCACTACTGTCCTGCCCACTCCCATATTCCCCAGTTTGTTTAATAGCTTTCATTGTGGCACTGTGTCAAAGGCCTTGCTGAAGTCCAGATAGGCCACGTCCACTGCCCTTCCCTGATCTACTTCCCTTGTCACCCAGTCAAAATATTCAATGAGGTTGGTCTGGCATGACCTCCCCCTGGTGAAACCCATGCTGCCTTGAGTCCTGTAGGCCACTGGCAATCAAATGTTCCACTAATCTCTCTTTCAGTAGTGCTTCCATGATCTTCCCCACTACTGAGGTCAGGCTGACTGGTCTGTAGTTCCCTGCTTCCTCTTTCTTCCTGCTTTTGTATGAGGGGATTACATCTGCTGTCCTCCAGTCTTTGGGTACCTCCCCTGTTTCCAGTGATCAGCTAAACATGATTGCCAGAGGTTCAGCCACCTTTAGGACTTTTAGATCCTTTAGGACCCTGGGGTGCACCCCATCTGGCTCCATTGCTTTATCGACTCTTATTCCTTCCAGTTCCTTTAGGATCCTTTCCCATGTAAAGGGACTTATGTCCATTTCTGTGCTGTTCCCACCCCTTGTACTCCATTCAAGACCATTACCCTCCTCTTCCTCAGTAAAGACTGAGCAGAAATATCTGTTCAGTATGTCAGCTTTACTGTTATCATCCTCCATGTGGCCCCGTCCTCCCCTTCAGTCTCAGTATCCCTCCCTTTGCCCTTCTTTTTTCACTTATGTATCTGTAAAAGGTTTTGGCCCCTCTACCCACAGATTTTGCAATGTGCTCTTCTGTCTGAGCTTTGCCTTCCCTTACTGACCTCCCTGTGTCCCTGGCACTTCTCTCTATCCTCTTCGGCCTGTGTCTTTTTGCCAGAATGTGATCGTTTTGGCTTTCACCTTCTCTGCTACCTCCTTGGAAAACCACAATGGCTTCCTTTTCCTTTTCCCCTTGCTAACCTGCTTAATGCATAATTCTGTTGCTCTTGTTATCCCTGTTTTAAATATCACCCACTGTTCCTCCACCCCTGGTTTCCTCCCCATTCCCATTAGTGCCTCTTTCAAGAATGTCCCAATTTTTCCAACGTCTGCCCTCCTAAAATCCAGGATACGTGTTTTTGTGTGGTTTGGTTCTGTTCCTTCTGCGATTTCAAACCACAGTGACCAGTGGTCACTGTTCCCCAGGTGCTCCCACACTGTTACCCCATCACACTATCCTTGTTTGTGAGCACACTGTCCAGTATTGCCTTCTGCTGAGCTGGTTCCATGACCAGTTGCTTAAGGAAAGCACCTTGAAGGGAGTCCAGGATAAATATGCTCCTGATTGGTGCTGCTGCTGGGAGGCTCCAGTCCACATCTGGAATATTGAAGTCTCCAACCAGCACCACCTCCCCCTTGTCTGTCATCCTTTGGATGCATGAGTTAGATTGGAGTTTCAGCTGGAGTCGGGGGACTGGCCTCTGGCAGCCAAAAGATTTATGATTGCACATCGGCCAATGGGATGGATGAGGATACCCAGTGGTTATGGTTTTCTGAGCACTAGAAGGTGGCAGAGGATAATTAATTTTAACCCAACAAACTTTTTATAGTAGACAGCAGGGGTGATCCACCAAAAGGTCTGTGACAACTTACATTGAAAATGCCAAACATTTTTACATTCATTCAAATAATTGACTTGTACTGTTAAGAGTACACTGCGGCGAAAAAGAGGAAGGGGCCCAGGAAATGAAAGCTATTAATAAGTCTTTTCAATTATACAACTCTAACTTGTTTGATGATTATGCTGTTTGGCTAGCTTGAATTTATGAAAGTGCAAAAATGTCATAATCCACAAATGATAATACACATATGATTATTATCACTCATTTATTATTTCTTACATCATTATAAATGAATGATAATGCACATGCATGTATTATAGCTTATGAATTATGGATTTGAAGGTGTTTGAAGTCAGGGCATTAAATATCGTGACCAGTAACTATAAGGTCATATTAAATTAGTTAATAGATTAGAGGTACTGTGGTCTAATTTCTTGATGTGAGCAAGGAGATGGGTATAGGCATATTGGACATGCCGCAGTCTTAAAAACTGAGACTTAGAAGGGTCATAGAGCAATTCATTATGAAAGTCAAGAAAGAGCTTGAGATGCAGGTATGACTAAGGATATCTGCAGAAGAGCTCTCCAGACAAGGGCAGTATTGCAATGATGTAAAAGCATTTTTTGCAGATACAGGATGGGTGGTATGGGAGAAGTAAAATTTAAGGTCAACTAGAATGCTAAGGTTCTAGACTGAAGAAGCAATGCTGATGTATAAATCAGTACAGGAAATGAAGGTAGAGGAGCTTTGATGAAGGAGCCTCCCTTTTCCAAGTGAACACTGCAATCCTGAGGGAATCAGCACTGAACCTGGTTTTGGTCTGGATAAGCTAAAAGGATGGGTGGAGATGTAAGAATTGTTAAAGAAGTCAAAAGAGATACCTGTCTGAATGTTGTCAGCATTGAAGTGATAGCCTAGCTTATACAGTAACTGGGATAAGGTATCCACAGGGAAAAAGACTGATTGTAAAGAGAAGAGTGGCAAGCAAAGAGCATTGTGGTACATCACAGAGTAGAGGATGAAGTGAGGAGAAGAAACTGCCAGCAGAGACAAGAAATGATTGAAGAGGTAAGAGTGGAACAAAGTGGGGAGGTGACCAGTAATACCACTCTGGACAGAATCTGATTCATCCAACCTCAAGGAAAGGAGACAGAAAACACTAATCAGGTATTGGGAGAGGCCCAATGCAATCACACACTATTTAAAGATCTGTATAATGATATTCTTGTATGATGGACCTTGCTTCTCATTTGAAATATGCAAGAAAGAAGTTTTAACAACAGAAAAAAAAATGGCTGATGAATCTCTTGGTACCTAATGCAACTGGTTCTGCTCTTGCTGGCCTATAAGCGCAAAGATGCACTATAATGTTCTTCCTCATAGTCATGGCATTACATTTCTAAAGTCTATTGATCATAGTAATGTTTCCACTATGTTGATGATACCATACGCAAATACCAGCAAAGTGGAAAAAGAAGCTGATATCACTTATGTTTTCACTATTTTGATGAATTGCCATTATTTCTAAGGATATAGGTTCAATTACAGTTCCAGGATCTGAGTATATACCATAAAAGACTAACCCAACTGTATTACTGATGAGGACAGAAAAACATTAAATTTCAAACCAACCTCTTAAAATGCCTGCTTTAGGGACATTTAGCTACGTGATGAGTGAACACCTTAACTAAGTTTTACATATACAGCAGTGAAGTGAGTTGAGTAAAAAGGACTGTGCATCAGGTAAGAAACTGAGACTTTTGTATGGTTGTGAGAAAGCTGCCACTAGTTGCACCACCATTATATCCATGGAGATGGCCATCTCATGACTTAAGGAAATACACTGTGCATATAAATCAGAGGAGTACACTTGAATGGTAAATCCCACCAGTGGAATTCCAGTAGAATTGCAATTCTGCTTCCAAAACGAATAGGTAAACTGCAGACTTTCTATGTATACTGCAGAATGTTATTCTTATAAAATTACTGTAAACCACAGATGTTATGCCCCCATATTTTGTTTTCTGGTATATAGAATAGACACCAGTGTGAACTGGGGAAGTTTTACTTAGTTTTTTTAGTTTTTTAGTTTTTTTTGTTGATCGGGTAAGTGCACTAGACAAATCCTGCCTATTTTCAGGCATGACCCGGGGCAGGGGGATACAGATGAATGCCAAGTGACCTTGAACCAGATTAAGCTGTTGGTGATATTTTTAGTGAATGAGGGAAATTTAGCCAGGACACCTGGGAAATTTCCCTACTCTTTTCGATAAGTGCCATGGGATCTTTAACATCCACCTGAACTACCACCAGTCCAGGCAGATGGGACCTCGGTTTAACGTCTCATCCGAAAGACGGCACCTCAGAAGTGCAGTACCCCTCTCATGCTGCAGTACAGTGTCAGTACTGGGATATTAACCCAAGTGCCAGATGTGGGAACTGAACCCACAGCCCTATGATCTCCCGGCCTCAGAGGCGAGTGTGCTACCTACTGAGCCACTGACACTGACACTGACTTAAGATATTGCGAACTGTGGATTCTTTGCTGCAGTTTTTCTTGCAGTTAGAATTGAATAGATTTACTAGTAAATGTGGAATTACATTTTCTGTGGAAAAATGGAATGTGATTCTGCATGGGTAGCATTCAGTGGAATTTCTTGAAAATGCCCATATTCCTTGGAATTCCAGTGGAAGAGAACTTTTGTAATTTAGTCCAACAGTAGATAATCCATAATAAGATAAGTTGTATTTTTCATAGTTAAAGAGTTAGTAGCACAAAAAAAGGGCAGAAAATTTAAGGAATTATTAAAAGTAGTCCCTTAATTGTTTTTATTTCACAAATGTTTATTTTTCTATATGTGCATTAGATGGTTTTCTGTCTAATAGTATTGGATGTGATGTGAAAAGCAGTGCCTTAACTGGAAGCAGACATATCTAATTCTATTCCTCCCACTACATCATCAGTATGTGACCTCACTTATCGCTACATCACAACCCCTGCTGCCTGACTGGTAACATGTCACAAGTTAATAATCAAGCAGTAGGATATTAGCTTTTCTTGGTTACTAGTGATATCACAGTCAGTGAGGTGACAATGCTGATGATGTATAGGGATGAATAGATCTGACTGTATCAGCCTTCAGGTAGAGTGCTATTCCATACTTCACACCTAGTATGGTCAGGTAGAAAAGCTTCTAATTAGCAAACCAGACAGGAAAACAGATTTCAGATATAAGAAGTGATAGCTGGCCACTTCTGAACATTACTTTTAATTCTAGATAGTACACTAACTCTTTAACTGATATTCCAAGTGGTAAGATACATCTATTGAAGTAGCAGCCACTGCAACTAACAGAATGAAGTGCTCCAAGATATATGTGCCTATAATATTATAAATTATGAAATGGGTAGGAAAAAATGCTGGCTTCCGATTGGACAACATGTATTTTCAGCTGGGCCATTATCCCAGCACAACAGCCTGGCTAAAAGTAGCTCAACACATATATGTTTAAAAGCACAACAAATCCACTAAAAAAGGATCTATTTCATAATTGTAAGAAGGCACGCTAGGGGGTGCATTATGGTGGCTAATGACGATTCTTGGGTAGTTGAAGTAAGTGGCTTCACGTCATGCTTCAACCTACCTGAGGTGGGCCATTATCCCAACATAATGCATCCTCTGGCATGCCTTATTGCTTAATTATCAGTGCTGATTCATCCAATCAGCACTGAGGATTTGCCTGCACGTAAGGACCTCTTAGAATCATGAAAAGCCTTAGACACAGCTTTAAAAAAATGGGAATGTTATACTGACAAAAGGGGGTGTTTTCCTGTAAGCATCTATCTATCTATCTATCTATCTATCTATCTATCTATCTATCTATCTATCTATCTATCTACCTATCTATCTATCTATCTATCTATCTATCTATCTATCTATCTGTGACAAACTCTCCCTTCTGGGCTGTAACAGCTTTCAGAGAGTTGTCTGCGTCTTCTTCTGCCACCCCACCTGGCTTCACAGGACATTTGCTCTTCCTTGCACAAGGCTAGGGAAGTCAACACAGTTCACAGTTCAGATTTGGTAGAGTGTTTCTCGATTGATGGATGCTAAACAGAGTTTTCTCTTTGCCAGTGAAAATAATGCAGTTACCTTTGAAAACACACCACAGTCATGGATTCTATGTAAATAGAATCTTTACTGCAAAAGTCAGGGTTTGCAATAACAGGATATATACAGTACAAAAGAGAAAATGCACTTTTACAGAAAAAACTAATAAATAGTCTTGAACAACAGATGTCACAAAGGAAAATCCTACAGACTAATTTACTCTAACACAATATCTTGCCTTCCAACTCAGCTCAGAGAGAATTTGATACCTAGTCTATCTCTTAGGTGTCCCACACAAGCTAGATGGAATGTAGGCTTCTATTCTTACCATGACTGTTCCTAAAGGCAAAAAGCACTGTCTGTAATTAAACCTCTGAATATATAGCCTGAGGCTGAAACTGCCTCTGATTAGGTTATTTTCAAATCCAACAAACATTTTAAATTCTGTAACCAGTTTGTGTTCAATTGCTCCAATCAGCTTAAAACCTATATATGTGTGTGTGTGTGTGAGTGCGTCTGTGTGTGTGTGCGTGTGTGTGTGTGTCTCCACCTCAGACACTTTCTGAGATTTATTACCCTGTACAGAGATATTGCCTGCTAGTGACGTAGAATCCCAATGTTTTTTCCCTTTTTATTAGCATGACAAGCAGAAACCCTCTGGTGAGAATAATGAAGGGAAGAAAAATAGTTTCACTAACATAAGCAATTAACTAATCCGTTTCCATTACTGTCACACTGTCTATCCATCCACCTATCTGTCTATCTGTCTGTCTGTCTGTCTGTCTATCTATCTATCTATCTATCTATCTATCTATCTATCTATCTATCTATCTATCTGTCTACCTGTCTACCTGTCTGTCTGTCTATCTATCTATCTATCTATCTATCTATCTATCTATCTATCTATCTATCTATCTGTCTATCTGTCTGTCTGTCTGTCTATTTAGCCTGTATATAGATATATTATAGTTAGGGTTGAGCTGTGATTTCTATGTCTAATTTCAAAATTTGCACTTGAATAACTTTGCAGCCATTCAACAGATTTGCACAAATGTTTACATGAGCAGTCTAGTGGGGTAGATCTCTTGACTTGTCATGTTTTTTTTTTGGGTTGGATGTGTGGATTCTGAACTGCATATGGTAAAATAAACATAAAGAATCACTGTTTTTTGCCTTTTGTCATCGTGCTGCATTCAAATGGTTTGGAATTTTGGTCTGTTAGTTTCAGGGTAGAAAAGACATGCCTCACAGAAGTGCCTTCCCCTGATTTGTTGAAAAATTATTTAATCAGTTCCAAAGTTATTTAATTTAAAAGTTTTGGGTTCTGAGCATGATCATTACAGTCTTTTGTATCGCTTCCTGGAACAAAAAAGGAATTTGATCTCAAGAAAAAGGAGTCTATTTTGTGAGGGGGCCAATCCTTTTTTATGTGGAAAAATTCCTTTCTCATGAGCTGCCATTTTGTTTTCTGTTTTTTGAAATAAAAAATAATGTCATAACTCAGCAAAATGATGTCTTGCACAGACATCAAAACATACGAATGAGTGGAGAATGCACGGAATAAGAGCAGTGAGCTGATTTATTTTATTATATAAGCAACTTGTGTTGCAAGGGTAACTGCAACCCCTGGCATTAATTTCCGGGTCAGGCTAACCATATTTAAACTAGCCCTGCTGTGAGCGGGTGACTAATAGCCCGTATTATCTAAGGGATCAGTCAGTAAGGAGGACTGCGTCATGGAAACCACTATAGGGTAACTGCAGCACAAAAAACGTAGTTGGTTGCATTATTCATTTAATCCTGTGTTTTATTTGGAACCCTGTCACCTGACCTGTGAGGGACAGGAAGAGAGTGAGTAGTTCGGATGCTTTGACATCAAACTACAAATATTACTGGCAGTTTTAAATTTAGTTTTTAAACCTTATTTGGGAGGTTTCATGGTGCCTGTTCCACAAATGAGTGGAGGACGCACGGAATAACAGCAGTGAGCCAATTTATTTTATTATATATGTAACTTGTGTTGCAAGGGTAACCGCAACCCCTAGCATTAATTTCCCGGTCAGGCTAACCATATTTAAACTAGCCCTGCTGTGAGCAGGGTGAGTGCGGGCAGGGCGTGCAGAGACATGCTCGTCTACGCATGTCTGCTGTGTCCGCTGGGGACACTGGTACATTGGGGTCAGGTTTGCCTGAAATAAGGTGAGTGTGTTGTTGAACTCAGGAAATTAAAAGGGGTCTAGTTTTCATTTTAAACATGTCGCAGGGTAAGGGCGGAAAAGCAGAAGTAAGCAGATGTGCTCTGAATGTAGTATGTACACAGATAAACCAGCAAACAAAGGATTTATCTGCGGAGAAATGTATCCTAATTCAAACATTACAGGATGAGATTGCAGTACTATTAAGAAGACTTAGTACATACAAGGAGATTGAAGTTTTGGAAAACTTTATTGATGATATGTCTGGAAAAATAGTTATGGGTGAAATGCAGAATCAAGACATACAAAATCAGGATGGGTCCCAGAGTGAAACAACCAATAAACTTATGGATGAGACATGGACTACAGTAAAAGAAGTAAAAAAAAAATACACATTCAAATCACACTGATATATCTCCCCTGCCTCTATCTAATAAATTTGAGTCATTAAATCATGATCATGAAGGTACTGCTTGTATTCAAAGTCTTGTTAATACACGAGGAAATTCACCATCTAAAATGCAAAATGGGGAATGCAATCAAGGCATAGTTAATATAGAGGTTAATTTACCACTTGGCAATCAAGATGATGAATCTAATCTACATACTAAAAATGGAGGAAACTGTTCTAAGAGAGATATTGTAGTGATGGGGACTCAATTATTAGGGGTACAGATTCAATAGTTTGCAATGGAAGGAAGGAGCATACAGTAGTAAGTTGTTTACCTGGGGCTAAGGTTAAGGATGTTTCCAACCTTCTGGAGGGGTTATTGGAAGGGACAAATACACCTTTGGTCATCCTACATATTGGCACTAATGATATAGACAAAACAGGTGCAAACAATTTCAGGGCAGAAATTAATAAACTGTCTGAAAGAATTATACATGAAAAAGGGGATCTTATAATATCAGGAATTATGCCTACGTTTGGGTCTCTTTCATTTAGAAATAATGACATCTGAGAAACAAATAAATCATTAAGATCTTATTGTGAAGAAGTGAGCATTGGGTTTATGGATAATTTGTGTTCCTTTAATAATAAATCCTTCTTTAAAAGAGATGAACTTCACCTTAATCAGGCTGGCACTAGGAAATTGTGAAAAAGATTAAACGAGGTAATACACTTTCATTTAAACTGGCAGGAGGGGGTGGGATGGTAAAACAGGTGGACCTAGTGGAAGAATGTTTCAATAAAGAAATAACAACATTTGAATGGAATGGGGTATTAATTAATGCCTGAAACCTAGTTAACAAGTTTGAGGAATTTAAATATCTGTTGTCAACTCAGAATATTCATATGGCTTTCGTTACAGAAACATGGTGGGGGGTAAAGATACATGGGATAAGGCTATTCCAGGGTATAATTTATATTCAAAATCAAGAAAGCACAGGAAGGGTGGTGGGGTGGCCATTTATATAAAGGAGTCAATAAATAGTGTGGATTATGATATAGATGTGGCCTGCTTAGAAACAGTGTGGGTCAAATTAATACCTCAGAAAGGAGCCAAAATTATTGTTGGATTGATCAATGGACCCCCTGGTATCTCAATAGAAATGGAGAAATGATTACAGAAACAAATAGCAGACTTAGATCCAGCTGATAAGTTAATTATTCTTGGATATCTCAGTCTTCCTGGGATCAATTGGTTGGCCTTAGGTGGTGAGGAAAACTTAGAGGCAAGGTATGTGGACATCTTTGATTGTTTAGGAATGTCCCAAAAGGTTCTGGAGGCTACTAGGGGTGATAATATCTTGGATGTAGTGCTTACCAATATGGGGGATGAAGTACGTAATGTTAGTGTGTTGGGGCCTTTGGGTAACAGTGACCATAATTCTATATTTTTTGAAATTAAAGAATTACAAAAGCCATTAGTTAAGAATTATATTACTAAAATGAATTTCAATAAGGCTGACTTTGGTCAATTTAGAGCAGAGTTGGCATTATGGGATTGGGAAAAGGAATTTAAAAGTCTGACAGTAAATGAAATGCGGAATCTCTTTAAAACAAAAATAATACTTCTGTCAAATAAATATATTCCCACTAGTGGTAAATATACATGCACAAGTAAAAAGAATGCTAGTTGGTTCACTTTGTCAATACAAAAATTAATTAATAAGAAAAACAAGATGTATAAAAAATATAAAAATGATAAATCTAATAAGAATCTGCAGATAGTTAGGGATTTAAATAGAAAAGTTAAAACCACTATAAGACAAGCTAAATTACAGTATGAGCTTTTATTGGCTTCTAGGATCAAAGATAATAAAAAACTTTTTTCAGCCACATAAATAAATTAAGGAGTATCCCTAGTGTGGTAGGTCCCTTCAAAACACCAGATGGGCAAGTAACATCTGATAAAGAAATGGCCAACATACAAAATGATTATTTTTGTTCAGTATTTAGTGAAAAAGCTGCCTTATCATTTACAATAACTAACTGCCCAGTTGATAGTAATATAGTAATAGACCCAATGGATGTACTGGATAAACTTAATAAAGTGGTTGCTAATAAGTCTGCAGGTCCTGATAATATTCATCCAAGAGTTATTCATGAATTGGTTAAAGGCATGGTACTCCCTTTGACGTATATTTTTCAAGCATCCCTGGACAGGGGAGAAGTTCCAAATGATTGGGAAGTTGCAAATGTGGTACCATTATTGAAAAAGGGGGCTAGAGCTGAGCCATCAAACTTTAGACCAGTTAGCTTGACTACTGTTCTGGGCAAGATAATGGAAGAAATCATAAAGGAAAGGATTACAATTTTTCTTGAGGAGCAAGGTTTGGCTGATCCCCTTCAGCATGGTTTTAAAAAACATAGGTCATGTTTAACAAATCTCTTAACTTTTTATGAGAAAGTCAATAAGGAATTGGATAATGGTAATTCTGTGGACGTGGATTTTTTAGATTTGGCAAAGGCTTTCAATAAACTACCCCATTTGGAACTGTTAAACTTATTATCAAAGATCAACTTAGATAGTAATGTAATACGATGGATTTCAGTTTGGTTGCAAGACAGGAAACAGAAGGTTAAAATAAGGGGCCAATACTCTGATTGGAGGCCTGTTTCTAGTGGGGTACCACAGGGGTCGGTCTTGGGCCCGTGTCTGTTTAATATTTATATTTCCACCCTTTGGGTTAAGCAGTCTGGTGTTTGGTTATACAAATTTGCAGATAATTGTAGGGTGGGAAGAATAGTTAATAACAAGGATGATGCAGGTCAGCTACGGGAAGCACTGAATGATATTAAGGCTTGGACTGAGAGAAATAGATTGGAGTTGAATTCATCCATATGTAAAGTAATGCATCTGGGTAGGCATGGTATCTACCAGAGTTACAGTATGGGAATGGTTGTACTGATGGAGACTAAGGAAGAGAGAGATTTGGGGGTAAAATTTACAGAAGATTTAATTTCAACATGCACTGTTCAGAACAGGTGAGAAAAACAAATCAAAATCTCAATTGTATATTGAGACACATTTCCAGTAGAAAAAGTGAGGTGATAATGCTGTTGTATGAAGCTTTGGTTAGACCACACTTGGAATAGTGTGTCCAAGTGTGGTCTCCATCTAGAAGGGAGAACATTTTAAGAATTGAGGGAGTCCAGAGAAGAGCTACTAAATCTATTGTGAAATTAAAAAACAAGACCTATGAGGCAAGGCTAAGAATACTAAATTTGTACTCACTCCATTATAGAAGATTCAGAGGAGACGTGTGTTTGTTATTCAGGGATATGGGTGACATACAACTGAAAGACAACTCGGGATTTGTAGCTGTAAAAAGAAGGGATAGTAGTAGAAGGCATGATAAACAGTTGTTTATAGCTAGGAGGAATTGAAACAGTCAAAAATATTGGTTTAGTCAGAGGGTGTTAGTAGAATGGAACAAGCTACCACAGGCATTAACTGATAGCTCTAATATGGATATCTTTAAAAAGGGGCTGGATATGTTCTACAGTGATAGAAAAAACATTTTTAAATAACTATAAAATGGCAAACTGCATGGACAAGTTGTCTTAAGTTTGTAAAATTCCTGTGATTCCTAGGATATATCATGCTGATTGGGGCTTCATGAGCCTGCTCTTTTCTTCTTTTGCTCTGAAAATACCCCAGAACATTTTTTTGTTATTCAAATCCTTTTTTGCGATTCAGTAGCATCACAAATCCTTTTTTAATTCTCGTGAAAAAAAATCATGTCTCTCTCGAAAAAGGATTTAGAAAAACAACCAAATCTGAAATCCTTTTTCCGAGACGGGATCTTTTTTCATGAAAATGAAAAAGGATTCACGAAAAAGAATTCTATCTCATGAAAAAGGATTAAAAAATTAACTAAATCCAGAATAATTTTTCAAAACTCAGGATCTTTTTTCACCAGAATGAGAAATGATTCATGATTAAGAATCCTTTCTCGTGAAAAAGCATAACAAAAACACAGATACAGCAAAATATTGTGATGTACTCGCATTATCATATAACAAGAGTATACAGGAGAGGTTTTTTTTTCAGAGACATGGAGTGGAGCACTTATAGTACCAATACACAAGAAGGGAAGAATGGATGACCCAGGAATGTATAGGCCAATAAGATTGTTGGACATCAATTTAAAAATATTTTCTAAAATTATGCTTGAGAAATTAAAAATTCAGATTGAACAGATGAGAGGTATCTCAGAATTGCAGACAGGTTTCAGAAATGAATATTGTACAATAGATAACTGTTACATACTGTATCATTTAATTGAGAAATATGTTATGTTAAGAAAACAAAAAATGTACATGGCCTTTGTGAATTTTTCATCCGCATTTGATACGATAGACAGGCAAACTGTATGGGTTATAATGTAAGATAGAGGTATTGATCCCTCCTTGGTTGGAGTTATCTGCCACCTATACAGTAATACCCAGGCCAGTATTAGAATTGGTAAGAAAGGGGAGGTCTCTAAAAAGTTTTCTATTAACAAAGGTGTTTGCCAAGTGTGTGTTGGCCCCAACTCTATTTTGCTTATACGTCAATGGCTTTTTAAGAAGGATAAAAAAACTTAACGTTGATTTCCCCAAAAGTGCTGAATTATATATGCCCAGCGTTAGCTTATGCTGATGACATAATACTGATGGCACTAACAAAAACTGGCTTACAAAAATAATTAGACCTATTAAATCAAGAATCCAGGGTACTAAAGATGAAAATAAATACATTAAAAATGCAGACTATGACTCTGGGACAGAGGAGAACAGTGGGATTGTGGTATGTGGGTGAGCATAAACTAACTAATACTGAGGCCAATACATACCTGGGTATTACTTTTATTTCCTCCGTAGTATGGTCTACACACACAAAATCCCTCATAACACAGCCTACTAGAACTGCCAAAGGGCTAACTAGATTTGATGTAGTATATGGAGGTAATACAGTTAGGCCATTAGTAACAGCTGTGAAAGTGAATTTTTTCTCACAACTCTTATACAGAGCAGAAATTTGGGAGTGTAAAAAAAACAGAGAAGCTGACTAGTCCTGTGTATAAGGTATTAAGAACTACACTAGGTATACGGCATACTTGCCCGGCTTCATATATATATACTGTGAATTAGGACTTGTTGACATATAGGCTATGTTAGACATAAGGAAAACAAATTATTGGTTGAAAATAACAAGAATGCCTAAAGACAGGCTTCCTGCAAAATTTCTTTTGGAAAAGAATTATTGGCAAAACAATAAATTTAACATTTATAATTAGTATAATAAAATAAAGACAGGCCTTAGAAGAGTAAGATTTCTCTAAATTAATGAAATATGTTAATAAAAATATCACCTTGAGCTGGAAATATAAGGGCCCAGATATTCAAACTGCGCCAGTCTGAGGAGCAAGCCCCTGCGCTGCTCAAAATAGTTGCGCAGGGGTGTGGCGGGGTGATATTCAAGAGTTGCGCTGTTGAGCAACTCCTTTGAATATCACCCTGGCTCCCAACACTTGTGCATGAAGCGGTGGAACTCTTCACCGCAAGTTGCCAGAGTTGAGCATTAAACTTGCGGTGGCGCCAGTACCATTCGCCATGCGCCAAATTTCCGATATTCAAAAGGTGACATGCAAATGGGGCCATAATTTATGCAAAGCGCGGGGGCCATTTGCATCTGTTATAGCCCCATTTGCATGCCATTTGCATGTAGGTGCGCCGATCCCGAGGACTTGCTCCTGGCCACCCCTGCCAGGCAGCAGCCGTCGGGGACCAACGCCTAATGCAGCCCGATCGCGGGCATCACAGTTACATGACACCCCCACACATCTCCACAGCCCGGTCGGGCAGAACCGTATGCGCCCCACATCACCCACAGCCGATCATGGGCAGGAACCTATGAACCCCAGTGCCCGTCGCGGGCAGAACCTATATGAACCCCAGTGCCCGATCGCGGGCAGAATGTAACCCTCCCCCAAGCGAATAACTCCTGGTGGTCCAGTGGACCGTAAAGCCCGATCGTGGGCAGAATGTCACTAGCACAACCCCCAAACATCTCCCTGGTGTCTAGTGTCCCCCCACCCACCGACAAAGCCTCACCCGCTCCGCATGTTCATTGGCTGTAGCTCTGCACCAATGGGCGGCAGCCCTACCGGACAGGTCAGCGGGCGGCGGGGCGGCAGGCGGTGGATGCTGTCGCCTACCGGGCCGCGGGGAGCGGGTGAGGGGCTTCGTGGGTGGGTGGGGGGACACTAGACACCAGGGAGATGTTTGGGGGTTGTGTTAGACATTCTGCCCGCGATCGGGCTTTACGGTCCACTGACCACCAGGGAGTTATTCGGGTTGGGGGAGGGTTACATTCCTGCCCGCGATCGGGCACTGGGGGTTCATAGGTTCCCGCCCGCGATCGGGCACAGGGAGGTTCTATTAGGTTCTGCCCGCGATCGGGCTGTGGGCGTGATGTGTGGGGCGACATGTACGTGTTCTGCCCATGATCGGGCTGTGGGAGATGTGTGGGAGGGGGACATGTATATGTTCTGCCCGGCGATCGGGGCTGGTGGGGGCACAGGGGACCGAAGTTGGGGCCAGCCAGGGGTGGCAGCTGCTGTGTTGCGCCCTGCAATGCAGCAGCTCACCTGTGGGTGGCCCTCAACTTAAGCCTTTTTTGGCTCAAGCTTGTGCGGGCGCAGGTTGGGGTTGCGCATGCAGAACTCTGCGCAACCAACCGACTGAATATCGGGTTGCGCGGGTTGGGCATGGATCCTCCCTCCTGTTGAGCATGCATTCATTTGCATTGCTCTCTTGCGCAACCTGTTGCCAGTGGCGTAACTGCCTCCTGCTGAATATCGCAGAATGGCGCATTTTGGACTTGCGCATGGCGCAACCCTGTTGCGCATGGAGCAACCCTTTTGAATATCTGGGCCCAGGTGTTCATTAAAAATAAAATTCAAAACTACTGGATAAAGAAACATACAGAAAATATTAATAATTCCAAGTAATAATTCCGAGTATTCACCCTGGCTTGTCATGCATCAAGGAATATATGGTTTTATTTGGATAGCCTTATAGACCCAGACATGAGAAACGCTTTTGCAAGGTAAAAGTCTGAATACTTTAATAGTAATGTTCTTACAGCAAGATTTAACAAATTGCCTTTGATATCACAGAAGTGCTATTGTACTATAGGAGAAAAGGAAGATTTATATCACATTTTTTGGGATTGTAATTGGTACAAAACTCCCAGAATTCATTGGCTCTGCCACTAGTGAGTTACGTGGTTTACCACTCACTACTGCAGATTAATGTGTTAGTCCACTGTACCCCATTATGTATTCCCTATATAGGTACACCTCAGTGGTTGAAATAACACAATGTATATTTTTTATTTCATTGACTTTCAAGAGAATTTTTTTTTTCTGTTAGTAGTTGGCTATTCCTAACTACTATACCATAGTTCTGCTTTCCAGTGTCTTTCCAAATGCCACCTGATTCTTGCAACATTAACACTGGAATTATTAATTTTAGTTACTTTGCCTTCCATGCTGGAATAGTCTAATTTAGTTCTAGCACCAAATTGATATAAAATTCCAATGGGCCAGAGCAGCAACACTTTCAGTACAACAAACACTTACTTATTTAGTTGTTTATTTGTTGATATTTTTCCTTGGGAAAGATAATTAAGCCAATGCTCATTTTCAGTGATATGCATTCAAAAAGCACTATCGTGTTACAAGTTATAAAATAGGCAAGGAAAATGATCCATTCTGAATGGTTACCTGTCATACTAATTGTGTTATAATAACTGGCCTTGCCTTTTTCGCATAGGGAAACCGTGGTGTAATTTGCCGTTATAAAGGAGTATTTATAATGGTAAACACATGCACGGTTTCCCTCACTCTGCGCATGTCCCGCTGTAGCTCTTCTCCTCAGACCACACTTTTTTCTTCTGCAGAAACCTAACTGCCACTTAGACTCAGATGGTAAGTACATTTAAAACAGAAACCCTACCACAGCGGGGGGTGGACTATCTTCTCACCGCCGACAAAAAAAAAAAAGTTTTAAATAGAAAACGGCAGCACGGACCGCATACTGCAATCAAACCATACTGCGGAGAGCTCCGGAACCTACATTCATTTTATATGATTGCTGTGGTGAAAAAGGCAAACCCAGCAATTATATAAACTAAAATATGGGGTGTTATGTGTAAACTCGAAGTTTACACACACCCTCGGGGTTACAGTAGATGCTTGCACAAACCCCTCCAGCTTTGCTCTCGGGGTTTATGTAGCATCTAACCCCGATGGTGTGTGTAAACTTCTCATTACACACACCACCCCATACTTTATTCTCTATATTACCAATGCCTAAAAAGCCCACTATGCCATCTAGATATTTCACTTTTAAAATTGGAAACCTGAATTCTCCGCTCAACAAAAATGAAATAAAAATGTCAGACTTTGTGCAAGCTCCTGTTCAGTTGTTTGAAAAAGCTACATTGAATCAATTTCAAGAACCAGCAGCAGATATTAGAAAACAATGTTAATTCCAGAACCATAACAATTTATTCTCAATTTTCTTTATTCCAAACTCATTTTATGACCACAATAAAACAGTCCAGAATATTGGTAGTAGTGTACAGATCGCACTTACAAGGGCTGAAGGCACTCGGTCTGTGACCGCCTGCTTACTATGCCCCTGAGCATGTGTTCAAGGCACTACAACCAACACCATGTCATGCTGTATTGCTTACTTGGTTTATAAAGGTCATTAAACATATTCTATAGCATACTTCGATTTCCAATACAGTACAATGCACTTATGGCTGCAGCCAGCAAGTTGTCCAAATATTTACATATAGTTAAAAATAATTCTAAAGGAGATCTCTCTGGTGGACTTACAGGGGTTGGTGGTGCTCTACTTAACAAAAAACATCTGAGAGTAAGAAATGCAAACACAACACCATTTAAACGTAAAGGATTGCACCTAAAGCTAGAAATTGTGATTAAAGACAACATCATTAAATGTAAAAAAAAAAACATGAAAAATGCTGGTAAGGGTAACACCCCATAAGAAAATGACTGATGTGTTTTTCCTTGCACGTGCTTTTTCATGGGCCCTTACAATACATACACTACACATGAATTAGGGTGGAGTAGATACTATCTGTCATGTTTTGGATCCTTTTGATAAGGTAAAGGACATTTGAGGATATTGTTGTACCAAAAGCCTAATATTCATTGAGCTTAGATATGACTGGGCAGTTACTATTTAATCTGTATGCCACTATCCATCTAGGGGTAGATGATATGGATTGAAGTAAGAGACATGGACGATATATATCCTGTGATGTAAGTGTACTGAGTATGTACACCACACAACCTACAGACCATAGGAAGACATCATACAAGTGACCAGAAATTTCCAGGTGAGCCTCCTTCTGCTAGGTTCCTGGCCACCTTCTAAAGACTCAGAATACTTGCATTTATTTTATATTTCTAATTAAAGTTTTAAGCTACTGCATGTACATGTAAGGGGCAAACACAGAGCTAATGTATTAATTAAGTGGAATAGTGACATATGTGTGTCACCCTGAGCCCTCCCCTATTTATTTTCCAGGCGGGACCCTGTATCTACTTTTCAGGTGAACCCCCAGTACTCCTGTTGGACCCTTCAAGTGGCAGGTAGTCAAGGAGCTCCTAAAGGGAGAAAGTAGTTCTTAGACGGTCATCACAGTATGCTTAACTTTATAGACCTGTTTTAAAAAAATAAAAATCAGCTCATTTGCAAGCTTCCACAGTATTCTTTTTGTGTAGTTTAATCTTGTGTGCCACATTTATTTGAAATCAGAATTTCACTTGATATTATTTGATGGCACTTTTGAAGTTCAGAGATGGCGAAGTTTCATATGAATGTCAGTAGCCACTAGAGGGAAATATGCAGAGTGCAATAATAGCTGCTGTGTATGTTTTTTTTTCTGCAAGCTTTTTGAAATGAATAGCTTTCTAAGGGTCCCTACCATCCCCATATAGTGGATTTGTTTTTCAATTTATTTACCAAGGATAGCCCAGCTGAGATGCAAACTCTTGTTCATTTCCAGTGGGGGTCCTGCTTCTCCCATTTCAGCAGTTTAGTGGACTGTAGCTCTGGGAGGTTAAGTGACTTGCCCAAGGCCATACCAGTCATACAGTGTATGTTTGGTTCTAGTGGGGTTTTAACCTGTGATCTCCTGCTTCCAAAGCTGGTGCCCTAACCACAAGATAGCACTTCCTCCAGTTAGTGGATGAAGTGGCATGCAGTAAAGTTGTGGCTAGTGGCTACAGTGCTTCTTTTTTTCTTTCTTTTTTGTTTTACCAGGTGAGACACACTAAGCTGAAAGCTTGTTTACAAGTGCAACCTGGGAACATAGGGAAGTTAAGTGACTTGCTCAGGGTCACACAGTATGCAAGTAGGGGCTGTGGGATTCAAACCCAGATCTCCAGGTTTGCAGCTCAGAGCCTTAAACCACTGTGCTATACTGCCTCCCTCCTTCTTTTATCAAGAAGCTGTATAATGGGAACATTTTTCTGAGTAGCACCAGCACCATATTGAAAGATGTACAGAGCAGTTGAAGCTGCTGTGCCTTTTTCTGTTACAGTTATAGTGTATAGTGGAGTGTTGTTCTGTATAGAGTTCCATCCCTTTCAAAATGCTGTTGAACCCCAGTTCAAAAGTCATGGAATATGATTCTACCTTACTGTGGTAGGACAGCATTCTAGAACCTCTAGAGTCGGCATAAGTCAGTTTCATTTTGAAAGCAAAAGAACTCACAAACACATATTTCATACAGTACTATACACTATAAAAATATAGGATGAGCAACTCTATGCACAACCAGTGTGTTTTGCCACCTCGGGGTTCTGATTGCCATGGACCTCTCAAGCTTCGCTCTCGAGCTCAGAGGGAATCAGAACCCCTCTGTGGCAGAACATCCATTATTCTCTATATAGTACATGGTTAAGTGTTGTATCTGGAAATCCACACACTTCTAGATGTGTTAAATCACAGTAATGATGTCAGAATGCTGTTAAAGCATAGTAGTGATGTCAGAATGCTGTTGCATACAGTAGTGATGTTAGAATGCTGTTGCATACAGTGGTGATGTCAGAATGTTGCTATACCACAGTAGTGATGTCAGAATGCTGTTGCACCACTGTAGTGATTTCAGAATGCTGTTGTACTGCAGTAGCTATGCCACTACAGTGGTACAATGGCATAGAATCCCATGCCTATAAAGATTCCTCACACTTACCTACACTGCAGTTTCCTCATAATGAAGATATCAGCAAAACTGAAAACACCCCATGGAAACTGTTAGTTAAAAGATGAACTACTAAAAATATTTCCTGCTCATGTAGCTGTTGTTACTTAAGCCACATTAAATATTTTTGTTCTTATCCTGTTGTTTGTTGGTTTTCTGTTTATTTGTCCACAGTTCAAGACAGCATTAGAATGAAGGTAAATAAATTAAAACAAATATACTATACAAATCAATGTAATAATCTATGGACAACCATTCAAAACAACAATACGCAACAAGGCTGATGTTGGAATCTCAAGGTGAGATGACATCACAGAGACCTCAAAAGCAATGTCATCTCACCCCTTGATGGAAATATTACCTTGTTGTATCTGTTTACCTATACAATATTCTATATATAGCCAGTTTTAGGTACCATTGAACACTGGGGATTGCTGGCTTTATATGGAATATTGTATAGGTAATCATACCTACTCCTGGGTTCCCCCTGCCGGAACCAGCATGCCACTGTTCTTTAAAATATTTCCTCATCATTGTCATGTATAGAAACCTATGTTTTAAGGGAGCCTTGAGGAAACATTTACTGATCTTCTCTGCCTGTTATTGCAACTAACTGTAATCTGGCCTGAACAGATGTTGCACTTACCCTGTCTGGAATGCCATTTGCTCCTTTCATTCCTTCCACTGGCCGCTTAAGGCTGGCTTTTAGTGTGACACCCTAATGTATTCAATCAATCAATCAATCAATCTTTATTTAGCCAGGTGAAACTCCATTGAGCAAGCTCATTTTCAAGGATGGCCTGGTGAGCACAGAATAAAAAATACAGTAGCACAATAGAACATATGGCACCAATGGGCACAGTAATACAATACATAGCAATAAAAACAAGGTACAAGGATAATCAATGAGGCCCGGTCGTAAGGTGAAGCGTCATCCCAGTAAACAGTACCATAGAGAGGAAGAAGCAAGTCAGCACCAATGTGTCAAACCAGTGATTTTAGACACTGATAGCCCTAGCACAGCAGAGTTAATGCTAGTGACAGTGCAAGCTGGGGGCTCAGTAGCAAGTAGAACGCAATGATGAATCCAGGAACATGGCTTAGGGTAATTCTAACGAGAGGATAGAAAGTGTAGAGGGTTCGCTGTAAGAATAACAATGTATGGCTACAGTTTAGTGACAGGGAGGGCATTGACAAGGCTCCAAGAAGTATCTCAAATAGAGTGACTTGAATAAAACCAATAGGATGCACCAATTTTATGGATTTCTGGATGTTGTTCCACAGCTGGGGCAGCACATAGCTGAAGGAGGCTCTGCCAAAGCGGAAAAAGACTTTAGGCACAGCTAGTGAGATGTACGAATGGCTTCTCAAGGCATAGTTTCGTAAGGTGCAGGAGGGCAGACAGTCAGAAATGTAGGAGGGTAGCATCTTGGATATAGATCTATAGGTCCATAGTATAGCATTCCTTTGCCTCCTGAATGTAAGTGAGGTCCATCCTACTGTGGACTAGATTACACAGTGATGGGTATTATAGATTAAATGTAAGGCCTATGATAAAGGGTGTCAATCTAAGATAGGACTTTTTTGGGACTTGGCCATACAGGAAGTCTGCATAGTCCAAGATAGCTAGGAACGTGGTTTGTACTAAGCTTTCTCTGTCCTCCTGGGTAAGCAGATGCTTGATTCTAAAAAAAAGTCCAAGCCTCTGTCTAAGTTTTTTTGAGAGCTCGTCTATATGATCAGCAAAAGAAAGTCTGTTGTCAATCCACATACCTAGGCACTTGAACTTGGTCACATAGTCAAGTGACTCGCCAAGCAGGGTGGTGATAGTGGGAATATTGTCGTGCTTAAGGGAGCTTATGGACTTAGTCATCGGGGATAAAAGCATAGCCTTGGTCTTTTTGGCATTCAGTAGGCGCTTTTGACTCAGGATGTTTTGTTGCAGTGTAAGGAACTCTGCTTGCAAGTCCAAGCAGGCACTTTTGGGACTAGGCCTGGCAGTGTAAAGGACTGTGTCTTCTGCAAAGAGATGTACACTGGAAAGTTTGATTCCACGGTCGATGCTGTTGATATAAAGTGAGAAAAATAAGGGCCGCAAGATGGAGCCTTGAGGTACGCCTCTGCTAATCTGTTATAGAGTGGAGCGATCTCCTACTGCTTTTACTTGCTGCATCTGCTCTGCCAGGTAGCATGAGAACCATTTTAGGGAAGGTGCATCCAGACCAATGTTGCGGAGAGAGAGTAAGTAAGAGCAATGTATGGTCGACGGTATCAAAGGCCTTGCTTAAGTTGAGGAATACCGTGCATACGTGATTCTTTAAGTCAAGGGCTCTCTGTCAGTCATTTGTGACTTTAGCCAGAGCTGTGATTGTGCTATGGCATGGCGTAAAGCCTGATTGCACAGGGTTTAGCAGATTTGAGGCATCAATGTAGTTTCTAAGTTGACAATTCACTAATTTCTCCAGCGGTTTTGATAGGGTGGGGAGTAAGGAGATTGACCTGTAGTTATTTGGGTCTCTGGGGTCTCCTGATTTGAAGAGTGGTAAAACTTGGTCAGTCTTCCAGACAGAAAGGAGTTTGCCCAAGCTGAGGGACATATTAAAGAGGTGTGTTAATGGAGCTGCCAGCACTTGGTGACCGAGCTTTAGGAAAAAAGGGCCAATGAGGTCTGCTTCTGTACTTTTTCTGGCATCCGGCTGAAGGAGCAGGTCATCCACTTCTTTGTAAGTTACCGGTTGGAAGGAGAAACCCTTGACAGGAGTACTGTGGACAGGGGGAGGGCTTGCTGGTCCTTGTGATGAGAACTGGGTAAGTAGGTTATTCGCAGGTGAAATGTCAAAGGCCATACTTACGGAAATAAAATGATTATTAAAGCAGTCAAGGATTTCTGCCTTCTCGGTACTGAGGGATCCTTCGTATAAGATCTTCGTAGGGAGAGAACCTGACGAAGCATGACCTTGAATATCTCTAAGGGTTTGCCAGAATTTTGCAGGGTCATTGGTGGAGGAGTCCAGTGTTGACTGGAAGTAGTTAGCTTTAGTGTTTCTGACAAGCTTTGTGCAGAGGTTTCTGGCTGCCCTAAAATCAGCCCAATCCGACTGAAGCTTTGATTTACGCGCTTTCTTCCAGATCTTGTCCCTGCTCAGCTAAGCTGACTTCAGTTGATGTGTAAACCAAGGGAGAGTCTTTTACTTGGTACGTGCTTTGGTCAAGGGGTCATGTCTGTCAATAGCTCCATGGACAATAGTATGGAAGGTCTCGTATGCTGTCTCTACTGTCTTGGCAAGGTAGAAGTCCTGCCATAGCAAGGAGTTTTGTAAGTCCGAAAGGAAGGCTTGTGGCACTAAATTACATAAACATCTGCTGACTGTGAACCTGGAATTAGAAATAGGCTTGGGTGCAGCTCTTATGTAAGCAATAAAGCAGTGGTCACTGAGATCAGTGAAGAAGACTCCAGAATGTGAGAAGAGGTGCAGCTTGTTTACTAGAATAATGTCTAGTAGGGAGCTTTTATTTGGGTTCTTTTTATTTGGATGGGTCACTTCTGAGACAATCTGAGTAAGTCCAAATGAGTCACATAGAGTTTTTAAGGGTTTGGAGGAGTCCAAAAGCCAATCCAGGTTACAGTCACCCAGGATTATGACTTCAGACTGCAGCACACTAAGACAGTGGGACAGGTGAACAGTTGAAGACCTGCAGAGGGAGGCCTGTAGCATCCTATGATGTGCAAGGCCAAGATGGTTGAGAGTTGGACTTTGATAGTGAGGCTTTCAAACTCTTTCTGCAATGAAGAGGTGTCGGTAATAGAAACGTTATATTTTTCCAGTATATAGATGGCAACCCCCCACCTCTAGTCTGTCTGTCTGCATGAAAGATATTGTATTCAGGTAAGCTGACCTCAGAGTCCAGGGTAGTGGGCTTGATCCAGGTCTCAGAGACCACCAGGATGTCAAGTTTCATGTGTGTAATCCAAGCCTGAATGGCATCTAACTTACTTAGGAGGCTGCACACATTAATATGAAGGATACGTAAACCTTTTAGGCTGATAAGGTCGCAAGGAGCAGAGATAGGTAGAGGGGGGCCTGGGTTCAGTTTGACGCTGCCAGAACAGAACAGAAGCATGGAGAGTATCATTTTAAGGGCTCTCAACACAAGCTTAATGGATCATGCCCAAACCCATTTGTTCTGATGAGGGGGGCAAGGCATATCGTAGTTTAAGTGGAAGCCAAGTGCTCCCAAGGTTGCATGTAGAAGTACCCTGGTCTGGTGCCGTAGGGGGGGAAGGTGTAGCTGTTGGGATTTGCTAAGTCAAATGCACATATTAATGGCAGCAGAAAAGGGTTAGCCAGTGATGAGAATATGAAAGAATCAGTAAAGGGGACATCATTACATGGCGGGGCATTCCCAAATGAAGGATGGGTCCCTATGCAGGGAACTGGCGACAAAGGCATAAAACTGGCCATAAGGCCCATGAGCAATAAGGGCCACATTCCTTCAGAGATGAGGTGTGTACTAGTGGAATCTATGTATACCTTTGAACAAGGCAGTTTAGGGCCTATGAGGTGGAAGGGGAAGGGAGGGCAGAGGTGAAAGTACACTAATTGAGGAGTACTGAGCAATGAGAGCCAGCTAGAACTCTCTGGCTTGGCGCTGACCTGGGGCTAGCCTAAGGGAAAATCAAAGAAGTGGTGGTTAGGGTAACATACTTGTTCAAAATAGTTGTGTAGATAATTGGGGGCGTGAGAAAATGCTGTGATAAGGAGGACCAGAGTAGCAGTAAGGGCGAGGGGCTGGGCAGCTAGAGAGAGACAATGGGGCCGATTTCAACAGGTGCCACACTATCCAAGGTCAAGCTGAGAGCTTGACCAGGGCAGGTACTTGGGAGATCGCAAACAGTGTGAGCTAGGGCAGGTTCATGGAGACAGCAGACGTTGGTAGAAAGGAGGTGAAAAATTTGGAGTCCAGAATGCAGATGTAGGACACTTTTGTGTGAGCAGTGCTGGGTGAGAGCAGCAGACCAGTGGGGAAGCTTTAAGAGATTGAGAGAGATTGAGAGAGAGAGAGAGAGATTGAGAGATTGAGAGAGATTGAGAGAGAGAGAGAGAGAGAGAGAGAGAGAGAGAGAGAGAGAGATAGCTTTAAGCTCCTGAATTCTATTACTGGCAGCCAATGGGGGCATGACAGGGGAGGGAAGGGAGGAGCTTAAGTGTATTTAAAGGTGGCCTGGGAGGGGGAGTATCTTACTACTGTACTGTTATATTGCCTGGTCCTCTAGAGTCTTCTGTAGTACACCACTATATTATACTCTCCCAGGTCATATATGTAAATAAGCATTCAATTCTCTAGTGTATCTACCTGATAAATGAAAACTAAATAAATAATGTTTAAAGTAAAACAGCAATAAAGGTCCTCCTTGGACTCTGTAGAGCCTTCTCATGTCCTGTCATAAAGTCATGAAATTACTCATCAAGGTATTGCCCAGCCAGTTAGAGGTAAAGGAAGAGACATGGATTGGATAAGTGGAGAGGTTCCAAGGACTGCCATTGCTACGGCCCCCTAAGATATATCTATATAAAAACAGTGGCACTGAGAAAAAAATGTACACATGGAACAGAGTACATGCCATGAATGAGTTGAGTAAGGGCACCATGACTTATCTCACTGGGGTTCCCCAAAACCCTAAAGTCAGCCCTGAAGAAGGTGTCAGCAGAAGTGATCAGCAAGCAATCAGGCAGCAAGCAACATATATATCCCATGGCAGAAACTCTGTTAATAAACAGTGGATGCAAAACCAAGGAGGTTTCATGTGTACAGCAATCATGCCCATGTAATGGGTAGCCGAAGTGTGTGGTGATGATAACGAGAGTAAGGGTGATGGCAGAGACTGTGGTGATGGTCAGGTCACTGATCTAACCTCTGCACCTAGAAAGAAAAATGAAAAGGAAGAGGTAGGTGTGGAAGTAGCAGATGACCCAAAAGAGAAAAGTGGTAAGGGAGACAAGGGGCTGTGCTGGGGAGGTTGTGCTGGCTTCACAGACTTTAAGGTTTCAGAGTATGTAAAGCTATTTCTTTTCAACAATACCAGCCTTTTGACACTTTTTATTATAGGAGTTACATTCCTGACTTTTTGTCTGATATTTCGGCTTTCAACCATTGAACAGCAACATCACCTGTGGGCAGCAGCTCACCCCTGTTTCCCATTGCATCAATGTGTGCACCTCTGAGGATTCTGCCTATGCTTCCCATACAGTAGAGTACTTGAGGGCCACTCCTTCCATGCTACACTCCCCTCACCTCCTCTGACAACACAGCATTGACTGAACTTCCTTGCACTTATTTCTGCCAACACTGTACCAGCCCTTCCATGTCATACTTGTACCTGCTGATCCTACAAGGCATTCCACTACCATCTCATACCGAACAGCTAGTATATTGTCCAGATATAGCAAAACTCTCTTTTAAATACACCAAAGTTCTTTTTTTGTATGCTGTAATTTTATGATATAGTGGGAAAATACCCGATTATATTACTTATGTTTGCACTAATCGTACCTGTTAGGTATTCTGCTGCTCACTACCATGCCCACCATGTATGTTCCACAATCATCATGTATGTTCCACAATCGTATGTATCATGTGATAATCAACTCTAGTGATGTCTTGCTTCCTAATTCATTCCAGGTTATGTCTGTTATTTTCTTGTATGAAATTTGACTTATACTGTCAGCTGCCTATCCAATTCCTGTTAAGCCTGTTTTATTCAACTGTATGTAACTGACTCCTTCACTGTTCTTGTATGCTTCTACCTATGTAACCCCCCCCCCCACCGGGTCACGCCTGAAAATAGGTACTTGGCTGTCTAGTGTATCTTACCAGGTTAACAAAAACAAATAAATAAATAAATATATGACATACAGTATGTATGGGTAATATATATATATATAGCATGAATGCACCTTTATTATATTGAAGAGAAGGGGAATTGTTTAACCAGGAAAGGCACACTTAGCTGAAGCTTCTTTCCAGGTGCGACCTGGGAGCACAAGAAAGCTAAGTGACTTGCTCAGGGTCACACAATATGCAAGTGGGGGCTGATGGGATTCAAACTCAGGTCTCCAGGTTTGCCGCTCAGTGCCCTTGACCACTACGCTATACTGCCTCCTATACTGAGAATGTATTATCCATATATATATATATTGATTTGTTCTTGATAATCAGGTAAGACACATTAGGAGTAAATACACCTATTTTCAGGCACAACCTGAAGTATATTGGTGATATATGCAGCATATATTTTCCTTCTATTTTATATATTTAAAATATATAAAAAATCAGCCAGTTTTGGTATCTGGCAGACTATGAGGATGTTCATTCTCCTTCTGCTATCAAATTTGATGGTTCTATGTAAGTGCAGCAGAGTACTCAACAGATTTTTACTAGTCTAGCTAAACGCAAGTTCAGACTGTAATTGCCATGTCAAACTCAAAGGACTCATGGTCCTCTTCTGTCCTTGTTTCCTGTAGTGAGATATGACTTTGCAAACTCACACTACTTTACGTGAACTCTGCTGTTGTTTTGTCTAATTCATTTGTAAATATATTCCTGGCAAAAAAATAAAGACATGGGATTTGTCACTTCTGCTACAATGTAGGCAATCTGTTACGCAATAGTAATTGTTGTCTTTTCTTCTCCATTCATGGGTATAGCACCCCAGGAGATAACACAAACACTTCCAGTGGATCTACAAATCTGTATTGTTGGAAGTGTGAGGACAAGCACCTCTAGCCCGTGGCAGGAGGTCATTTTCACTGCTGACTTTGCAGACCCAACAATGGCCCTATTAGCATAGCTTTCTTTCTCTCATTCACTGCTAGGTACTGTAAATGGCCCTCAGCTCAGATTGCAGATTACAAATTGAACAGCATGTGTGAAACCAATGAATCTGAACAAGAGCAGCAGTGTTTATATTTCGCTACACTCGCATGCACAGTGCAATTAGGTTTAAAAGCCAGTTTTGGTGGACTTGCTTCTAAAACCCTGTACTGATCCTACTTGCAAACTTGCTTCAATTTTTGTTGTCCTGTTTACAATTTATTTACCAAGGATAGCTCAGCTGAGATTGGCTATCTTCTTGTTTAGTTGGGTCCTGAGTAGTATTGGGTGACCAGTGAGAAAGTGGTGAGGGAGTTGCAAAGAGAGCTACAAAGGTTATACAGGTGGTCCAAGGTTTGGCAGTTGAAATTCAATGCTTAAAAGTTAGGTGATTTACATAGGGAACAAGACCCCCCCCCCCACAGAATACTGGATGGAAGGGGTTAAACTGGACACTACTACTGAGGAAAGGGGCCTGGGAGGGTCATCATAACTGACTCTCTAAAACAAACTAACTAATGCAACATGGCCTATAGCAAGGCAACCAAAATGTTGGGGTGTATGGGAAGCAGTGGTTAGATTGAGCAACAGCCCACAGGAACTCAGTTCCACTCCCCCTTACAAGACTGCATGACAGTTTCCCGACCTATGTCATCTTTCTCCATTGAGTACTATAGGAGAGTTCCACCACCTAGAATGAAGGAACCTACAAGCCATCGCAGGGACTTTGTTTGGGGGGCATGACTGGAGGGCACCTTGATGGACAGGTTAGGATAAGCAGAAGCCACCCACTAGGGGCAGAGGAGAGGGAGGAGGTAGGTGTTCCTAGAGGGAGGTAGGTGTTCCTGGGGGGTTGTGGCCAGAGAGGAGGAGGAGCTAAGCCAATAAAATAGGCTGCACAGGAGGAATTCCTCATCATCATCCCAGGTTGTTACCCAACCAAACCTCACCCTTGTAAATTTATTTATTTATTTTATTTATTACAGTTATTATTAAGTTACAGAAGAGAATTAGTGCTATAATACATTTAAGTCCGCTACAGGCTGGAGTTGAACAAAGAGTGCTGGTTACAGGCAGTAGATAAGCATACAGGGCTTGAAAAAATAGGAGCAACTTTGTTCTAGTATAAAGTTGAAAGCAGGTCCAGGTGTAGTACAATAGTGATGAAGGTAATATGAAATAACCTGAAGTAAAGATTTGTGCAGAGATAATTAACCAGCAGGGGGAAACATGCGGTGGCATAGGGAACTTGTTGTCCTGCTATGGGGGATCGCATTCAGGGTTGAGAAAAAATTTCCAATTTTTTTCAGCAGGGTTTTCCAGATTTTCACCTTTTTCAGCAAGACAGGAGAGAGCTGTCAGCAGCTCAGGTTAGGATAGGTTGTCACAGTCATGTGAAGCTGTAAGTGGCAACCTGGTAGTCTTGGAAGGCTGGACAGGGGGGATAACAGGGGATCATGTATCTTGACCAGCCAGATCTCCCTGAGACTGACAGGAGGGTGGGGCCAGATGGCTGGAGTTCCTTCCCTGCAAAGGGGGTGCAGTCAGAATGGCAAGCTCCTTGGGCATCTACCCGCGGCATGGCGGGTCCTCTGATGGGAGAAGATTAGGGCACAGCTGGTCAAAAGAGCCATTGCTCATGCCCTGGAAGTGGTGCCCACATGTGACTGGGGGTAAGGCGCCCCCGCCTCCAGTGAGAGGAGAGGGTCGACCATCAATAATATTTATCAGCTCTAATTTTGAGTGCTATTAGCTACCAAGGCTACCTAGCTGTGCACATCATGCTGATTTTAATGTAAATATTGATAATGGATTAATAAATACATAACTGTGACCATTTTCTCTCAGTCTGTTCAGGTGAACAAAGGTATGTGCCCAATCAGACAAATGACATTTCCACCACCTAGAAATCTAGATGTAAGAGTTCCCCCACCTAACCATTTCCAATTTAATCATTGATTGGAAGGGATTTGATAGCTCGAGGAAAGAGGTAATAGTACTTCTCTATAGATCACTGGTGAGACCCCATCTAGAATACTGTGTCCAGTTCTAGAGTCCTCACCTGAGGAAAGACAAAGGCAGGCTGGAGACTGTGCATCATACAGTAATCAAAATTATTCAGGGTCACTGGCACAGGGTCAAAACCCTGCATACAAAAACAGTATGGTCAACTACCGCACAGACAAAAACAGCTCACACAAAACTAGCGCTCGATAAAAACACAGAAGCACTACCACTGTGAATCTACAGCACTTCAAACATTCTTTTTGACGGGGCTCCACCCGTGACCACCCCCGTTATGGGGTGCTGCATCCCCAACCCCCCTCCCCATTTATATAACTACCTCTAGGGGCAGGCAACTCAGGGATGGGGAGAAACCTGGGAAGGGGGAAAATTACAGAGGGTAAGTCAGGAGGGGGGAGACAAAACCTAACAAACCAAAAAAAATAAATAACACAAGCATTCCAGGACTGGGAATCAAACCCCAGTCGACAGACGCTCCACTGCTCTCCACTGCCTGTGGCTCAGCCCTCTGAGCAACAGCAGCTGCTCGGCAGAGCTCCACCCAGCAGAGCTTTTATTCTCTGCATCCCTGCGTCCCAGCCAAAAGTGCTACCACTTTCTTCACCATCCTTTCCCTGCTCTATTTTGCACCCTATAGCTGTTTTGCTATATGCTATTTTTCATACACAGTTTTGCTTACGACATTATCCCATCACTAAATTGATCTGTTACCAGGGCCAGCAGGGCAGATCCTATGAGGACTGAATCAGGACACTAAACATGCTGGCTGGCCTGCCAGAGCAGTAGTATGGTATCCATCTGCAACACCGATGTCCTAGGTTTGGGAACAGACATGCAAAGCCAGAGGGATGGCCAGAGGGGAGAAGGACTGAGCATCCTATGGTCAGCTGTCCTTCTCCAGGGAGAGGGGGGGTTGTGTGTCCGATGCAAGTTGGACCCCTAGCAGAGGCTGGGGGTCTCACAGTGACCGGCACCTAGATGCCTTAGGAGGCATGCGGATGCTGAATCCATTGCACATCATGCCTCTTCTTTCAAGGGAAAATCAACATCCACAGCTAGGATGCCCCACCATTTCCCTGGGCCTGATCATCCAGCTTGACACTCCCAGATGACCTATCCCATCGTCTGCTGTATCAAGCCGGCTCCGTGCCCTTCCTTGGGGGCAAGCCAGGAGAAAATGCTGGTTAGGACCGCTGCTGGCATCCTTTTCCTGTCATCGTGGGGTCACGCTGATGAGGTGGCCCCACCCTGGGGGGCAATACAGGGGATATTAGCTGTGGGGTAAGTCCTGAGGGGGGTGAGGATGGGGTCCAGGGGTCAGAAAGGGCTGAGGAATAAGGCAGCACCAAAAAGCATACTAAATAAAAATACACTGAACATGTATTTGCTGGTGGCTGAAAGGAAGAGGGGTGAGATGATAGTGACCTTCACGTTCCTGAAAGGACTGGACAAGGTAAATTATGAGAAACCATTTAGCAGGAATGGTGGGTTGAAAACAAGGGGACATGAATGTAAGCTGGCAGGAGAGAGATTCAGGAGGAATACAAGAAAGTTTTACTTTACAGAGACAGTAGATGAGCCATGGAACAAGCCTACTATCAGAGAATGGGCAGGAGCTCATGATAGATGAAGCCATTATCGACTTTGTCCAGAAGTCGGAATCCGAACCTAATGACGAGGATGAGGAGGATGCTAATTCCGACACTCCCATTGTGCCTAATCATTCAGAGGCTGTAGAACATTTCACACAGTGCATCCTGTACTTGGAGAGTCAGCCTGACTCAGATCCAGTACAGGTTATGTTTCTAGGAGCAATGAAATAACGAGCATGGGAGAAGTCCTATGATAGCCAAAAACAAAGGGCTGTGACAGACTACTTCAGATTAGTTCCCTTAATCCAAGATGACCCTGCCTATTCTCTACCTTTTACCTATTCTAGCCTTCCTTTTGGCTGCCTACTCTTTCACCCCAATTTCTACCCTATTCCTCAATACCTCCTTATTTTTTATCATTTAGGTATGTGCTCTTACTCAGCAGAGACTATATGGGATTGTTGTCTCTTTTCATTTCAGTAAAGCTTGTCATTATGTACCTTTGCATGTTAATTATGTTGACCAGTATGTATAGGCCCATATTGACCGGCACCTTCACGATGTTTTTCCTTTTTTTTTTTTGCACCATTGTCCACCGTAATTGTAATCTTATGAAGTGTACTGTATTGTATTTATGTCCAGGACCACCTTGAAAATGAGCTTGCTCAATGGTGTTTATGCCTGGTTAAATAAAGTGATTGATTGATTGATTGAAATAGTTTAAAGTACTGTACTGTACAGTGCTGTAGTTTGTTGTAGCGAAATAATTTATTAAATAAGATTATTTTTATTTTTTTAATTCTTACAATAAAGATGATTAAATAACATTTTTGACTGACTTCTCATTTATCCGATCTCCAGATTATCCGACCATTTCAGATGTACTTTCCTAACAGGTATTTTAAATAAAAACATTTTTTTAATTCAACAGGCATTCCACAGTGCTAGTTAATAAGGGCTTTCTATGCTATGTCAGGTTCTAAGGTTTTTTAAATGTGTAGCTGTCTCTGCATGCAAAAAAGTTTCATATTTTGTAGCCTTGTTGTTAAACTTTATTTATTGCAGAGCTGCTGAGTTAAGAAGCTATGTAACTTTAACAGTTTCTCTAATATATGAGTTGTTACTAACACTGCATTATGCTTACTACCTCAGTTATCTTAGTATATACTCAAAAAATGTATTTATATTTCCCATTTTGTGCTTCTGTTTTCTACATGTGACATCGCTATCATTCCTCACTTTCAGCAGTCCATCTCTTTACTTTTTAGTTCATGCTATTCATTAGTGAAAATACTCTGCTAGCACTCTCTGTAGTTTTGCTTTTTATCAGTTATTGCGAACACAAGCAAAAGCAAGTACTAAAGCATTTGTAAATCAGTCTGTGACCATACATTGTTTGGTTAAATAAAGAGTGAAAAAGGAAATTGAACAGAGCTATTAAATAGCGTGTTAGCTCTCCGCTGCAGTTCTATGAAACTACTGATGGCACAGCTCACTGCTCTGCCTTGACAGTAGTAGTGCTGCTGAGTTTCATACCTGCTTTTATGGAATCTGCTCCAGGGGCATGGTTTAGCATCATGACACGTATGCCTCATGACATCATAGCCAACTAGAGCATCCCCGACCCATGCTTGTTCCTGTGATATTTAAGCCACTTTTGCAGGGCAGGCTCTGCACCACTCACTGCAGTGCAGAGTAACTTGAGTGTTACCTTTTTTATGGTGTACAGGCAAGCCACACCGCATCTGAAGGAGCATTCGCTGTCCTGGCGTTCTCTGTTTTTCTGGGTTTGCTGTTGTGTTTTATCATTTCGCGCTGCTCAGTGTAGCTGTCTAATTGCATCCCAGTGCTCACATCAATCTGGGAGAGAGAGCCTCACAAGATCCTCCTGGATTCCCTGTCAGTTACCCATGCTGATTTTCACCATACTCAGTCTTGAGGCTCATTTTTGCAGTATTTTATTTATTTATTTATTTATTCTTTATTCAGATAATACCTTTGAGCAAAAGCTCTTTACATAGGTTATACATCAACAATCAAGATAATAACAAGAACACAAACAAAGGAATGAAAGCAATAGATTGGCAATACAGAGATTAGAATGACACTATTACACTGCTACAAATTTACATAAGATCAAGAGTCATTACATACGGGAAAATGTACGGTGCCTTAAGGGCATTGTAAAAAGTATGTTCATTAACTAAGTGCAATTACAGAGAGTGAGAATATTGGGTAATGACAGAGAGAGCAGTGGTGGCAGCGATAGGTGATCTGGGGCAGGGGAGAAAGTAAGTCAGCCCAGGGACCTCATCAGGTTGCTTAACTGTATGGGAGAGTAGACATAAGTCACAGGGGCTGTGCCATTGTGACCTGGGGCAAGTTGGCATGAGCAGTTAGTGGATGCCGTCACATGAGGAGTCAGAGACAAGTCAGAGTTAAAGCTTCCATTTGAAGGCTCCTAAGGTAGCAGCAGATGAGACATCAATAGCAAGCAAGTTGAACCAGAGTGGGGCTTGGTAGACAAAAGACCTTTGACCCTGGGAGGTTTGCAATTGAGGGATCTTGAAATATTGGCAGACTGAACCTCTGGTTCAATGTGAGTTGCTACTAGGGGTAAGAAGCTTCTGAACCCCAGGAGGCATCATCCCAGAGGTAATCTTCTTAGCTAGGAGACATGTTTGGTATTGAAGTCTACCATTGAACTGAAGCCAGTTTGCCTGTGCATATAGGTCTCAGGTGTGGGTTAGATGCTCTGCACCAGTGAGGAGCTGGCAGGCCTTATTTGGTTCTGTTGTAATACATCTGAGGGATGTGGCAGTGGCTGACCCATATATGATAAGACCATAGTCCACAAGTGAGACCACCGAGCTGTGTATAGCTGTGCTGAAGGCTTTGGGAGTCTGATTATGCCTATGTCTGTACAGGAGTTCAGTTCGCATGTTGATGGCTTTGGATAAGTTATCTATATGCCTGGCATAAGAGAGAGTGCTGTCAACTGTGATCCCTAGATGTTTAAAATGAGGTACTAGCTCCAGTGATGCTCCAGCATCATTTAGGATAGTGAGTGGATAGTATCTGTGCTTGCTTTGGGCAGTTGCAAACAGCATGGTTTTTGTCTTTTTATAGTTCAAGACTAATTTATGGTTGTTAAACCAACTCTCTACTGCAGCAAAGTTTTGTTGGAGCTCTTGTTTTCAACCACTTTGGGATCAGTAGCACCACTAACGTGGACTGCATCATCTGCAGACAGAAAGATGTGTCCCCGGCAGGAGAGGGGAAGCAAATTCAGAAAGACATTGAACAGGAGGGGATCCAGAATTGATCCTTGTGGGACTTCTGACTTGGCAGATTTGCTGTCCGAGAGGACGTCGGCTATCTTTACTTGTTGTGATTGATTCAGAAGATAGCTCCTGAACCAAGCCATGACACTGGGGGAGAGACCAAGGCTAGAAAGTTACTCCACCAGAAAGGCATGGCTAACCTTGTTGAATGCCTTGGTTAAGTCAATGTATGCAGCACCAACCATCTGACCCTGGTTCAGGGATGAATGTAGCCTGTGAACTCAAGCAGGGCAGTGGTGATACTGTGTCCAGCCCTAAATCCATGTTGCCATGTTGTTGGGGGCATAGAAGTTGATACTTATCCAGGTATTCCACCAGCTGGTCCTAGACAATTTTCTCAAGGGCTTTGAATAGTGGAGGTAGGATGGAAATAGGTAGGTAGTCACTATGAGAGGCACGGTCTCTGCCTATATGGACCAGTGTCACTACCGTAGATTTCCACTTTTGAGGAAAGTGGGCGAGCCTTAGGGAAAGGTTAATTATACGTGTAAGGGGTGCAGAAGCTCCTCCAGGGTAAGACTGACAAACTTGAGGTCCAAGGTGTCGCCACTGTAATGTCCTTTACCTAATACCTTTAGGAGATGCTTCCTGGCTTCTTAAAGCATGACAGTTCTAAAATAGAAAGGCAGATGGGTAGGGGACGGGACAGGATTTTTAAGACCAGTTGTGGGAGAGGTAGGGCTGAAAAAGTCTGGACGAGAACTCCACTGAGGTCAGTGAATGCTATGTTGAAGGAGTTCAAGATGGTTTTTGAGTCTAACATAGGGACCCCATCTATGTTAAGCATAGTAGAGGCAGATTTAGGATCCTTCCCAGTGACTTCATTGAGATTCCTCCATGAATATATTAACACAGTTCAGCTAAATATATCTTCTGATAATGGAAAGAGAGCTGAACTTGGTAAACTAGTTATTTTTCAGAAACGGGGGTCTAAAAAGTACTTATAAAGCACTTTGAAAGTGGAGCTGTGATACTGTGCAAGTGCTTATGCATATTTATATTCATATTCATGTCACAAGTGATATGACTATGCATAAGCGAATGCCCAGTGTCATGGCTCCACTTTCAGAGTGCTTTCAAAGTAATTTTTTGCCCCTGTTTCTGAAAAATATTCAGTTACTGAGTTCAGCTTTCTTTCCACTATCGAAAGATATATTTAGACTCGAACCAGTCTATAGCATTGAACCCCCCCCACACTGAACAGGAAGACTCGGGCTCTCAGCAGAGTGGAAAGATGGCAGAGCCACTGGAAGAGCCATGAGATTGGTGTACTAGGCTGCAGTGTACAAGCAGAGGGTATCAGAGCAGATAAAGTGGAGTGAGCAGTGGGGAACTGCTACGATGTGTGTACGGCACCATGTAAAAGGGGCTAGAGGTACTTAGCAGGAGAACTGCAGGTGCATGGCACTCCACTGAACTTCCTTTTTTGCTATTTTTTTAACAAAACAATGTATGGTCATAGACTGATCTAAAAACACTTTAGAACTTTTGGGAAAACTCACAATGGCTGATGAAAAGCAAAGATACAGAAAGTGCTAGCAGAGTATTTTCACTAATGGATAGCATGAGCCAAAAAGTAGAGAGATACATTGCTTAATGTTGTGACGATAGTGATGTCACATGTAGAAAATGGAGAAACAAAAAGGGAACTATAAATATTGTTTTTGAGTATTTACTAAGATAACTGAGGTAGTAAACATAATGCATTGTTAGTAACAAATATATCAGAGAAAGTGTAAAAGTTACATAGCTTCTCAACTCTGCAACTTTGCAAAGAATAAGTTTAACAACAAGGCTGCAAACTATGAATCTTTTTTTGCATGCAGAGACAACCACACATCGAAAAAACTTTGGAATCTGACACAGCTTAGAAAGTCCTTATTGGAACTATGGTACCTTTTAAATTGCACTGTGGAATGCCTGCTGAATTGAAAAAAAATATTTTTTTTAAACACCTGTTATGAAAGTAATGTATGTTTTCTATGTGGATAAGAAACTATAGTCAGCCTTCTAGACTAGAGGCAACTGGAAGCATATGACTTTTCTGGTGAATGCTTCATTTGTATATGCTGTATCGATGTGCAACCACCCATTGAAGTGTGATAAAACTGTTTAAAGCTTGAAAATAAAGGAGTGATTGAATAACTAAAGAGCTGCATGATCAGATGTGCCAGCACCAGCTCGGCATTTACGAGAAGTATAGTGAGGGAAAATAGCAGTGTGCTTTCCTGCATGTCTTTAAAAAAGTTCTTGATTGAACAAAACAGCCTCTAAATTTAAGAAATGAGGGGAGTCTTCTGATTTCCAAAGATCATTAAAATTCTCCCGATGAAGCTGGGTGTTTGGTGAACTGTTGGAGAAGTGATCTGTGAAAGAAAAAAGTAACAAAGAATAAGTATCAGAGGTGAGTGCAGTCCATTTTGTTCTGCAGTTATTGGGAAATTTAAAGGGGGGGCATTCTTGATACAACAAAGTCTTGCGCGAGAACGGTAATCAAAAGGAACAGGTACAAGAGACCAGTTTGGTTCTCTGGAATAGTCAGGGAAGCAGTGAGAGCCAAAAAGAAGGCCTTCACCAGATACAAGGAAAAAAACAAGGGGACGAGGAATAGGAAGAGTACCAAATGAGAACAAGGGAAACCAAGAGGGTGGTCACAGAAGCAAATGCTGACACAAAGTTGTATATTTTGAAGGGAGTCAAGGGAAGGGAAAAACAGTTCTTTAAATATACTAGAGAAAACTGAAAGAAAGGAGGAGAAATTGTTAGGATTACTGAGGGAGGTAGGGTAACTGAGACAGGCAGAAAGCAACGATTCTTATTGACTACTTCTGCTTTGTATTAGCAAGAGAAGATAGAGGGTCTCTGCAAGACAGTGGCATTAAGGTGATTATAAGGGGATCTTGGAAATGATGCAGCAAATATTTACCACTGAAAGAGTTTGGAAAGGGCTAGCAGCCCTAAAGAAAAATAAGTCCCCAGTGTGATATGGGATGCATCCGAGGTGCTTAAGGAACTGGCAATGGAATTTACTGATCCCCTTATAAGGCTAGTCAATAGATCAATTCAGAAAGGGGTAGTTCCAAAAGACTGGAGAGTAGCGGGCATAGTCCTGTTACATAAGGGGTGACAAGGAGCTACAAGAGTAACTACAGACCTGTCCAGTCTTACCTCTATTGTGGGTAAACTGACAAATACACTATTCAAAGAAGATCTTATGGACTACCTGGAGAGCAATGGACTCCAGGATAGTAAACAGCATGGGTTCATGGCAGGGAGGTTTTGTCAGACCCACTTGATAGTATTCTTTGACTGGGTAGTGAGGGTAATGGATAACTGCCATGCTGTAGATTCACTCTACTTTGATTTCAGAAAGGCTTTAGACTTGGTGCCTTACAGAAGGTTGCTGAAGAAGCTAGAGGATCTGGATGCAGTGCAGAACACAGATGGGTGAGTAACTGGTTGGAAGGGAGACAGCAGTGGGTTGTGGTTAATGGAGTCACCAGTGGGGTGCGGCAAAGGTTAGTTCTGGGTCCAGTCCTTTTCAATATGTTTATCAACAACATCAGAGAAGGAATCCAGGGCAAGAAGCATTTCACTGCAGTTGACACTTAGTTCTGTGGCAGGATAGATAGTGTAGAGAGGGTTAGGGAGTTGTAGAGAGAGAGAGAGAGAGACTTGTAAAGGCTAAAGAGATGGTCAAAGGTTTGACAGTTGAAACGCGATGCCAAAGAGTGCAAAGTGATGCCCATAGGGAACAAGAACCCCAGGACAGAGTACTGATTGGGGGGGATAAAGTTGGACACAACTTCTGAGGAAAGAGACCTAGGGTGATCATCAGTGACTCCCTAAAACTATCAAATCAGTGTAACAAGGTCTACAGTAAGGCAGACAGGATGTTGAGGTGTACAGGAAGGGAGACTAACAGCAGATGGAAGAAAGTACTACTACTTCTCTATAGAGCACTGGTGAGGCCCCACCTGAACTATTGTGCCCAGTTCTAGAGTCCACACCCTCAGAAAGATAAGGACAGGCTAGACACAGTGCAATGCAGAGTGCCAAAAATTGTTCAGGGCCAGCAGGCAGATCTTATGAGGATCGTCTCAAGACACTGAACATGTACTTGTTGGAAGCCAGACAAGAGAAGGGATATATGCTAGAGACCTTCATGTTCCTGAAAGGAATGAACATGGTAAACTGTGAGGAGGGTTCTTTGTGATAACGGCGCTGACCAAAAAGAGTGAGTCCGCAGCAGTGGCAAGCAAAACAGTGTAGAGCACTACAGCATGCTCCAAACTCAGCTCTGCTACACTTGCTTTTTTTTTGCAGGGGACTTCACCCTCCACACACCCACACTTATTATAACCATCACCGGGGGGGGGAATGACTTTGAGGAAGAGGGAAAAGCTTGGGAGGGAGCTACTTCAAGGGGTGACACAGGTTGGGAGGGGGAAAACATTGGGTGTGTAGGGGAAGAAAGTCAGGAAGGTGGGTGGAGTGGGACTTCAACAAGAAAAATTGAACCAAAAAAAAAAGTCAACATAGCCAGATCCAAACCCTGGTTCACCAGCCACACAGGCAGTGACTCTAACCAGTACGCCACATGGCCAGCTCGGAACTGGCTTGTCGAACAACTATCTATATACTTTGCAAAATAACTACATGTATGATTCCCTGCCAAAGTGAAAGCACTGAACTTATAATGCACTCCTATTACAACATGGGTTTGGCTTCACTGGGGACTGGGGTTCCACCTGGAGGGATACCAGCCTATACTGGCAGGATGGTCTGCATCTGTCCAGGAAGGGAACAAGTCTTCTGGGTGGTTGGTTTAAATGCTTCATTTGCAAGCTTATAAACTAGTCAAGGGGAGAGCCACTGATAAGCAGCAGGGAATTCCCAGCCTTCCCCTACAAAACAGGGTACTAAATGAGGTAAAGACCAAGGCAGAAAGGTCAGTAGGGAGCAAGACAGGGGTGAATGAAGAAAGCAAAGTCAATAAGGACAGGGATGGTGCTACAAGAGTTAAAGCCACTAAAAAATGGAGAGCAATGCATACCAATGCCCCTAGTCTGGATAACAAGCTTCCTGAATTAGTGGCCTTGATGGAGGAGGAACATCTGGTTATTATGGCAGTCACAGAAAGATGGTACACACAGAACCATGACTGGGATGTAAACATACCAGGATGCACTATCTACAGGAGGGACGGGGTAAAAGAGGAGGAGGAGGAGTAGCTCTCTACATAAGGGAAGGAATCAAAGCAACAGAACAAAAGGGTAAGCAGGGAGGAGAGGAAGCACTGTGGGTCAATTTGGAGACAGGCAAAGGCACCACAATCCACACAGGGGTTGTATACAGACCCCCATCTCAGGAGGAGGACACGGACAAGGAAATGATAGAAAGTATCCTTAGAATGGCAGAAAAAGGGGAGATATTGCTGATGGGGGATCTGAATATGCCAGATGTTAACTGGAGTGCATTTGCAGCAGCCACTTCTAAGAGTGAGGTTATTCTAGATGCCCTACAGGGGGCACGTCTTAGACAACTAGTATTGGAACCCACTCAAGAGGGAGCAATCTTAGACCTGGTTCTCTCAAATGGAGATGGCGAGAGGTTCACAGATTTAGAAGTGGGTAGCCATCTGGAAACTAGTGACCATCGAACAGTATGGTTTTCGATAAACACAGCAGTAGCATCAAGCTATACAAAGGCAAAGGTACTGGACTTCAGGAGGGCTGACTTTGCCAGAATGGGTGAGTGCCTAAGGAATGCACTAACAAATGGGCAGGAAGGAGGGGTGGAAGAACAATGGGGAATAATCAAAACTGCCATCACAGAGGCAACAAGCCTTTGTGTGAAGCAAATAAACAAAACAAAACGATGTAAGAAACCACTATGGTTCTCAAAGAAGGTGGCAGGGAAGGTTAGGGAGAAAAAGAAAGCGTTCAGGAAGTACAAGGGATCACAGAAGGAGCAGGACAGAGAATTGTATCAATTAAAGCAAAAGGAAGCAGGAAAGGCAGTCAGAACGGCAAAGGCCCAAACCGAGGAAAATATAGCCAACTCAGTTTAGAAGAGGGATAAAACCTTTTATAGGTACATCAGGGAGTGAAGGAAGACCAAGGGAGGGGTAGTGAGGCTTAATAAAGGGGAGGGAGGATGGACAGAGGGTGACTGTGAAAAGGCAGAGATACTAAACAAATATTTTTGCTCAGTATTTACAAATGAAGAGGGAGAAGTACTGAAACCAAACAACAGAAACACTCTAGATATGAGGGTTGATACCAGCCCATTCACAGAAGAAAGAGTTCTGAAAGAACTCTTAAAACTGAAGGTGGACAAAGCAATGGGGTCTGATGGGATTCAATCAATCAATCAATCAATCAAAATCTTTATCCAGACGGACATCATTGAGTGGAGCTCATTTGCAAGATGGACCTGGGTAGGACAAGGTTATTTACAAATTCAAATGACGATATATTATACATGTAAATAAACATACACATTTACAGAGTCAGGGGTCCATACGAAGTGTACAGGGAAATAAACAAGGTAATACAGCGTCATTCATGGTATCACAACAAAACATATGAGTGGATTAGCCCTAGCTTGCTAACAAAGTTGCTTGTTCATATATATATATATATATATATATGTGTACATAGCAGCAGAGTGGGATTGTAGAATAGCTTCAGGTGTGGGGAGCAGTATAAGCGGTGGATGGGAAAAATTACCCATCATGTACTCCTTTCCATCCCCTACAGAATTATCCATAGGGGACGGGAAGGGGGTGACTGGTAGATAAGTGGGCCGGTCTAGGAAGGGAGAGCTATAGAAAGGAAACTATTAATAAAGAGGGGGAGAATGGGATGAGGGGACATTAGGGTGAGATGGTAAGTGCAATAAGAAGAGTAAGGGGTAAAGACAAAGGGAATATTGCTAATCATTAGGGTAATGAGTCATTTAGACTAAATTTAAGAGCAGTGTTGGGGAACACATAGAAGATTCCCAAGGAGAAGGGAAACAAGGATAGCGGGAGGAGAGTAGAAGAGTTATACATTGATTAGGAGGTACTAGTCAGATCTGGTGGTGGTGTGGTGTGTATATATGTGTTCAAGCTAATGATGCAGGAAGCATTGGCAGTGTTCCTTAATAAGGCATGAATAAAGGGACTTAAAGGAAGTAATGGTTACTGGTATGCTTAGTTTCATCGTTTTTTGCAGTTTGGTCCACAAAGAGGGCAGCGTGAAGCAGATGGCAGTCCTTCCAAAGTGACAGTTACCTTTGGGCACTTTCAACATGATATTAGAGTAGCTTCTTAGGGCATATTTACTTATTGTGTTTTGCAGGAGACAGTCAGAGACATATTGTGGTAGTTGATTGGATATCACTCTGAATGTCCATATGGCAGCATTTCTGTCCCTCCTAAACTGTAGCAAAGTCCATCCCACTGTTTCATATAGGGAGCAGTGATGTGTGGTAAATGGAAGTCCTGTAATAAACCTCAAGGTTCTATGGTAGAGCGTGTCCCAATTTTGCCAGGTAGGAGCTGTGACAGTGGCTATATAGGAAATCCGCATAGTCAATTACAGAAAGAAACATTGCCTGGGCCAACCTTAACTTAGCATCACTTGTAAGGAAGTGGCTGATCCTAAAGTAAAGACCAATCCTTTGGCTTGGATTCATCCCATAATTCTAAAAGAACTAAGGATAGAACTAGTGACACCACTGACTACCCTCTTTAACAAATCATGGGAGGATGGGGTAGCACCTGAGGACTGGAGGAGGGCAGATGTTATTCCACTTCACAAAAGTGGTAGCAGGGCAGAAGCAGTAAACTACAGACCTGTTAGTTTAACCTCATTGATTTGGAAAATGATGGAATCACTTCTGAAGGAAAGAATTGTTGAGTGACTGAAGGCCAGAGGGGTACAGGACCCAAGGCAGCATGGATTCACAGCGGGAAGGTCACATCAGACAAATCTAATAGAGTTCTTTGACTGGGTGACCAAAGTAATAGAGCAAGGAGGGGCTGTGAACATGGCCTACCTAGACTTTAGCAAGGCATTTGATGCAGTCCCACACAAAAGATTAATATACAAGCTGGCCAGCCTGGGAGTGGGTCCCAAGATGGTAGCCTGTGTAAAGAATTGGCTGGAGAATAGGACACAGAGGGTAATAGTAAATGGAGTCCACTCTGAAGAAAGGGGGATTACTAGTGGGGTACCGCAGGGTTTAGTACTAGGACCGGTCCTCTTTAATGTCTTTTTAAATGACGTTGCAAAGGGATTGGAAGGAAAAGTATGTCTCTTTTCAGATGACACAAAGATCTGCAACAGAATTGATACACAAGATGGGGTGGAAGGATGAGAAGGGACTTGGCAAGGCTGGAGGAATGGTCAAATGTATCGCAGATTAGATTCAATGCTAAGAAGTGCAAAGCAATGCACCTGGGAAATTAAAACCCAGGGGAAGAGTACACAATGGGGGGTGAGATACTAACAACAGTGAAAATGGAAAGGGACCTGGAGGTAGTCATATCAGATGACCTAAAGGTGGGCAAGCAATGTGAGAGGGCAGTAAAGAGGGCTGAGGGGATACTGGGATGCATAGGGAGAGACATCACCAGTAGAAAACAGGAAGTTGTTATCCCTCTGTACAGACAGCTGGTGAGACCTCATCTGGAGTACTGCGTTTAGTTCTGGAGACTCAAACTCCGCAAAGACATAGACAGGATGGAGGCAGTCCAGAGGAGGGCAACTAAAATGGTGCTGGGTCTGCACCAGAAGACATATGAAGAGAGACTTAAGGAGCTTAATATGTATAGCCTCGAGGAAAGGTGGGAGAGGGGAGACATGATAGAAACTTTCAAGTACCTCAAGGGAATCAACAAAGTCCAAGAGGGTAGCATCTTTCAGAGAAAGAAGTGTGTAAGAACAAGGGGGCACAATTTGAAGATTGAGGGGGGATGGCTCAGAGGTAATGCGGGGAAGTATTTTTTCATGGAGAGGGTTGTGGATGCATGGAACAGCCTTCATGAGGAGGTTGTTGAGTCAAAATCAGTGGTGGATTTCAAGAATGCATGGGACAGTCATAAGGCGATTTTAGGGGGTGGGGGTAGAAAGAAGTAGGCTGTTGGTTAACTAGGATCTGCAGCTTATCCATTAGGTAGGGAAATGGGCAGACTGGGTGGGCCAAGCGGTCCTTATCTGCCATCAAATTCTATGTTTCTATGTAACATGGCTCATTTGACAATCACTATTTTTCCCTTGCCCAAATTGACTCATTTTAATTGAGTCATTATATTCAAAGGATGCCATGTGGAGCTATTTAGCATGAGTAGTGGATCAGGAACATGAGGGACAAGATTGGAAACTGATGAGGGGAGGTTCAAGAGTGATGTGGGAAAGTTTTATTTTACTGAAAGGGTGGTGCATCTGTGGAACAATCTGCCTGCTGATGTGGTGCTCGACAAAGCCATCAATGGTTTCAAACACAGCTGGGACAGAGTGAAGAGCTTAGTGGTTGCTCAGGGTGGTAGCAGTAGGGCAAGGGGTGGACAGAGTGGGTTAGAACCCTGTGTGGACAATAGGTTCCAGGTTTGTTAGCATTTTATGGACAGAATGGATGGACCAGTGGTGTTTTTCTGTTGTTATTGTCTATGTTTCTATGCATGCGAAATTAGAAAAATCCATGTCAAATATTTTTCACAAAATTGTGCCAATTTTGCAAAATATTATGCAACTTTTCAAACTAGAACAATATGTTTATAATGGGGAGTTTTGGATGAAATAGTGCATTACTTTAACATTCACATTTTAAAACATTCACAGTTTTGAATAAAATGGCACTATTGGCCAAAATTGCACATTTTTAATAACTCATTCTTAAAAATGCACAATTTGGAAAAGAAATTGCCCTATCTGAACAGAAAAGCATTAGCAAAAATATATCTGATTTTGCAGCACTAGCCCAAAATTTGTAAAAATGTGAAATCAACAATTTTGTTTATTTCAAGTTTCACCAGGAAGGACATTCTGAGCTATGAACAGCTCATTTCCAGATGTGTCCTGTGGGAAGGGTAGTGGGGGATATATACCAGTATTTACAGTATATAATCAGATAAATTGCACAATGAAATGACATACAGTATTTGCAACAGATAATAAACAGTGCAAAAACAACAGCAGTAATCAACAGTATGCCTTCACAGGAGGAGAGCATTCACAACCAATTGGGCCATCCCTCTATGCAGAAGTCAACTCAAAGAAATGAAGTAGAAAGGGAGTGGGTTAGAGAAGGCAAGGAGAGAGGGGGAGTTACAAGGAGGAAGCATGGGGGCAATGGTTGAGGTAGAGGAGGAAGTGGATGGAGAGGGGGAAGGTTGGGGAAAGGGGGAAGGTGGGAAATGGGAGGGAGAGGAAGAAAGAGAGGAGTAGGTAGAGCAGAGAAGTGGGGGTGGAGAGCTTAGGATCAGTTGCAGGAGGAAGCGGTGAAGTCATGGAGAAGACTAGAGAAGAAGCGGATGGAGGTGGCGGTGCAGATGGGGAGGGTGTTCCAGAGTTTAGGCAGTCAGAAGGAGAACACAGCTGGGCTGGAAGAAGACAGCCTAGATGGAAGTGCTAGGGTTCAGTAGCCAGAGCTACGAAGGGAGTAGGAGGAATGTGGAGGAGAGGAGAGAGGAGAGAAGAGATATAAGGTAGGAGGGGAGGGAGCACAGCCAGTACTTAGCAGTAAGGGAGGAGCCATGTGCAAGTCATCTGACTTCGAGAAAGGAAAGACAGAGTGAAGTGTAGAGGTAGCAGTGGTGGTCAGTGGTGGGCAATCAAGAACAAACAGGCAGAAGGAGTGAAAGAGGGGGTCCAGTCTGGCCAAGGTAGACTTAGGATCAGTACCATAGATGGTGTCTCCATAATCAAAGAGAGGGAGAATCATTCTCTGAACAATGGCTCTACGTGCTGGCAGTGGGATGCCCCCATAATTCCTATACAAGGCACCTAGTTTTGGGTGGAGCTTTTTGTGGATGGAGTCTATTTGTACAGAGAAATTTAGGTGCCAGACAAGCCACAACTCAAGGTATGTGAAATAGGGGATGTCTTCAAGGAGGGACCTGTCCAGGGTGTGGAAGGAGGGAAGAGTAGGAAGTCTAGAGAGCTTTTGCCTGGTTCCAAACATCATAGAGACTGTTTTCTTTGCATTCAGGGAACGCTGATTAGAGCGGAACCAGTGCTGGATGTTATCAAAGTTCAGTTGAAGTCTGGTCATCAAATCAGCAGTGGAGGAGCCAGAGACAAATAAAACAGTATCATCTGCATACATATGAATGGTTACTGAGGTACATGCATAGGGGAGGCTATTTAGAAAGATGGAGAAGAGAATCACTGCAAGCACCAATCCTTGGGGCATGCCAGTGCAGACTGGGAAGGGGGTGACAGGGAGTTGCCAATTTTTACAGATTGTGTTCTGCCCAGGATGTATGGACGGAACCAATCTGTGGCTTGGGAAGAAAGTCCTGCAGCAGAGAGCTTAGCAAGGATGAGCTGGTGGGCTTCTGTGTCGAAGGCTTTGGCCAGGTCAACAAAAATTGCTGAAGTGATCAGACTCTGATCCATGCCGGTCAGAATGGAATCAGTCAGCCTGAGGAGGGAGGTGGGGATGGAGTGGTATTTGCAAAAAACAAACTGGAAAGGGGTGAGGTAGGAGGATGAATCAAGAAAAGAAGAGAGTTGAGAAAGAACCACATTTTCTTGATGTTTAGCGAGGGTAGGAAGTAGAGAGACAGGGCAGTAATTCCCAGGAACTGAGGAGTCACCACCTCTAGGGAGAGGAATGACTGTGATGTGCTTCCATGAAACAGGGATGGAGGCCAAGGAGAAAGAGAAGTTAAGAAGGGATGCGAGAGGAAAGCAGATGGCAGGTCAAGAGAGATGAAGGAATTTAGGGTCCAAACCATCTGGACTCATGCCCTTAAGGGGGTTTAGAGCAAGGAGGTCTTTGAGAGTGGCAGCTGGTGAGACTCAGGAGAAGGAGAAAGGGGACGGTAGTGAGGGCAGGGGGGGGAAACTATAGGGGGGTAAGGAGGAGAGGAGGGAAGAGGCACATGTTATAAATTAATCTGTTCATCAAAACAATAGTAACAAATCATAATAAACAATAATTATAAACAATAATGTGGGTTTCATGAGTTGTGACCAATAAGACCAGCCAGTACTCATGTAACATGTCAAAATCCCTTTATTAGGGAAATAATGAAAAGGCAAACTTACAGCAGGTTACAGGCTTCATAGACAGCTTACATGGCTATAGTCATTGTGGAGGTCTTTCGTAGAATCTGCTGCAGCTCCTCGGACCTTCTGCAATGGCCATGGCAAGGACAGACACACTGGCCAGCGTCCCAGGCTGATATTATATACACTTCTTCATTATATAAGGCTGAGATATCATATTCAAAAACAGTTCTCAGAAATGCCGTCATAGCTAGTTTGTCAAAACTACTCCGGGAACTAAAATATACATAATATTTCATAAGAAAAGGTAGGTACAATTGTTACAAAACAATTCTGAAAACAGGCTGAGTAGCTTACGTCAACAAGCCATATCATCAAACTGAAATCCTAGAGGCCCCAAACTGATAACAGGCCTTTTTCTACTTCTTAGCTTGTAGACGTTGCAAGTCACACTATTCTGCTACCTATAGATAAAGGTTGTTTTTGTCAAAAGACTGAAAAATAACTTGGTTTTCATATACTTCATCATGAGTAAGCAATCCTGTGTAAGTCATGTTCCCCCTGTATGCTCAGCTTTCCTTGGTCAGCATGACAGAACAGTTTTCCAATATTATATTGATTTGATACCCATTTGCAATGTAGGCCCCTGTCTCCCTTCACAGCCAGCAAAATACTGTGGCATAATGTACAATTCATTTTCTAGAATATTGGGATATATTATTTCATTACACACAGGAAGTGAAGAAGTAATTAAATCAATAGCATCACCAGAGGGGTTGGAGATGGTGAACCCCCTCATCTTGAGGACAGAGGCAGCAGACTGGGCTGGGGGGGGAGAAGAGGGAGTGGATGACCTTCCAAAACTTAGAAGGGTGGTTAATAATGTTTTGGCGGGTGGAGGAAAGGTATTCTGTCTTAGCAGGTTTGGTAGCCCTAGTGCACAATTTCACAAGCTTAATAAAAATTTTGCCCAGCTCTAGTCCCGAGTTGTACTAGAATTGCAGTTTCCATCAGAATCATGTGAAGAGGTTCAAGTGCATAGATTCCTGTGCAGCTGATTATTTATGTAGCTCACCCCCAGATGTTGCGTACCATGGGACATTCCACCATAGGGCGGGGGGGCAGAATTCAATTTGAGGCCTCTAATGGGACCATGTACACTTGAGGCAGAATGGTGGCATCTTATTTATTAGTATTTGTTAACAGAAGAAAAAATTCATCACATACTTTTTCTTAGCAAAAAATACATTTCTGATACCCTTAGATATAACCTTAGTGTCTTTTTCAATTCTCAGATCTTTTTAAAATAGCTTGTGTGGTTAATTCTGATATTGATGACTTAAAGTCATTAAAGATGGCCACCACTCCCAATTTTTTAAAATCTCTTCCATTATTAACACAGAGAAAGCCTTTGATAGGCTTCACTGGCAGTACCTATCCGTGGTTCTAATGAAATTTGGCTATAGCCCTACATTTGTGTAGAACCTACCGGCCCTGTACCAAGGCTCAATGGCCAGGCCGGAAGTAAATGAGGTCCACTCCAGCACATTCCAGCTACACAGAAGTTCCAGACGAGGGTGTCTTATGTCATTCTTGTTATTTGTTCTAGGAATGGAGTCCCTAGCCACCTGCATCTGGCAAATCCTGGAAATCATTGGGCTAGTAACATGCCCCGTGGAACACAAAACAGTGCTATATGCTGGTGACACTCTCCTGTTCCTTAGTAACCCCACAGAGGCATAGCCACCCCTGTTGAAAATACTGTCCACATTTAGCATAACCTCTGGTTTTAAAATTAACTATTCCAAAAGATAGGCTCTCCTACTTAGTGGTAATAACCCATTCTCATCTCAATCACAATTTACCTTTCAATGGGCTAAATCAGGATTTAAACGTTTGGGCATCAAGAGTTCAAAAAATCTCCCATGCCTCTTTAACCATAACCACAAAAAAAAAATCTTGACAAAAATCCAACGAGACCTAGACCAATGGAAATTCCTTCCAACTACACTAGGAGGCTTTATAGAATCTGCACACCTGAATGTTTTGGTTAGATTCCTGTATGTTTTTGAAATGCTAGCCATCCCAGTTTCTGACACATTTTGGAAAAAAATAAACCAAGCCATAACCAAATATATTTGGAATGGGAAGTACCCCTGCATCAAAATCAGTCAAATCAACATACTCCAAGCACTTAAAGAGAGGGGTGGCTTGGCATTACCCAATTTATGTGAATACTACTTAACAGCCCAACCACCCCAATTTTAACCATGCTGAAACATAAAAAAGACACAGGATAGCTGAAAGGGGAACAAGCTTAGGTACCTCAACAGGACTTAGGCACAATACCACTGTCACCAGCTGCCACCCTCAGGACACTTATCTTAACCAATATGTGATCCACCCACACCCTTCATATGTGTTTGCTTCACCATAAAACACTGCAGCTCCCAGAAGGTATGTGGGGCCTTTCTCCCCCAGGAGGAACCCTAATTTCCCCGGGAGTAAATGATCCAGGATTTCAGAACTGGACTAGGCAGGGAATAAGTCTTGTGAAAGATACGATGGATGTGGAAGAAGGTCATGTCTTTTGACCAACTTTGGGCAAAATTCCACTTAAAAAGAATGACGTTCTTCCACTTTCTACAGGGCAGGAGTCAAATTCAAAACCCCACAGTGAAAGATGATTATATTAGAGACCCTACCTCCTTGGAGACTTATATAGCAGTAGAAAAAACACTCGACACAGATTCCTAACAAATAACAAAACTGTATGCCCTGTGGCAAGGACAGATGCAACCCATAGATCAGGAAATCTGGCAGCCCTGCGAAAGGGAGGCAGTGATCCAGATCCCCTCTCCAAATTAGGTAGATTGTGTGGCCAGAAGCTCAAAAGACTACCTACTCCACACAGTGGTGGAATTCAGGTGGAAGACTGTCACCTGCTTCTTCAAAGTCCCCACTATCACTGTACACTATGCCCCAGGGAACACAGATAAATGTTGGAGACAATTTTGGAGTAGGATGACCATCACCGTATCTTCTGAGCATGCCTCAAGCTAGCCCATATGGCCATCACCCTTCTGGACATGCCTTGAGAAAGCCCAATATTGGGAGGCGATAACTAAAGTATTCTCTAAGATTCTGGGCTTCCGAATCACCAAAGAACCCCTCAACATGGCATTTGGAATATTACTGGACCGAGCACTCTCCCCACAGAACAAATATTTATTGATAACTTTAGTAATGGCAGCACTGAAATCTATTGCTAGGCACTGACTGTTCCCTCTACCCCCAAACCAAGAAGAATGGGTGTTCCTGGTAAAAAAAAGTTCAGAATTATGGAGGAAATGTACACAACCATAAATATTATTTATGACGTGGAGAACTTTAATGTGCTAACTAGCTAGATGAAGTGGGAGCAGCTCATCTAGGAGGGATTCCTCTTCTGTTATAGAGAAGGTATCTACAAGGCAAGGAAGAATGTACTGTGCAGTGACAGACTGAGCTTGAAATGAACTTTTTGCCTATATGTCCAGTTGTATGCATAAGGAAAACAGAAAAGATGGATCTGAATGTATTCATAGTATTGTTGATTTAGCATACCTGAGCATGTATTGTAATCATATATAGTGCCAATGTACGGTACGACCTTGTTATTGTTTAATAAAATATAAATTTTAAAAATATTTCTTCCACATGGGTTACATGTGGAATGTACATACTAGATTCAAAATGTAGCTGTATTAGGATGGTGCTGCTACATGTTTCTGATGGTAAACAGCACATAACTGTACCAAGATATTTAATTTTTTTCACATGTACTTGGCATGGGAGTGGCAAGTTTTAAAATTTCAAAATCCCATATCATCGTTTAGGATTAGGTAAAAAAGCAAGCAAAACAACAGGCCAGCATATTGGCACAGTGGTATGCTACTGCTTGCGACACCAGTGACCTGGTTTCAGGAACGAGCCTGAGTGATCACAAGATCGGCCAAAGGACGATGGCGAGTGTCCAGCAGACATTTGCCTTCTTGGCTAGGAGGAAGCCTGGTCTCCGCTACAACACCACCCCCTGTGTGACCACAGCTGCAGTGCAAGCTGAAGCCAGTACTCCGGAATGGGGACATTGGTGCTCTGACACACACAGCATTCTTGCATGCTTGTTTTGAGCCAGGGCCTCCCAACGACCTAGGGACAGAGACCACAAAGTGGAAAATCCCCTGATCATGCACAGTACTGCCACTGCCCATCAGAAGCCCTGCACTGCTGACCAGTATCAAACTCCAGACACCAAAACTTAACCTCTGCTGGGAGGACAGGCCTTACCTCCAGCAGCCCTCTCAAGGGGAGGCCATTCTGGGGGAATGATGGAGAGATGCAAGTCCCTGAGATGGCAGGTTATGGGGCTGGAAGGGGTGGCTGGCTGATGTGGATGCCAGTCAGGTGTGAAGGGGACAAAGTGTACTAAATTAAAAAAAAAAAAAAGCAAGCAAGCAAAAAGAATAAGCATTGGCCAGTGCTTGCTGGTATTCATTGTGTAGTTGCTGGGCATAGACAACACAGCAATTTACTTATGCATTCTGAATGTGTGGACTTGGTGCATACAGATACGTATAACGTTGTCTTTTATTTTAATTTCTCTGCTGAAATGAGGTTGAAATATTGCATATAATGTTATTGATGTTTATTATTGTGTTTTTAAACCAAATTGCTAAAGCAGGAAAAGTGGCACCCCTTTTTTTTGAGAGGAGATGCATTTTCTATTCATGTTGGGGCTCTCTCAGCTTTCCGTATTTAGTTTTGGTCCTATGGGACCAGAGCATCTGTCAATGACTACAAGCTTGCTGACTATCTAGGCTGCTTATTGCCTTATTCACTATCTTATTGTTATTTTGCAATTAAAATATGATTTTACTAAGCCAGAGCTTCCTGCTTCATAGGTCGTCCAAAGTTACACACGCCCGATGCTCTGTGCATTCCTGAGGACAAGAGAACATGCATCTGAGCTGGGCGACCCTGAACAGACATGACCATGTGCATGAACAAGTAATGCATATTGTAAACATGCTGAGATAAATATATGACTTAAAAGTACTGTAGGCTTGTCCTGAACATTGCATCATGTTTCATATTGAAAACTAGCATGGGGATACTTTAAACTGTTGCTTTGAAAATCAGAACTGTGACTCACGGCATGAGTATCATCAATTTTCAGGCTGCAAAGAAGGATGAACACTGGGGAAAAGGAAGTTTCATTTTCTGTTATCCGGAGACAATCAGAGTCTGAACTACAAGAATGATTTTTGTAAAGCTAAATACAAGATTTTTGTATTTTGTGTTACTGAAAGTAATGCAGTTTTCATTTGATTTAAAAAGGTGTCTGCAGTGTTCTTTTTGTGAATGTTCCCCAAGACGCTGCCTAGTTTGCTACTCAGACAGACCACTCATTGTTTTCCACAGTTAAGCATATATTTTTTTATGGCAGGCGACAAGTGCCATGTGTGTATAAATATATGGACTGGCTACTATTTATACATTATTTATCATGAGGGGTTAGGAGTCAGAGGAGGGAGACACTGCAGGTACTCCAAATAATTTGGGTGAGAGCATCAAAAACAGGCACCACTGTAGACAGCAGCAGGCTGCCAGGAAAGGGACAGTACACCCTGCCAAACACTTGCGGAAACTGGAAAAAATAAAACCAAAGAAATAATCTAAGGTTACAGCCTGGTAGCCTACAATATAATAAACAAGCACATGTGATTATTGCTCACAGAGATGTTTAATAACAAAAATGGAGTTAGTTAAAGGCAAAGTGGTAGACAAAGTGAGGCAGCCAGATTTTAAACAGCAAAAATGTACACAGCTTTTTTAGTTACTTATTTACTTAGTTTTTGTTGATTGGGTAAGTGTGGTAGACAATGAAATGCCTATTTTCAGGCACAACCCAGGTGGTTACATAGAGTCAAGGGAACAGTAAACAAGAAGTACAGTACAGCAACAATAAGTGACAAGGACAATAGCTCATATAGCAAATTGCATACCAAAGGTAGTACATATACAATCAACAACAAGGCCTCAGTTAAGTCATTGAAAGAGCATGTCAACTACTTGTTAACAAAGCCGGACAATATAGTCTAATGAGACCCTGCATGACAAATATTGATAGCAGAAGGCTAACTAATGTTAGTGACTATGGTGTTACATGAATTCCAAGATAGCGCTCTAGACACAAAAGCATACATGAGATTTAAGGAAGTGGCTGCAATATCCCCTTTTAAAAGTAGTAACAGTCTAGCACAGGCATAGGCTAGGCGGAATAGAGTTCCATAGCATTGGGGCAACAATAGAGAAAGACATGTCTCCCAGACACATCATGTTTCTTGGAATAAGTAATGCTTCTCAACTTGTGGACCTTAGTGAGTAGGTACCAGTAGGAGAATGAAGAAGACTAGTCAGTGAAGAAAGGAACTGGTTTTGCAGGGCATTGAAAATTACACCTGCAAGTGCCAGATCACACAGGGCAGAATGTGGAAGCCATCCTATTTTAGCATATAACGTGCAGTGATCAGTATAGCTGCTTACTGATATAGCGAAATAACAGTTTTTATTATATGTAAAATCCAATTTTTTGCAAATTGGTTTTGCAAGATGCATGGATTTCAGATATTGCATAACTAAGTTGAGAATGCAGGACTCCACGGGATATGGATAGAAAGGCTAAGCAGGAAAGGTTTTGTTTGAGCATATACAAAAGACCTAATTTAGTGTTCACCAATTTACAGATGCCCCTTACATGAAGAGAGAAACCAAAGGTTGAATCAAGTGTGACACCAATGTAATTGAATGTAGGCACCTATACAAGGGGGGTTCCATGATTGCACAGTACTGTTAGAGGGGTGGTGCAGTTTTTAATTGTAGGAGTAGCGCCAAATAGCATAGCCTGCGACTTGGCAATATTTAAGAGGAGTTTGCTAGATAGGAGCCAATGTTGCACATCATGGAGGTCAGCAGATAAACTAGTGTTAATGACAGACAAGCTACGCAAGCTGGGATGCAGAACAAGTTTGTCTGCATAGAACATGGGAGCGCAATGGACGAGGGGCTGGTGAATGTTGTTTATATGAAGGGAGAACAGGAGGGATCCAAGTATGGAACCCTATGGCATTCCCACCATGGTAGGGGCAGGATCAGAGAAAGTAGTACCAACTTTTACCCATGGCTCCTTCCATCGAGATAGTTCCTAAACCATGGTAGGGCAGAGGAAGAGACACCCATGTTGCTCAGCTTGGTGCAAAGAAGATGGTGATCTACCAGATCAAATGCCTTACTGAAGTCTATGAATACTGCCCCTGTCTACTCACCCCTACCCATGGCATTTGCGACCGGGGACATGAAGGAGAGGAGATCTGCGGTAGTGCTATAATTTTTACGAAAACCATGTGCCAGAGACAACAGGTTGTGCTTGGTTCAGAATTCAATTTATTGTGAGGCTACAAACTTCAGGTATTTTGTTCAGTATAGAAAGAATGTCAATTGGTGTGTAGTACCCAATAGGTTTTGTGTCACTTTTCTTAAAAACTGGGATTATATGGGATGGTTTCAACCATTCAGGTACAACCGCAGACATATGGGACAAGTTGATAATTCTAGATAGGTGGCGACAACTTAGTAGCAGCCACCTTTAAGAGTTTTGGGTCGATGCCTTCAGAGCCAGAAGATTTGGCTGTGGGGATACTCTGTGGTAGTTTACACACCTCAGACACTTTAACCATGTGGAAGAAAAATTGAGGGTTAGAGCATGGATCCTTGCTAGGAAGTTCTGTCGAAGGTGACAGTGGGCAGGCCCCGTGTATGACGAGAGGTCTGAGGAGAAGCTATTAAAAGCATCAGATATGGTTCTGGGATTGCTACAATTGACATTATTTATACACATGTAAGGGGGTGGTTTGTAGATAGACCCATAGCCCATTTAATACACTTCATTAAATGTTTCAGGTTACGTACAGAGGAGCCAAGGAGTGACCTATAGTATGTACATTTATGATGGTGATTGACTTCTTTACCTTTACATTCATTACTAAAGCTATGATACTTTGTCCAGTCAGACACAAGCCTAGTGGACTTATGCATAGACCAGGATTTATCTCTATCCTTGATCAAGGTAAGGAGTGGACGATCAAGCCATTTAGTTACAGGGACCAGAGACCTCCTAGTTATACGTGGGATATGTTTGTCCTGTAAACCTGAGAAAATGTAATTGAAGCGAGTCACAGCTAAATCAACATCATTTGCGTCCCAGAGGTATGACCAGTCAGTACCCCTGACATCTTGTTTGAACAGGGATGGGTTGAAGTGAGTGGGGTCTCGAAAGTGTATTAGTCTCCAGGGGGCTTTAGGGGATTTATCTCTCTACACACAGAATTCTGGAGAATGGTCACTGATAACATCAGGCAGTACTCGAGAGGAGATGATCTTATCAGACCTGAGTGTCATTATCCAGTCTGTTAATGATGCTTTGCTCCTACTTAATGCAGCTCTAGTTGGTTCAGATATGATTTGAGTAAGGTGTAACATACTAAGATGTAGGTCTAGGTCATCATCTTTACTTTTGGCACTGAGCCAATCAATATTAAAGTCACTAAATAGTAGGAACTCATTGGGCTGGGTTCTCAAGGAGAAGAAAAAATTGCGCTCATACAGAAAAAAAAGCCAGCAGACTGCAGAGATGCACATGTGGAATATTTTCAGTTGAGAACTATGCACATGCGGAAAATCACAAAAAAAGGTGAGATTCGCAATGCCGCATGTGTGGATTTTGCACAAGTGCAGATCTGCAGCTGTCGAAATAATATAAAGGCTCAGTAGAAAGGACAACAGTTGAGCCAAATAAACTAGAGCAGGAGCCACTGTAAAAGTTTTGCAAAACATGCAGCAGAATCAGGATGCTCAGGAAGGCCAGCACCCAGTCCCACCACTGGGACTGCAGCAGCACCACCTGCATGAGCAAGAGCTCGTACCACAGCAGCAGCATGTCCTGCCTGACCATGCACATTAGCAGCAAATGCAACAATATGCTATGGTGGGCAACTACAACCAGGCAAGACCAGCACACATGTGGCAGCAACAGTACAAGCAGGTACAGCCACACTATCCACCAGTGTACCCCAGTCACACTGTGTTGGCTGCATCTTGCACTCCACATATAGAAGGCCCATGCAGCTAGTAGCATTTTGTAGATGAGGGTTGTGTCTCTACTTGATGTTTTTCATTTGCCTGCTTCTGTTGCCCCCACTTTTTTTCTTATACTGCCTCTGCCTCTACTGCCTGTGGAGCTCCTATATGGGCTGCAGTGGGTCATGTGGGTGCGGTCTGTTGCATTTCAATATTATTGCATGCTATTAGTGATCTGACATCTGAGACTACTGTAAGGCCCCTGGTTGGTGTTGTATGGTGTATCATCCCCAGCTATAGTTGGTTCTGCTAGCCTGGATGCAGAGAAAGCCTTTGATAGAGTCCAGTGGGATGTTTTATGGAATACTCTACATATTTTTTGATTCCTTTCCTATTTTATTTCTATGTTACAGCAGTCATATTCTTCATCTATTGTTATGGCGAAAGTGAACATTTTTTATTCTTGTTTTTATTTTGGAAAGAGGTACAAGACAGGGGTGCACTTTATCCCCGTTATTGTTCACCCTATATATTGAGCCTCTTGCTTCTCACATACATCTTTCCCTCACTATTTTGGGCATTCCTCTCGGTGGCTGCGACTACCGAATTTCATTATTTGCAGACAATATCTTACTCACTCTGTCAGATCCAAACTCTTTCCTTCCATCTGTTTTTCAGTTGTTGGCCCGCTATGAATCCTTAGCTGGATTTCAATTAAACAAAGAAAAAACTGAAATATTGGCTTTTCACTATATCCCACCTTCCTTTGTTTTGGCTATTCATCCATTTTGTTGGAACCATAATTGCCTGAAATATTTAGGGGTACAGAGTCCTTGAAATTTAGATGACTTAGAATTGTTCAATTTTGAGCCCTTATCAGTGATAATTGCTGAGGATCTTAGTCATTGGTCAGATTATCATTTTTCATTTTTTCAGAGAAGAGATATAGTACTTTCTAATGTATTACCCAGAATTAAATTTTTTTCTTCAAACTTTATTTTTCCTAGCTCGTTTTATCTTCAGGATTGGCAACAGATGATATCATGTTTTATTTGGGCCAGTCAAAAACCTAGGATTCACCTGTGGGTTCTACACCTTCCTATTTCTTGAGAAGGGCATAATCTTCATAATTTACGGTGGTACACGATGGCCTGCCACCTGCAAATACTATGTTTATGGATATCAAACGTTTACAATAGGCATTGGAAAGACATTGAGTTCACCATTAATGACCTTTATGAACTGGATCGTATTTTGTTTTCAATCCCTCTGCAATACTTACCTTTCTCCAAGTTTACTAGATATACACAGGTCCCTATTAGAATTTGGCATAAAGTGCATAGATATTTCTCACAGAGGAATGTAACTTTCTAGCAGCATTAGCATGGGACTTGCGTAATCAGTTAACAAAAAAATATCTGTTTTTACATAACTGAGTCAGATTGGGTTTGGTATATTACCATCAAGTCCTCGGATTACTTGGGGATTCATTTATTTTCAGAATTACAGGCACTATATGCCTTACCCTCCACAGACTGTTACTGGTATTTGCAGTTGCGGGCCCACCTGTGAACATTACCGACTTCTCACAGACGACTGCCTGAAAACCTTTCCCCAATTTTTGTTTTATTTCAGCAGCAGCAATGATCAGAGATCTGTCCCCATTTGATTAGTTATATTTATCCTGTGCTGCAATCCCACTCTACTAAATCTACCTTGCCAATATTAAATCAGTGGAATAGGGATCTTCAGCAGGATTATGATTTTTTAATCTGGGAAAGGTACTCTCTGGCTTCTATGAAACTTACCATTTCTTATTATTTGAAAGAGTTTTCATGGAAATGCCAGATGCATTTTTTTCAGACACCGGTAATTACAGCAAAATATCATAGTGCTCTATCACCCATATGTTGGTGGAACTGCAGAGATATTGCTGCAGACCATGTTCATATATTTTGGTCCTGCCCTCTCCTGAGGCCTTATTGGGATGAAGTTATGAAGGTTTTATTAACTATATTTGATACTTTCTCCCCATTACCCCTTGATTTAATTCTGCTACATATTTCTCCTCCTTATATACATAAGGGATATACAATGGAGAACTGTCAGATAAATGATTTATCTACACAAGTGCTGTTTGACCTCGGGTAACCTCATGAGTGGTGTATGCCATGAGTGAGGTGTCTGAGGTCAAACAGCACAAGTGTAGATAAAACATTTATCTGACAGTCCACCATTGTATATTTCATTTATGCAATAGGGATGCCTTCTGTCAGTGTAGGGACATTTGCTTTTGATTGCTTATCTTTTCTTGCGTATGTTTGTCAAAAAAGTTAACAAAAAAATTGCATTTTCTTCTCTTTTTTTGCTGATTTTAAAAAAATCTATAAGGTATCTATAAATGAAACACCACTCACTTTGTAGATAATTTTGTGCTGAATAACTTTCATGCTTACAGTACCATGCTATCTTTTTTGTTTTAAAGTTATTCGCATTTGAATATGGGTAGTACTGCTACTGAAGCCGAACATTCTAAATGAGTTCCAGAGTGATTGTGACATAGCTACTATATGGATAAACTTTATTTATTCAATGGCTGTGAAGATAAATGGATTTATTCAACAGCTTCTGAGTCCACGCCTACTGCATAAATTTAAGTAAGTGACAATTTCAATTGTTATTAATTTGCCTAAGCTGTGCGAAGAAGATTATTACTAGATTATGGCGTATTCCTCAAATTCCTTCTTTCTTACATTGGCTATGGCTTGTAGACTCTATTTATAACTATGAGAGATGTTCTTTCCATTGCTTAGATCATATGTGGTATCACGTCGGAAGAGCGAACCTCTGACAGTGAATCCAGAATTGTGACACAAACCATTCAAAATCGATAGTGTCGAATGGGTTGTCACAGCAATGTGCCGATACACCGACTCCCGGTGTGGGCCACTCTATGACTGGTTCATTAACACTTTGCCACAGTGATGTGATCGCCGTCGGCAAAGTGGTGTCACTGTAAAGTCGTTCAACAACTTTGTTGTCGAAGCAACTTAGTGGAAGCATCGTATGGCAGTGCTTCAATTGATATGGCAAAAATGGGTATTATGTCAGGTGGGATCAGAACTGACTTTTGTATCATAGTTTATCCTCTTTCTACCATTTGAATTGAAGGAATTTACCATCTTTATCATTTTTAAATCCAAATAAGTTATGTCTTTTATTAGGTGGGCTAGACGTTGTTATGAGAAGTATCTCCCATATGAGATTGATCACTTTTTTTTTTACTTCTATATGTTTGCGGGTTTTCTGTTTGTGAGAGGGTGTGTATTTACTGGTGTCTTTTTTTTATAAATGAAGTGAATCATATATTGCAATGTTTCACAAGTAAGTTATGGAACATTTGCTGTGTTATAGAGTATGTACTTTGTTCTTGACTGGAATCACATGAATAGTAGAAATAAAATGTTATTATATAAAAAAACTACTATAATTGGTTCTCAATTGATGATACACTGCCTTCTGCTCAGGATGCGAGTTACACCTCACTGTCTTTGGTGCAGCATGTGTGAAATGTTTGTTCTGCAGTTAAGGTGCAGCAGTGCCTGAGAATAGCTATTAAGAGGACGATACATACTTTTCAATGGCTTTTTTTTCTGCAAGTAATTCCGCAGCTGCATTTTTTCTGCAGTCCACAGAATATTTTTCCCAGAGCTGCAACTGGCCTTTCTTTCTGCACCAGCACCATTCTTTTGAGACTTGCACATTTTTTCTCCTTCAAAGTCTTTTGACAATCGATCCCATTATTTTTAGCTAAGGACCCTATAGTGTTCAGGAGAGGTTGGGTGTCCTTTGACTACCAGAAGGGTGGATACAGGTACAAAAAAGATGCCCACTTTTTGTCCCACCCAGCAGGAGAACAGCATGAGTAAATGCAAAGCCTTTGTCAGTGGAGACAGGGGTGCCTGAAACAGTGATGTTAAGAGGGGATATATATTTACCCTAAAACTGCCATTTCAAGACAGAGTCTCACCAAACTTGGAGTATTTATAGTTTGAATGGTGATCTTTCCAATAAAAGTAGTTACATCTGGGGGCCGGCCTTATGGCATGGAGATATGAGGCACTGCAAAGTGCCTTACCTCCTGCCATGCTGGCAATCCAGGTTTGGAAATAAACTTAGGTCATCAGGGTTGACTGGGGAGGGAGGGAGAGGATGGAGCATCTGAGGGACTGCTCTCCTCTTCTGGGGAGGGGTGGGTTGTTGTCCCTACCTTGGCTGCCCCCAGGTGGAGGCCTGCAGGTAGAGCAAGTCAAGGAAGCAAATTACAGGAGGGACCTGTGGGGATACTTAGGATGAGTATCCCATGATAAGAGCAAAGTAACGTGGGTGAGTACATAATAGTGAGCAGAGAAGAGTGAATTCATTTTGAGTGACATGGTTTTTATATCGAGTGGTTGTTTGAGAGAGAGACAGTAATGAAAGAAAGTGACTTGGGTGTAGTGAGATACAATGCTGTGGGATGAGCCATCAAGCTGCCACTTTGGCATAGCGGTTAGAGTCCTCGGCTGTGTTACTGTTAGGTGTATTTGACCTGGGTTTGAGGCTGGCCAGTTTGGTTTTTCCTTTTTTTTATTCGTTATGTTCTGTAATGCTGTTTTTCTTCACACCAGATCTTAAATTTTAAGTTGCCCCTTCTCCTTGCTTGCTCTCCCTTCCCACATTGCTTCCCCCAGAGAAAATCTCCCCTATCCTGAGTTTCACCCCTTCCTGGAATTACATCTGACCTGGAGTTGATTATTAAGGTAAGGGAGTATGGGGGTGAGGCTCTAAATGGGAGTTGTGGGGGGCGAGGCAGGAAACTGAAAACTCAGTGTTGCGGTTCTGTTGTGATTCATGACAGTCACTGTAATGTGCGGTCACTCTGTGTGTAGGTGACATTTAGCAGAATCAGTTTTTACTGTCAATCATTAGTTTTTGCATTTATCACATGAAACCCGTAGGATGGGCACACCTCCATGTGTGAGTCATATGTGCTGCAGGAGGAATGGGGTGGGCAAAGCAGAAGCAAAAATGGACATTGGGGGGCTTCATGAAGCCTGGCCCTGCCATCTCCATGCCTGACGGCCACACAGTGAGCAACTTGGTCCATCTCAGACATGATATACTGGGGGGGTGACCCTCCCTCTCGGCTCTGCCATGAGAGGGGAACTCATGGAGAGAATTACACCCAGGCGCACACCGGGGGGGAGGCAGAGAGCTGCCCTGGAGGGGCTTGGGATCAGGCTGAGAGAGCTGCCCCCTTCCCGGATGTAGGAGGATAAAAACCTATATAGAAAAAAATAGTCCCATCTGTTCAAGGGATCAGGAAAGTGGAGTCACAGTCACTGACCTGAGAAGGAGTTGTAGTCACAAAATACTGTCTGCAGTCCTGAAGCCATGCTAGCAGGCAGGAGTGAAGTAAGGAGGAGCCAGGAGAGGGTGCGTGTTCTTGGCAGGAATGAGTTACTGGAGCTCTTGGGACAGCCCCTGGGAGAAGTTCAGACTGCAGACATTATGACTAAATTATTTCTAGCTCAGACAAGAGGGAAAGTGTGATTTTAAAGGAGAAAGGGACCATTTTACTAGCAGTTTCTCCTCAGATTGTATAGTAAAGCTACACAGCAGACTGCAGGTTTTCCCACTGGGGAGACATCTGTAAAAAGTGACTTGGGGTTCCCCTGACAGGAGTAAATTACAAAAAAATACTGTGCAGAGCTAAAGAAGTCAGCTATCCAACTGGGGTATTAAAAAGTTCCTACATTTAGTTTCAAATGTGTTTTACAGTGATTTATGCAACATGCCATACTAAGGTATCCATGTGAACACAGCAGAGCAGGCCCAGGATTTTCAGACAGGTGGTCAGTAATTGCAAACTGAGAATTCCATTGTGGCCCATGCTGCTGCAAGATTTCAGGGAGAAACCAGATGTGATTGGTGCTGAGAAGTAGAATCAGCTTGCTATCCACTCAGTGACCAGGATTTGATAGAAATAGAAAGTTGTTTGAGTATAAAAGGAGCTGCAGAGCTCATTTTGAGGGAAGAGACAGCATGGAGACCGACCTCAAGGGACCAGCTCCTGGCCAGCAGGAGTTCAGCCTATAGTGGTCTACAGCCAGACGGGGCCTGGGAGACTATTTATTTTTACTTTAACTGGGAAGACTCATTGAGATTGGAAGTCTCCTTTTCAGGAACGACTCAGAATTATTTACATACAACAGCCATAGGAATCACAGTACATATAGCAGCTGTAGAAAAAACACAATGGAAAAGTAACTTTACAAGGTCAGACAAGCTACAAATACATTACATTACATTAATTGTAATGATACAGTGTTAGGAAAGTACAAGTCACAACAGTAAAACATTTTAGGCATGGCAGAGTCAAGACAAACAGTTGTCAACTAAAAGAGGTGTCAGCGAAAACATGTACACTGGCAGCGTACAAGAAACAGGTCCTTGAGGGAGGATTTAAATGCTTTAAAATTGGAGCAGGCCTGAAAATCAACCAGGAGTTTGCTCCAGAGTCTAGGAGCCACAGAGGCATAGGATCACCTGCCAGAGGGTTCTCAGGACTGTTGAGAGCACCTGGGAGGAAGACCAAAGGTTCCTTCTGCTGGGTTTAAATTCCAGGATAGAAGCTAGGTTAAAGTTTTATGTGTAGAAAGAACAGGGTACTGGAGTATCCTTTTGAGAGGGGGGGCCAGTCTAAGGTGGAGAGAACTTTACAATGGTGTCCCCCCACCAGCACCATCCACATAGCAAGCAACACGGTGGTACGGGACCTGGAGTTTAATGAGTTCAGTATCTTTTAAAGATGATAGGACATGGTACCATGTAACAGGAAAGGGAGAAAAACACTGTTAGCTATGAATAGTTTAGCTTCAGCAGCAAGGTAGGAGTTGAGCTGATAGAGTAGTCCTATTTTTTTTGGTTGAACAACTTGATCACCCAGTCAGCATGCAGTTTGAATAAAAGTTCTTGGCCCAGTAAGACTCCCAAATATTTTATCGATACAACAGTCTCAATGGGGTCACTTTTTCGGGTGCAAATTTTGATAAGTTCACTCCAGTCTTGTCCAAGCCATTGAGGGCTGAAGAGGACAGTCTTCATTTTCTTAGCATTTAGAAGGAGTTTATTGGCCCAGAACCAAGATTCTGAATGACAGAAGTCAGCTTTTAGCCCAGCCTCAGTAACTACAGGGTCCAAATGACACCTGTATAGCACGGTATCATCTGCACAAAGCAGCAACTTTGGGGCCACCACAGTGTGTAGGAAGTTCATTAATAAACAGGGAGAATGACAAAGTTCCCAGGATTAACCACTGGGTAACCCCATCTGTGTTCTCCTTCATGGTGGAGTAGCTAAACCCCATTGACTCATTGCTTATGACCAGATAGACAGCTACTAAACTGGGTAAAAGACACTGTATCTAGTCCCAAACCCATCAGTTTAAGCAGGAAAAGTTGGTGACTGACCAAGTCAAACACCATAGTCAGATTGATGAAGATTGCACCAGTTGCTTGCCCAGCTTCCTGGGCATTGAGAGGGCGTGTTGTGAGCAATATTAGGGCCATGTCATGACCTTATTTATTCCTGAAGCCATGCTGGGTGACAGCTAGAAGACAGTGTGTTTCAGTGTATGCTTGGAGCTGGTTGTAAACCACTCTTTCCAGGGTTTTGGCCCGGGTACACAGAATGGAGATGTGCCTATATTGCTGAACAATGTCCTTTGCACTTCCTTTGAGAACAGACACATGGCCAACTTTCCAGAGGCTTGGGAGGTCACTCTGCAGAAGGGACAAGTTGAAAAGGGTCATAACAGGGGCAACATGGATGTGGGCACCTAGAGTAAGAAGTCTGAGTTCAAGCTTCTTATGACCAACAGAACTAATGGGCTTTATCTTGAGTAGCTTCCCTAACACTTCATGCCTATAGAGTAATTTGAGATGGGTTGACAGAGAAGAGGTGGGAAGATCAAGATAAGAGCCATCATGTGGTTCCTTAAACTGTGCTAGCTCTCACACAATAAGTCTAATCTGTAGGGGATGGCATGTATCCCAGTGCCAGAGTCAACAGGGAAGTAAGTGAGAACAGGGATAATTACAGTTATTATCTGCTGTAAGTGGTACCTGTTCCTCTGTGTTGTTTCAGACTGCATCCAACAAGTTCAGCACATTCTTTTCCAGCTATGAGGTCATCTTCAAGAACCATCAACACCAGAGTTCTGCTACTTTCTCCGGAGAGTCCTAAATTTTGTCATCTAAATTCAAGAAGGAAAGTGGTAAAAGTTAATTAAATTTATTTTCGCGGGACTAGTTCAGAGGGGCACTCAGCTGCCTTACAGGAACTTGTGATTCCCATTGCTACAAAAAGGACCGCTATCAAGCAATTAAAGCAACTTTGCTCAGAGACTTGCCAAGTCAGTGACAAGGGTAGATAAAAATTTTTTAGATACGTGAGTGAAAAAAGGACAAAAGGGGATAGTAAGACTGAAAGGGGAAGGAGGGTGCAGTGTGGAAGAGGACCACCAAAAAGCAGATTTATTAAACAACTAATTATGTTTAGTATTTATGGAGGAGGGGGAAAGAAACAGACCAAAGGTGAAGGGCAAGGGCATAAAGGGGCGGGAAGTAGACACAAAACCATTTACAGAAGAAAGTGCTTAGGTGACTATCAAAGATAAAAGTAGACAAAGCAATAGGGCCAGACTGGGTGCATCCCAGGATACTGAGGGAACTGAAACATAGAAACATAGAATCTGTTAGCACATAAGGACCATATGGCTCACCTAGTTTGCCCATTTCCCTACTCACTGCCGCAGCCCCAGATCCTATTTGATCTGCGGGTCTCTTGCTCTGCACATCTCCAGGGTACCATTATGTCTAGGCTATGCACTCTTGAACACCCATATTGTTTTTACACCCACCATTTCTGCTGGAAGGCTGTTCCATGGCTCCACCACCCTTTCAGTGAAAAAGTACTTCCTAACATTACCCTTGAGCCTTCCATCCTTCAGCCTTATATCATGCTGCCTTATTCTTGTGCAGAGTTTTCTCTGAAATATGCTTTCCACCTGTACCCTGTTTATTCCCCAAAGGTACTTGAAAGTCTCTATCATATCTCCCCTCTCCCTTCTTTCCTCCAGTGAATAGATATTAAGGTCCTTAGGCCTTTCCTTGTAGGGCTTTTGATGCAGTCCATATACCATCTTCATTGCCCTTCTCTGAACTGCCTCTGTATTGTCAATGTCCTTCTGGAGATGTGGTCTCCAGAACTGGACACAGTACTCCAGCTGAGGCCTCACCAGTGATCTAAATGAAAGAAAAAAATATAAAAAATGGAAGTGAAGCTAGTTGCACCTCTGACAGCCCTTTTCAATGTATCATTAAAAACAGGGGAGGTACCAGGGGACTGAAAGAGGGCAGATGTAGTCCCACTCCACAAAAGTGAAAATAGGGAGGAGGCAGGAAATAACAGGCCAGTCAGCCTGATGTCGGTGATAGGCAAGGTAATGAAAACACTGTTAGAAAAAAGAATGGGGAATACCTATTTGCCAATAACCTGCAGGATCAGAGGCAGCATGGGTTCACGGGGGGGAAGTTCTGCCAGACAAACCTGATTGAGTTCAAGGGTGGACATGGCCTATCTGGATTTCAGCAAGGCCTTCGACACCGTTCCACATAGAAGGCTGTTACATAAGCTGGGAAGTCTAGGAGTAGGTCCTAAGGTAGTAAAATGGGTGGAAAATTGACTGGTCAATAGGAGTCAGAAGGTGGTAGTAAATGGCAGTCACTCTGGAGTAGGCAAAGTGACCAATGGAGTAGCACAGGGATCATGTCTAGGGCCAGTCCTCTTCAATGCCTTCATCAGCGACATTGAAGAAGTGCTGGCAGGGAAAACATGCCTGTTTGCAGAAAAGACAAAACTCTGCAACAGAATAGACACACCGGGAGGAGTGGAAAAAACGAGAAATGATCTAGAAAAGTTGGAAGAATGATCACGGGCTTGGCAGCTTGGTTTTAATGCAAAGAAGTGCAAACAAATTGCACATGGGGCATAAGAACCCAGGGGCAACATACCAACTGGGAGGAGAGGTATTAAGAGTTACAAAGCAGGAAAGGGACCTGGGGGGTCATAATTTCTGATGACCTGAAGGTAGTGAAGCAGTGTGACAAAGCAGTGGGAAAGGCTGGAAGGATGCTGTGTTGCATAGGAAGGGGAATCACCAGCAGAAGGAGGGAAGTAATAATACCCCTATACAGGTCACTGGTAAGGCTGCACCTCAAGTACTGTGTACAGTTCTGGAGGCCCCACCTCCATAAAGACATGGAGAGGGTGGAGACAGTACAAAGGAGGGCAACCAAAATGGCACATGGCCTGCATCAAAAGCCCTGTGGGGTAAGGTTAAAGGAACTTAACATGTACTCCCTGGAGGAAAGGAGGGAAAGGGGGGTATGATAGAAAGAGAGATTCCAATACCTCACAGGCAAAAATAAGGTACAGGAGGGAAGCATTTTTACAGAAAAAGATGCTTGAGGACAAGGGATCATGCTATGAAGTTAGAAGGAGGGAGGCTCAGAGGAAATGTGAGGAAGTACCTCTTCACAGCGAGCGTGGTGGATGCATGGAACAACTTACCAGCAGAGGTAGTGGAGGCAGAAACGGTGACATGGTTAAAGAACGCATGGGACGGACATAGAGGGAATTATCGTGGGGGGGGGACCGGAGACCGAGTAAGGTCTGCAGCAACACTATCGGTAGGGACAATAGGTCAGACTACAGTAGATGGGCCATCAGGTCCTTATCAGCAGACAGATTCTATGTTTTTATGTTAGACTGAGGGGGGATCTGAGTGCGATTTGCCTGAAAATATTTGTTAGCCGAATGTGACTTTCATGCTACAATGATTAAAGTGATTGCCATACAGTAAATGCTATAAAGTATAGTGAATATAGAGTATAAGAGAATTTACAGTGTAAATGAATGCTGAAGTGTTCAATACCAGGGGAAATGTATCTGTGTAAATGGGGTGAGTGGGCTGACTGAGGTGAGGTGAGTTTAGGCCTAATAACCACTGCACACACTTGAGGTATCTGTAAGAGAAAGGGCAGCAATTGTAGTCCGAGGGGTGGCCTAGTATTTATGGTATCAGTAATGTTGGAGGGCTGATGGGAACTGATATAGCCTACAGTCTCCAGGAGTAGAAGGTGCAGACCTGTGAATGCAGTTTAAGTGCAAATGCATAGCATTTAAGTTACAGTCAATTTAAGAGGTTCATTGCAAAAGTTTTGTGGCTATTTTATTTTAGCAAGCTGTATCTGTCATGCTGGAGCCCAGTAAATTTACTTTTATTTTACTTAAAGAATGTGTTTGAGTCATACTTCAAAGGTATCCAAGTCTCACAATTCCTGTTGTCTCTAGTGTCAGTCTGACACAGTACCTTCTCTCCCACATAGGGTCCCACAACTATCTGGTTGCAAGACAGGTGTGCATATTTGCCACTGGTGGTGGGTGGAAAGAGAAATATACAAACCTAAGATAAACAGTGGTTTATCTTGCATGTCCTGGTACCCAACCACACTGTTATGAGAGGTGGAGGAGGGACACATCTCCAAAAGCTCTCTCACAGTTCAGACCAGTACCAATATGTTTGGGTGCTTTGCAAGCGAACATAAAAATTGGGTATATTGATAATTTTGCCAGAAAAATACTATTGCTGAAAAAATAACTATATGGTGTCACACACCCCTGGCCCCCTAACCTGGGGCAGCCTGACAGGACCTCCTGCTTGCAGAGAGGATCCCCCTATTCAGGAACTCGTGAGCAGGAGTAAGGGTTCAGGAAGACTTCCCAACCTTTCTTTTCCCAGTGGGAGGGTGGGTTCTGTAGTTTTGAGTTCCCTTGTCTCTACACTACTTTCAGTAATTGAATCCCACCACAGCCACTGGCTACATCTTGCCTAGGTCGTTTTATAAGAGAGCCAAGCAGATTCTATCTTTTTAGGCACACAGTCTTTTCAAAACCCTTTTGTTTAAATGTTAAATCACACAACCAGACCCTAGGCAGAGTTGATAAGAAAATCATAAAATTTTACTTAAAATAAAAGCAATACAGCAAAGTCTACAGTTTGGAAGAACTTTGGAATGCAGACAATAACAAAACTAAAACTGGATGGTTTACAGAAAACACTAGATACTGTATTCTAAACTATATCTTGTTTTGATGTTAACATTCATACCAGATTTCAAATGTTCTTGTAGAGATGACAGTTCATTAGGCAACAGAATTTTGTAACAAGTCCTTGATCCAAGTCTCTGGATGTTCTTTTAAAAGACTACAGGTGCTGTCATTGTTGAAAAGTCTTGGTTTCCAAAATTCTGACTTAAAATCAGAATTTTCTGTTCAGTAAGTGAAGAGTCTAATTCCCACACACTCAGGTATGGTTCTAAAGATTTTCCAGGACTACACATATACTTTCTGGTGTAAAAGTATATGCCAGTTGGACAGACTATGCTTCCTTCCAACTTAAACACTATTTAACTGCTCTGCTTTCGAAGTGTGTGTCTGATGACATACTGGAGGGTCATTTTAGGACACACCCACCTTATATTTTTATCTAGGGTGGGGTTAATGATTCCAGGACAATACAGATATTAGGGTGCAACAGTTTACCTTTTCGCTGTAGTGGTCACTGTGGTTCCATGTCAATCCCAGTGACATCTGGTCCATGCATTTGGCTAACATAGAATCTAATGGCAGATAAGGACTGTTTGGCCCACCTAGTCTGCCCGTTTCCCTACCTAATGGATAAGCTACAGATCCTAGTTAACCAACAGCCTACTTCCTCCTACCCCCCACTAGAATTGCCTTATATCTGTCCCATGCAGTCTTGAATTCCCCCATTGACTCTGCAACCTCCTCAGGAAGGCTGTTCCAAGCATCTACAACACTTTCTGTGAAGAAATACTTCCTCACATTACCTCTGAGCCATACCCCCTCTATCTTCAAATTGTGCCCCCTTCTTCTTGCACATCTCTTTTTATGAAAGATGCTTCCCTCTTAGACTTTGTTGATTCCCTTGAAGTATTTGAAAGTTTCTATTGCACCCCCCCTTTCCTTGAGGCTATACATCTTAAGCTCCTTTAGTCTTTCTTCATATGTCTTCTGGTGCATACCCTGCACCATTTTGGTTGCCTTCCTCTGGACAGCCTCCACCCTGTCTATATCTTTGTGGAGATGGGTTCTCCAGAACTGTACACATTACTCCAGATGTGGTCTTACCAATTGTCTGTACAGAGGGCCAACAATTTCCTGTTTTCTACTGGTGATGCCTCTCCCTAGGCATCCCAGTATTCCCCCAGCCCTCCTTACTGCCTTCTCACATTGCTGGCTTACCGTTAGGTCATCTGATATGACTACCCACCAGTCACTTTCCATGTTTGTTTTTGTCAGTGTCTCACCCCTCATTGTGTACTCTTCCCCTGGGTTTTTGTTTCCCAGGTGCATTACTTTGCACTTCTTTGTGTTGAATCTAAGCTGCCATACATTTGACCATTCATCCAACCTTGCCAAGTTCCTTTTCATCCTTTCCACCCCACCTTGCATATCAACCCTGTTGCAGATTTTTGTGTCATCTGCACAACCTCTGACTCCTAGGTAATTACATTACCCCTTCCCTGTCATAGAAAGCCACAGTGGGATGTTTTATGTCTTCTGGGGGCCATATACCCTTCTCCCTTATCTTGAAATATAACAGGTCCACACTGGGCTTTATAGAAATAAGTTATTGTTGTAGCTACTTGTTAAAGGGACAGTGTCTTAATTCTAAGTACATTATAACATATAAAAGATGAAACCACATAAAGGGATATAGGTCTGTCATGCCACATATGGTTACTAACAAATAATTCTGCTTTAAACATTTTAAATCAGTATTTGTTAGATGGAAAAATGTCAATACATAGTATTTTAGTAGAACTGTGTTTTTCTGGAGGGAGGGCATCAATACATCTATTTTTCTTTCATTGTATTTCACTGCCAAATAGAGATGCAGGGTTTTGAAGTTTTCTTAAAAGTCACTGCTCTCTGGTCACACCCTCTATGAATAAATTAACATTTTAATCTGGTGCTCTGCTGTTTACCATCGGAAGTGCATGCTGGCATTTACAGCATGAATCCAGTATGTAAAACCAAAAAGTAAGCTCAAGGAAATGGATTTAGAAAACTTGCTGGTGGTGCCCATATTTAATTATTTGAGTTATTAGTTATAAAATCACTAACAAATGCTGTTTTAACAACACCTGCTAGAAATACAAATATACTAATGATGACTCTAATTATGTCAAAAATATGTTACTGCTAAAAAAACTACAGGATAAAATGTTTCTTCAGCTAGGAAATACTGCTGCTCTAAAACATGTAGATAAACTCATTGTCCGCACAAAATGTTGCAGTGAGGCAGTAGAGGTTCATTAAACAAGTTCATAGCTTACCTTTCATATCTCAGTTGCTTCTTCAGAAGACATTGCACAGCATGTTACATTTCACTAAGGCAGATGGTACAGCTGATGTTCTGACACTGATACGTTGTACTATACCCTGCCCTTATCCTTAGCTCCCCATGTAGCCAAACTTTTTGGGAATCCCTGGGCAACAGGAACAGACTCTTGGCTGAGCTCAGCACACATGTGTGAACCCCCCGCCCCCCCACTGGCAAACTTGTACACAAGGGGCAGTTGGAGTCAGGACAGGTTTTAAACCTAGTTATGTCACAAGGAAAAGCAATTAGGATGCCCCTTTCACCCCTCCCACCATGTTCCCTCATCTCTTCTGCCCCTTCTCATATTCAAAAACTGGCAGAAATTCTCTGAACACGGATGTTCACCAAAAAAAAACCTAGTTTTTATATTAAAGGTTTTTGCATTTGAAGCTGATCTCTACTAATATGTTCTGTTTTAGTGCACCCCTTCTGTGTTGGTACCCCAGGTGACCACGTGGTTTGCATGTGCCTAGCACAGTTCCATGTCATAATAGCAATCACAATGCAGCAATTACTATTATGGCAAGTGTATATCAATGAAAAGCAAATTGACGATATACACTTTAAGGCAACCTGACATCCAGATATGAAAAAAGTGTTTTTTTTTGGGGGGGGGCTGCACCCACCATGCCCTTCCTGAATTAGGATTCTCAACTCCAGGGGGGTGCATGTCAGGAATAGGGAAAACCCAGATGTCAGGGAAAAAATTAAGTGCCACAGCTCACTGCTGCAGCAAAATGTAACCCGCTCCTGGACCCAAACCCAGTACCTGCTCTGCCAGAGCTAGCCTCCCACACCACGTCAAATGGCTAGCTCAGCAGCAGCAGGGTCTCCAGTCCCTGACAACCCATATCGTGTCCCTCCCCTTCCCCTCGCTATTCCCCCCCTTTGGGTCCCCCTTCCCCATAGTCGCTGTCCCATACCTTAGCTATTCTGCAGGGTAGCCCAGAATAATAGCACCCAAAATGAGTCGCTATTTTTGTAGTTGCTTATTTTGGGTCACTGTTATTCCATGATACTGCCTAGCACTATTTCTGGCTAGAAGATTTCTGCTTGACTTCCCCTCCTCTCTGCCAAACTGGCTCCGTAAGGTAAGAACTTTCATCTTCTCAGGATCAGAATTAGAGGGCAGCCTTTTCAATAGGGCCTGCCCAAGATGCATCTGACGCTATTCTCAAAGCACAAATGCAGCTAAACCTGCAAGGTCATCTATTTGATGGCCTAACAGCATCCAAAAACAGATGCAGCTGCAGTCAAAATGTACACAATTGTGAGATGCATCCAGTTTGGAGGCACTGCATCCATTTTCTGCCACAAACTGTGATTTTAGGTTGTAAACAGACACAATGTCTAAAAATTGCAGCAGAGTTGCCTGGATGCAGCTGGATGGATGCAGATGCAGGTGTACCATTCATTTGCATCTGCATCTAACCCTTCGGAAAATCCCCACAAAGTCATTCAGTCTCTAGCATGCTCGTTTAGCTTCCCTTAATTTGGAAATATCACAAAGGGGCTCTTCAGCAGTTATTTCACAGTGCTGTTTCCCTTGCTACCCCATACTTCCTCTCTCTTGCTGCACAACCTGATAGACTCCTATCTGGGGCCCTCTATAACCCTCTGTGCCTTATGTTCATGGAACTCTGACAGCAATACCCATGTAGGTCAGGATGCATGGCTCTGATGTCCTCCTGTCTTGCTGCTGGTGCATCTGGTTGGGTGACCCACATCTATGCCTCAGAGGGCACACTTGGGTAGTGCCACCACCATTTCAGAAACTATCTTGCTGGGGCTTCATTTTAAACCTTGCAAAAGCAGGCCCTGTTATTGCTATTAGCCTGTAGAACAAGCAGGCAGCCAGCTTTCTTTAGCTGCTTTTTGCAGCAACTGAAAAATTCCAGAACTTCTTTCCCACTGGTTAGAATTATGTCCACCTTCACATGTTCTGACTGGTGCTCTGACAAATAACTACAAGGGTGAATGTTGCTCTTAACCTTTAGGGGTTTTAGGCTGAGGGGTGGATGCAGGCCTGCTTATCCCCCTTCTACCTCTCCCTCTAAAGAACCCCCTGTGTGAAAAGGAAGAAGAGGAGGCCTGAGCTTGGTAAAAAGGCCTTTGGAAAGGCCTGCCCCTGCCCCTGGACTGCTGCCTTTGAGGAGTTGCTTGCCTTTCTTTGGCCTGAGCACTCCTGCAAGTGGTCCTGTACTCATCCATCTTTTTCATGTAGTTCTCTGTCTGCTCCCCAAACAGAGAATTACCAATTACAGGAAAATCCATGGCCTTAGCCTGGGTATCCTGTGAGAGGCTAGTACATCTGAGCCAAGCCATCCTCTGAAGAGCCTCAGATGTAGCCATGACTCTTGATGATACATCATTGGAGTCTACAGCAGCATGAAACTGTACTTTCGATGCCTCAGTCCCATCTGCAGCCACCTGCTTCAGCTCCTTGGCAAGCTTATCGGGGGCCTGTTTAGCCAGAGCCAGCACAGTGTCCCACCTGGACTTCTGGTATCTGGCTGTATAGGCCATATAGTTAGCCTGCCTGAATCCCAAAGATGCTGCCATGTATTGTTTCTTTGCCATGGCATCAATATTCCTGGAGTCCTTGTCTGGGGGTGATGCCAAGGGAATATTTGCCTTATCACAGGCAGCAACCTGCACAACCCAAACATGGCTGCATTGCTGAAAAAGGAACTCCATGTCTGAGCCTGAGAAAGTGTACCTCTTGTCCATTCGTCTGTCCACAGGAGGTATAGAATTAGGAGACTGAAGAATTTTATGTGTCTGTTTCCCAAAGGATTTGTGGAGGGGAATAGACAGTCTCCTGGACTCTGGGATGTCCATCATCTCAACATAATCAGGCTCTTCCTGATCCTCTACTGCTTTCTCCACAGGAAGCTGGAGAGTCTCAGCCACTTTTTTGTAAAACATATAGTGTGAAGGGGACTCAGAAAGCCTAGGAGGAGAAACACCTGAAGGTCTGTCTGGGGAGATGTCCGGGTCAATAGGCACATCCAGACTTTCACTATCACCATAATCATCCTCATACTCTCCCTCCTCCTCCTCCGGTTCATAAAATTCTTCCAAAGTATAATCCGGAACCAGGAGAACCGACCAAACCGAGCCCCTGCCAGATGGTGCCAGTTCGGTCGGAATCGAAGTAAGTGATTGCACAATCCTTATCACCTTGGCTACATGTAAACAGGAATGAGGTTAGTACAGAGTCCCAGAGCATGATGATCAAATGGGGTCTTTGCATTGACCTTCATGTTAATATAAGAAAGGGTACACTGATGAACACCTATTTTAAATCACTCCCCCATTCACCGCCTTTGCCCATCCCCACTCTGGTGGTTGACCCTGCCATGACTACAGCTTTTCTCTGGCCATGAGGGCAGGTGTGAGGCTGTCTTCACAGATGACACCAATGCTGCTCCATGGTTAGCAGGCAGAAGGTGAGTGAGCAAAATCTTGAATGCAGAAACGGCCACAACCAGGAAACTGGCTGTACTCAGGACAAAAAAGTCACAAACTGAAAGTCAGTCCAGGAAGTGCTCCACTGAGCGGGAGGACGCTACTAACGGCATTATCAGTGGTAGAACCATCCAACTGTAATTCCTTGTCATGCCATCTAAGGAATTCTGCTTCAGTGGAGACATTTAAAAAGGGGATGAAATGACATCTCTTTGCACCAACCTTTGGTGCTGATGAATGTCTTTAATATCTCCCCCAACTTTTTATTTTCTGTTATACTGTTTTAGTATAGTTATTTATGTACTATACAATCTTATTGTTTAATTTTTTTCTATGAAGAGCCCTGAGTCCCTGGGACAGGGCGCAATACAAATAAAAATGCCTTGCCTTTCCTTGCCTATAGAGACTCAAACATTTATAAATGCAATAAAAAACATACATCTATTAATGTGTGGCAGTGTGTACAGGAGAAAAACAAGTCAGTTCCCACTAAGACTCAATGTTTCATGTCATCAGTGACTGACTCCTGAAGATGTATTCGTCTCATGACGTGAAACATTGAGGCTTACTGGGAACTGCTTAATTTTTTTTCCTGTACACACTGCCACACTTTGCAAAATGAAAGTTTTTTTTTATTGCGTTTCTAACTGTTTGAATCTCTAAAGTAGCAGCTTCATACTTGGTGTATCGGTGCTTGGTCAGACTTACAGTTTGTGAGTGTGCAGATGCTAGAAAACTCTCGGCCTCACCCCCTTGGAGACATGTGCCTTGCCTGCTTAACATGTCTAGCCACCAGTTAGCCCCAGGAAGGGATTCTGAGGCCTGCTCACAAACTCTTAAGACACTAAATAATTAGATTCATATGAGTCAATTACATTTGCATATGAACATAGCAATTGCAGCTTGTGGAATGGTTTCAAGTTTCTGTAGCCCCAAACAAGTTTTCTAGGAGTCATGTAAATGTGGGGAGAAATTGACAAGGGTCACAGAAAACAATGGGGCCTCACTGTCAGCAATTACAATTCTGATGAATCTATGGTCAGTTAGTGAAGCTTGCTACATGTTCCAGTGGGTGCTTACATGGTTGGATGACAAAAGTAAGTACAGAGGCAAGTATAGACAAATAAAAGTAACTATAGAGGCAGTATAGTGCTGTGGTTTAAGGCTCTGAGCTGCAAACCTGGAGACCTGGGTTTGAATCCCACAACCCCAACCTGCACACTGTGTGACCCTGAGCAAGTCACTTAACTTCCTTGTACTCCCAGGTCGCACCTGTAAACAAGCTTACAGCTTAGTGTGTGTCTCTCCTGGTTAACAAAAAAAACAAAAACATCCTTGCCAGTGTTGTATTGCCCAAGTAATAGGTCAACTTCTAAATCCTTGTGATGATATTGCTCTGAATGGTTGATGCATAAACATTGTGTATTCTGGAATACATATGCAACGTATAATGGGTTGCAATGGAACATTGCATTTATCACCACTATTGAGTGTAAGACCCATAACTCAAGAGTGTTGAAGCCACAAGTTAGTTAAGAAGGTCTTACCACTCATGCATGGAGATAAAGTGTTATTCTACTGCAACCCATTATGTATTTATTAAATACCACACGATCCATAATGCTTACAGTATATTAGTATTTTACTTTATAATGTATGGTAGAACGTTGTTATAGGTAGAAATCTACCTTTTTATAACAACGTTTTACCATCGATGTGACGTCACGATGTTGTTAACCCATCGATGGTATGTCACATCGATGGGTTAACAACCGGGAACAGTCAGGGCTTGCGCACAGCTGGATCGGACAGCCTTGTAATGGCCGCAGCGGTGAGGGCAGAGCAGTGGGGACATGAAAAAAGCAGCAGTAAGGAACTGCTTTCTTTACTAAAAAAACAAACTGGTACCATGCACTATAAAAGCTAATGTATGGTACATCGATGGTTAACTGTTTTGTTAACCAATCTCGAGGTTGCCATTGCGACGTAAACCTCTCGAGCTTTGCTCTTGAGGTTTACATGGTCGCCCTGGTAACCTCTCGATGGTTAACAAACCAGTTAACCATCGATGACCATACATTATCCTCTATGTTTTAGCTTAAAACTGACCCTTTTTCCATTGTAAACTCTGTCTGACCCATTGTTCTCTGTGCCCTATTTCTGTATTCTAAATGGAAATAACATGTTCTAAGTTAAATAAGATATTCTATGTGACAATAAATATATATCTCAAAATAACATGATTTTTTCCCCCAATGTAATCACCACTGGTGTAGTATATTAGTGTTTTAACTATTTTTACTGCAATATTAATTTTTTTGTATTTGTATTTTACATTTTAATTTAACCTGTAAATGCCAACCAATTGAAAATGATATTTGGCTCAACGGAGCCTACTTTCTGGTTAGTGAACTTTTTTACTACTTACTACATAGTGTTACTGCATATTGTAAAGTGTTTTTGTTGCTACTGTGAAGCTCTTTGAGATACATTTCTATGAAAGGCACTACACAAAATAAAATTGTCCTTGTGGATCAGTAGTGAATAATGAGATGGAGGTTCTTACCTTACCTTCAGCTTCAAAACTCACTCCATACTGACAATGCATGGATATTGTAGAGGTATAAACCAGGGATGGGCAGACTCAGTTTCGATTCTGATCTGAACCCAGTCAACCCCCTCCACCTGAGACAAGGTTCCTTGGAATGGCTCACCTGAGTCAAATTCTGTGACAGCTGAGCTGCTCTGGGTCTGAATCTGCACCAGACCACTGAGAAGTTGCCTGTACTTTAACATATGGCCTAGCTCTGATTCAAATCCTGAACCTCTTCTTCAGCAGGTGGACAATGACTAGCCCCAAACATTCAGTTCATATTCTCAAAGATCCAGGTTTGAATCTGAACCAGGCCACAGCCCACCTCACCCATCCCGAGCACCAGAAACCATCCCCAATTAATTTAATGGACAAAGGCAATGTCTGTCTGTCTTTCTTTCTTTCTTTCTTTCTTTCTTTCTTTCTTTCTTTCTTTCTTTCTTTCTTTCCTTTCTTTTTAACTGGGTAGGCTCAGTGAGACTAGAAGATCCTTTTTCTGGAGTGACCTGGAATTTATTTATTTATTTAACTCTTCAGAAACAACCTTTGAGAAAGATGCTCATTTACAAAGGTTCCACGTCCGTAGTGCAAGACAATTACATTGATACATATCACAAAGTCGTAGACTCACCAATAAACGCAGTCAACAGAAAGTACATGCCAAGTAATTGGATTAGAAAAATATATAGTAACTATACTATAACCATAGTTGGATCAGACCTGGGATGATTGAGAGTAGCCTAAAGTATAGCCATTGTCAAGCAAACCAGTTTCAGCTTATAAATAAAGAGACAGAGGACCAGAAGGAAGAGGAGGACCAAAAAATGGCCAGCTAAGGGAAAGGTGGTTAGGAGTACAGGATGTTTGGGAGGTAGATAGTGATAGGGGTGCAGTAGAGAGGAGGAGTGTGAGAGGTTAGCGCAACAGAAGGGAAGGAACAGGAGAGAGGGCAAGGAGCAAAAGGCAGCTGAGTGGGGAGTAATAGGGGTAAATAAGTGCAAGAGCAGGAGGCAATGTAGTTCAAGGGGAGGAAGAGGCACTGAGGTTTCCCTCACATTCACCTAGGATCACAAAGGTGTAGGAGGCAAGACTAAGAGCAGACATCGGGGGTAATGCAACTTCAACTACAAGCACAAACATTGACTTTGACAAGATGTTGTTTCATTTCTCTGTTGAAGGTTGTAAGGTTCCCAATATTGCAGATTTCAGCGGGAACCACATCCAGCCTCATAGGGACCCTATAGGAGAATGAGCATTGCCCAAGAGTGGTTCTTCTGAAGGGGGCAATGAGTGTGCTCCTGGTATCATAATGAGAGTGTGCCACTTCGAGAATGTATAAAATGCAAAGGGATGTTAGGCCTAGTAGATCTTTTTTTCCAAGTAGGCACATCCTGTAATTAATTCTGTTATTCAAATTAAGCCAATTAGCTAGTTCATACAAGGCACACGTATTTGTAAGGTTATTTGCCCCAAAGTAAGTCTGCATGCCTTGTTAAGGGATGTAGTAACCCACTTGAGTGCTGTGTCAGAGGCTACACTGTAAACCACCAGACCGTAGTCAATTATTGAAAGATTTGAGCTAGAGACAGAGAGTTGGAGAACAGCAGTCATTAGGTATTGTCTGTGCCAGTAAAGGACACCTAATCTGGTATTAACTGCCTTTACTACTTGGTTGATGTGCTGTGTGAAGGAGACGGTGTCGTCTATTGTGACCCCAAGGTACCTGAATGAATTAACTTGCTCGGGAGAAACTGACTTGTTGTTGGTGATGGTCAGAAAAGGGTTATTTTTCTTAAGTTGGTGACTAGAGAGAAGCATAGTTTTTGTTTTTTTGTAATTGAGAAGTAGTTTACATGAGCTAAACCAATCCTCAAGTCGGTGGAAGGTTGATTGAAGGTCAATGTGTAATATAGGGGATAATGTATAGTCTTTGGTTAATAACCACACTGTAAACACTTCAAGACGTTGCCATGACATCATTGTAAACCTTGAGAGTGCAGCTCGAGAGGTTTTCAGATGTCATGGCAACCTTGAGAAGTGTTTTCAGCGTGGTTGTTAACCAAAGACCATACATTATATTTAATAGTGTATGGACTACCAAGATTGTGTAATCATGGATTTAATTACTTTACTTTACCTTACTGAATTACTTTACAGAACATTAATTGTTGTGAGCATTCTGTTTTGTTATACCATTGATATGACATATTCAAGAAGGGTTAACAACAGACTGATGTCATAACAATGGCACAACACGGTTGTAATCTGCTTGACTTCAGTTAATAATAAGGGTTCCCCATACATTATAAGTCTGTCTGGGAATTACTACTAAGGATGACAGCATCATCAGCGTACAGTATAATTTTGCTCTTGCAGGCCTCATGAAGAGCATTCAGGAATACACTGAATAGCAGGGGGCCTAGGATAGCCCCTGGCAGGACACCAAGTGTGATTTCTGTAGCACAAGAGTCAGCAGTACTTATCTTGATGCTCTGCGATCTGTTCAATAGGTGGTCCTGGAACCAGTAGACAGTGTTGGTGGTCAACCCCATGGTCAATAATTGCTCTAAAAGAAGGAAGTGGTTGACTGTGTCAAAGGTTTGGTGAGATCAATAAAGATTGATCCCACCAGCTTACCCCCATCCATGACCTTATGTACAAAATCAGTGAACTCTACCTAGGCAGTGGAGGTGCTGTGGTTCTTCTGGAAGCCATGCTTTGAGGACATTGGAGGTTGTAATTCTGGAGGTACTCCATGATGTGATTAGCCATAATCCTTTCAAATGCTTTTGAGAAGGAGGAGAGGATTGAGATGAGCCTATAGTTGGCAGTGCAGGACCTATCCCTAGTTTTGAGAACTGGGGTCACCAGGGCCAGCTTCCAGACCGAGGGGAATTTAGCCAAGGCAAGGGATTTATTAAAGATTTTTGAACCGGGGACTATGACTTCACCTAGATCAAGGGCAATCAATTTCATGTCAATTTTATCACTGCCAAGCCTGGTTTTACCAAGAACCTTTTTAACATATTTCATTGTGTCCTTAACAGTAACATGTCTGAAGTAGAAATGTGTATGTTTATTTTCAGAACTGACAGTAATCAGGGAGGGTTTAGTGTCCTTGAGGTAGTTGGGAGGGAGTACCATGCTCAGTTCTGTAAAGGCAGTGTTGAATGATTCAGCTATGATGTAAGGGTCCAGTGTGGGGGTACCATTGATGTTAAGTATCGTGGGAGGTTTACGGTAATTTTTCCCGTGGAGATCTTTTATGTTTTCCCAGAATCTCCTGCCATCGCCCCAATTCTTCTCCCATTTGATCCTTGTAAAACATTGCTTTTGTGAGCATAGTCTGGTACGTGCACCTGTTTCTAGCAGCCCTGTAATTCTGGTAATCATTTTGGCTGCCTGTGAGCCTCTCCCTACTCCATAGATTGTCCCTCTCCCTAAATTGCTCTGCAGGTCCCCAGTGATCCAACTGTTCATGGATCCCCAGGTTTTTCTCTCCCTGACCAGGGCAAATTTGTCACAAACAGCACTGAAGTTGTCGATGAAGGAATTCAATGCCAGATGAATATCCTGCTGCTAGTAAATGGGGGTCCAATCGATCTGTGATAGTGCTGATTTAAGTAAGCTTAGCTGACCTCTCTTAATATCTTTGCTTTCAATGATTGATGGTCTTTTTTTAAATTTATTTGACCATTGACAGATGACGGGTGAATGATCACTCAGGGAGTTGGGGAGGACAGTGATCTTAGTGATCCTAGAGGGGCAGCTTGATAGAATCCAGTCTAAAAGAGTGCTGTTGCCAGTTTTAGTTTAGCCTGGTGGGTTCAGTTGCCAGTTGTGTGAGGCACAAATTGGCATCTAGGTCCTTCTGGATGTCAGACTCCTTACTTAGCCAGTTTTAGTTGAAGTCACAGGTAACAAGGACTTCACTATTTTTTTGTTATTTTGGTGAGAGCTTCAATAACTTTGCCAAGTCCCTCTTTTGCCTTCCCAGGTGGGAGGTAGACTGAGTCTATCATGAGAGACTTGTTGTGGGTGACACACAGGAGGCTGACCGTAAGTAATTCATGCTCCCCTGGGATGCCAGTTATGGGTAGCATGCTCCCCTGAAATGATTCCATTACATAAATAAGACAACCCCCATCTCTTTTGCCTGCTCCATCTAGTCTGAAGATTTTGTAACCCTGTAGCGCTATGGTGTTTTCCTTCGTTTTTGTGGTTAGCCATGTCTCGGTGAGACAAACAATGTCAGGGCAATGCATAACTGTCCACACCTGGAACTGTGCCAGCTTAGGCAGCAGACTTCCAATGTTCATCACAGCAATCTTTAAGCTACTGCCCTTAAATCCAGCCTCATTCTGTGAATTAGGTGGCCCAGGAGTGGGGTGAACATTCCCAGAGAGTAGTAACAGCAATAATAATGCTTTTGTTACTGTGTTTATGAAGAGTATTTTGGTTTTACCCCTCCGCAAATTTGACTTTGTGGGATTTAGAAAACTGCCCTTTCATTGACAAAAAGGAATGAGCAGGTGTGCCACAGTTAAACAAGTGCTACTGTCCTGCTGCACTTTCTTTTGGCACAAAAGGGATACATGGGACTCTAGGCGGTATGTGCATGGTAGAGTTCCAGGTTTTACCCTTAACATGTCGCATTGTGCTAAACTTAATTCCTAAATGTTAGGTGGGAGGAGGGTGGGTTGCTTGTCCATGGAGGAAAGGGCTGTGAGTAGGGTTAGGAGAGCAACATACATTAGGGGAACCATTTTCACCCCTTACTAAGGGCATGTGCATGCAGGATACGCTAGAACTTAGGGCAGAAAGCGAGGAGAAATTTGCAGAAGTGTGGTTCAGGGATGGGAGGGAGCTGTGTTGACCTTATGCAAACAGCTACAGATTCTGTTTGTTTGCTGCAGGTGCCCTTAGCTGATTTAGTGTAGCATGCTAGTTATGGTACAGTTGACATGAATTTACAATTGTTAAGGACCCCTGGGTAGATTAGGATCCCCTACTTCTGCCGATATATCTCGTTCTAATTCTCAGGAGTAGCTATAACAATTTTAAACTACCTCCTATTCCTGAGTAAGGTATGTCTTTGAGAGTTCATGGGAGGAAGCAGGACCAAGCCAAAATCAGGCACCCTCTAGATGCACAAATTCATATCCAGCAAATGAGAATGTGGGGACTTAATCACCTTGCCCACCAGTGGCTAGTTAAGTAAAGTTAGCTAAGGGTGGATGTGGTGGGGAGCTGCCACGTAGCAGTGGTGGGAAAGTCTGCGAGCTGAAATTCGCTCAAGGGGCAAGCAGGCAGAGCCCAAGAAAAGTCTGAAAAGGGGTAAACAGAAGGTATTGGAGAAGTCTAAAGCTAGCCAGGTAGCCAAAAAATGTATTAGGCCCAGTTTGGGGGGACCGAGTGAGCAGCACTGACTATTTCAAGTATAATACAAGCTGCATTGAATGGCTAATACCCAAAAGGGTGCCAAGTTCAAAAATAACAGTACGCAGAGTGCCTCGGTCGGCTGGAGATGCATACCTTAGCTGGGCGGGTGTGGAGCAGCTCTGGAGTCTGGCGGCAGTGGCTGCAGTGAGGATCAGCTCAGGGGAAGGGTGGGTATCTTAACTGGGCAGTTGTGGAGCAGCTCCAGCAGCAGCGGCCATGGTGAGGATCAGCTGTGGGGGAGGGTGAGTATCTTAGCTGGGCAGTTGTGGAGCAGCAGTACCCGCAGTGAGAATCAGCTCAGGGGAACTTAGGGTGGGTATCTTTGCTGGGTGGGAGTGGAGCAGCAGAAGCTGCAGCGATGATCAGCTCAGGGGGAGGGAGGGGGGTATCTTAGCTGGGCGGGTGTGGAGCAGCTTCAGCAGCAGCAACAGTTATAATACAACAGTCATAATTTTCACACTACATACAACAATGATAAACAACAAAGTACAATGGAGAAAACAAGTGATAAGAATCATTGCAATGTCAGGCAAATTAAAAAGTTAATTACACAAAGAATAATACATGGGATAGTGAGTGTAATGAGAATTATACAGACACCTGAGGTGTTGGATGGTACATGAACCCCGAGAGTGAAGTTCATGGGGCTTATACAAGCATCCAGTACTGAGGGTGTGTGTAAAATTCAAGTTTTACACACCACCCCATTTCTTATTTTATATAATTTCTGGGTAACGTTTTCTCACCTTGAAAACACTGCTCAGCAATTATAACAAACAATGATTCTATTAGCATGGTCAGGTTCAAGAGCAGTTTTACTTTTACTGTTTTTCCCCCTTTTATGCAGTTGCCCAGATATTTGACATAAATGAACTAAATAGCAACTGTCGTTTTGAGGGAGCGTGTGAAAACACTTACTGGGAGTCCATTCACTGTGCACTGCAGGAAGTGTGTGTGTGTGTGTGAGGGAGGCAGTGTGAGTATACATGCAGTGAGGTGAACCTGGTGCGTGGTCGCTGTTATAGCCAGCTGGTTATAACAGCAAACTATAACTGGGTTTCCCTATGGGAGAAAACACTTCCCAGTTGTTAAAGTGCCTTAATTGTAACAATACATTGTTTTGAAGTGTACAACACAAGGTTGCAGCAGTAAACAAACACTTTAGGCAGGACAGAGATTGTCTGCAATTAAAAAGAGGGACCTCAATGGAAACATGTACACTGGCTATTTACAAGAAGTAGGCCTTTGATGGACGTTTTAAAGCTCTTAAAATTGTAGCATGCCAGGGCATCAGCTCAGAGGTTATTCCACTGTCTAGGTGCCACTGAAGCAAAGGATCTTGTGGCAGCAGCTGAAAAAGTTCTAGAGACAGTTAGGAGCATCTGAAAGGAAGACCAGAGGTTCCGCCTATGTTGTTTAAACAAAGGATGGAGGCAAGGTTCAGGGGAGAGAGTAACATTTTATCTGACAGGCAAAGTACAGTGTAGTGGAGTCATGCTTCCAGTGGGAGCCAGTTAAAGGGAAAATGACCTTACAATGGTGCTCCCTTCTGCCAGCACCAGCAGCAAGCCAAGATACGCAGTGATACAGAGCCTCGAGTTTTGAGAGCTCAGTCTTTCAGTGAGGACATACCAGGGTACCATACAGTATGACAGGCAGCAATTCACTGTTGGCTATGGATATCCTAGCTTCAGTAGTGAGATATGGGTTCGGCCGATATAGTAGTCCTAATCTTTAGTTAAGCAACTTGGTCTCCCAGTCAACATGTGGATTAAATGTACCATGATAGTTCCCTCTCCTTAGTGATATAAGTGTGCCTGCCCCTGTTTTGTGAAGGCATCTACTCTAGCATTTTAATCACACCTATTCTCATCTCACCATAATTTATTTTGTCCTCTCGTTTATTATTGTATGTATTATATTGTATCATATTGTATTTCGTATTGCAGCTGCTCCTGTTCTCATTCCACTGTAATTTGTTTTGCACTCTTATTTATTATTGCATATCATACTGCATCTTACTGTTTTTCGTATTGTAGTTTCTCCTGCTCCCATCCCACTGTAATGTGTTTTGCACTCTTGTTTATTTTTGTATGTATTGTACTGTATCATACTGTATTTTGTATTGTAGTTGCACCTGTCCTCATCCCACTGTAATTTATTTGCACTTTCGTCTGCTATTGTATGTATTGTACTGTATTATTGTATCATTTTTTTGTGCAGTTTGTAAATGCTGGTCGCACTTGAAAAAGGGCAAGGCTGTTCAATGTGCTCAGCAGGGTAATCAACAATAAATGAAAACTAAAATGAAAAAAGTATGAGAGTTCTTGGTCCATTAAAACTCCCAAATATTTAATTGAATCAACAGCCTCGATGGAGTCACCCTTGAGTGAGCAAATGTTTAGTAGTTCAATCCGGACTTAGCTGAGACAGCAAGGGCCAAAGAGGGTGGACAGTGGACTTCATTTTGTGGCATTTAACAGGAGCTTATTTACTAAAACCAGGATTCCAGTACAAAGAAATCAGATGTGAGGCCTGACCCAATCAAGTCAAAGTCTGAGTGACACCTGTATAGTTGTTTGCATATAGCAGGTAATTAGTACTACCACGGTGCTTGGAGTGGAACATTAATGTACAGGGAAAACAACAGAGGGTCCAGAACTGAACCCTGAGGAACCCCATCTGTGATCTGCTGCATGGTAGAATGGTTGCCCCTCTATTTGACCAGTTGCTTATGGCCAGATGGATAGTTGCTAAACCAGGAATATGATACAAAATCACACATGCCCACACAATGCAAAGCATCATGGGCTGCATATGCAAATCACCACAGAATGTTATGCTGGTCCAACTTTAAGCAGAATTGCATGGTGCCAAAAGGCCTCTCACACAGTTTGCAAAGGGTGCTAACAGAAGACATAGACACGTGTTTCGTCCTACTAGGACTCATCAGTATGCCTCGTCTGGACCTAACCCCCTTACTTTAAACAGAAGCAGCTCATAATTGACTAAGTTGAATGCCTTATTCAGGTCAATGAAAATAGCACTTGTTGCTTGACCAGCCTCTTGAGTGTCAAGAAGATCTGCCATGAGCCGCACTAAGGCCATGTCCATTCCGTGGTTCTTCCTGAAGCCACGCTGGATGTCAGTTAGCAGATACTGTGTTTCAGTATAGGCTTGGAGCTTGTCATAAAAGGCAAGGTACCTTTATTTGTATGGAGCCCAGTCCCGGGGTCTCTTTGCACCGAATTTGATATAACACAATAGAGAAACATGACAGGGATGTTACAGACAAAAATCATATCACTAAATTAGAAACTGATCAGACCCATATCATAAATTAAGTAAATATTGTTTTCTAAACTTACTACATATCAAGTAAGGGGGCCACTGTAATGTAATATGGCAGAGCATTCCATAGCATGAGAGCCCTGATTCCAAATGCTTGGTCCCCTAAAAACTTAAGCGAGGTACAACGAACGCTGAGGAGGCCTATCTTGGATGAATGAAGGGGGTGTATAAGAGTGCATTCAGCCAGGAGGTCTTCTAGGTGGCCAGGGCCCAAACAGTGCAAGGCTTTGTAAGTTAACAAGCATATCTTGAAGTTGCTATACCACTAAATCGGCAGTCAGTGCATGACAATGAGCACCAGTATGATATTATCAGACTGCGAGGTCCCTACAATCAGTTGGGCTGCCGCATTCTGTACTTGCTCCTGCACTGCACCAACCCCACAGATAACACTAGGTAAAGGGCACTGAAGTAGTCCAATCTTGAGGTGATGAAGGCAGCGGCCAGTGTTGCCAGGTCAGTGGGCACCAGGTATGGCTTTATTTGTTTGACAGTAGATGGAAAATGCCATGGCAAACTATCTTTGACACATGATGTTCTAGTATTAGCTTGCTGTCCACAGTGACCCCCAGATTCCTAACCCTATTTACATTATGCCCTTTAAAGATGGTAAAGATACAGTAATGCCATTTATTGCTGACCCTGACTGACCAGGGTCTACCAGTGTCAGCTCTCTTTTGGTGAGTTTAGATTGAGCCAGCTAGAAGCCACCCGATCTTGAATTTCATCAAGGCACTTATTTGTCAAGCACCGAGACCACACCACCCCCATCAGACGCACAAGACAGGTACAGCTGAGCATCTTCTGCATAACAGTGAAATTTCAATCCATACTATCTAATGATCTCCCAATGGCAGCACGTGCACAGCAAACAACATAGGGGGCTAGGAATGAGCCCTGAGTGATGCCACAGCAGAGCGCAGTGTTATCTAAGATATTACAACCAATACCACCTGCCACACCCTACCAGACAAGTAGGACTCAAAACCCCAGTAACACTATCAAAGCATTCCATGTATTGGATCAAACAGTAAGTTATAATGCATGAGCCTTCAGGCTTACGCAGGTCCCTTCTTCAAGTATAATTAAAGAGGGACCTCTGTGGACCTAAAGCTTGTGTATTTTTGTTCTAAATTTTTACCCAGGACAGCTGCTGGGATGCAACATTTAATTTCCGAAGGGGCCCCACTTTTATCCATTTCCGTTGTTGGATGGATTGGAGTACTTAGAGGTTAAGTGACTTGCCAAAGTTCAAACAGTGAGTATTTGGCTCAAGTGGGGTTTGAACCTGAAATTTCCTGGCTCCAAAATTGATGCTGTACTGCTTGACAATAAAGCCTCTTGTATTAATTGTAAAAGGTCCAGCATAATTGTTTTATGTGTTCCTAACTGGATTGTTTTATTCTGAATACAATGTGCTGCAGCCTTTCCATCACATTTTTCAAGATGCCTCTTGGAATGAGATGCCACATCTCAGTGGGTGGAGTCTAAATAAATAATTTTGAATAAATAAATAATACTTTTATGTCAATCTGCACAAGAACCACTTTAGCAGCTGGGAACTTTGCTGTCTTTTATTATATTATCTCAATTTCATAATGAATGGATTGTAGGGGTCTCCATGCAGTTACTCTTCTGATTATTCTGGATTCCACAACCACAGCCAACACAAGGGTATGGTGCAGCACTATGGGCCATGAGGCTGCAGACATCATGCAGAGTCACTGGATGCTGAAAAGAACCATACTTCAGTGATGCTTCCAAGAGAACTAGCTCTCAAAGGCTTAGGAAATTACATTATTTGTGCAGGTTGCCTACATGTCCTATTGGGGCAGATAGTCAAAACTGCCTTTCAAGTAACAGAAGAGCCCCCTGCGGGGTCTTAATTACAAGTTGCTTGCTATTTGTTGTTCATTTCATTTTTTGTCCAATTAGTGGCAACAAAGCAATTAACAGACACCGCACTGTAATGACCTGATGTTTCAACTACAATGTCAATGGTAAACTATGAATGAAGCTTTTTCTTTTGTTGTTTGCAATGTTGGGTTTGCTGAATACTTCCATCCCATTTAGCATCAACAGCAGGCACATTTAAGCCTCATGATCTGACACCTTTTCACTATGCAGGAACGTTTGAGACAAAAAGTCTCTTTGCAAAACATGAGAATAGAATGTAAGGAAACAGTACAAAGAAGAATGACCGTATCATTTTTGTTGCAATCAGGTCACCTTCCCTGTTCAATTAGGTTTTAATCTATCTGTAGTTAATATCCAGTGGCAATTAGATAATACTCTTTGAAATAAGTTTGCATTTTGCATAAAGAAACTGAAGCAACTATTAATAAACCTTGCCCCAGCTGCATTTCAACCCTCAGAGCTGGTCTTATGTTTCTGGGGGCCTCCAGCAGGGTTCATTATTGGGGGCCCTTAAGTGTACCTTAGTGAGCATTCTTATAGCATTATGATGACTGTTTGGAAGGTTCTGCCAAGCCCAGTGATGTTCCGTGTGTGATTATTTAACAGTACAGAGGGAATGGAATGCATAAATTAAAACAAACATGACAGTTGAAAGACTGATGACCTACACAGCTTCTGTCTGGGGGTCCATATGGGTAGTGGACTTCCAGTGACGTCTGGAACTGAGGCTGCCGAAGGCCGGCCCTGGTCTGAAATGTCAGCTCACTCTGTTGCCCAGTACCATGGCTTTAATGGAATTGAACATGGGGGGAATATCAACATCATTGGATCAAAGGGTGAATGGTGCAGGGTTTGATGACCACTGCCATGTAAGCAATAAGACATGATGGGATGTGCATTTCGGTGTGATAACCGCACTCCTAGGGGCATAGTTAGGCATGAGGCTGAAGGCCAAATGGTGGTCGTCACTAGGAGTGCGGTTATCACACCATAATGCACAACCACGGAGTGTCTTATTGCATTTATAAAATGGCCCTTTATATTTAGAAGCAGATTTTTACTTTAAAACACATTTTTAAATAAATAAAAATGTAAGTGAATCTGTGCTTTTAACATAATATAGTCCTTCTGCCTATTGGTACTAGATTAAAGTAATGTTATGCAGTGTGTGCCTCCCTGCCCGCTTGCTTTATATTCCCCTGCCAGTCACAACAATTCACAAATGCTGTTTTCCTCAGTCTAAGTATGACACATACCCCCTTACTTTATTTTATTCTCCTCTGTCGACAAAACTAAAAGGAAGCCATGACAGAGGCTTCTCAGTTCCCCGATGCTGCAAGCATGAGTGTAGTTCAAAACTGCCACATTTACTGACAACATCATGAACTGATTGCTCTGTCCTAAAAGCTAAACAACAGGGTGAGTCATTTACCACCTTTTCTCATTGTTTATATAGTATTATTGCTTACTTTCTTCATTTTTTTTTCCTCTGTGCTTCCCCATATTCAAGAAATGGAACGTTTATCATGGAATGTTTACCATGGAATACAGGAATTCAAAATTCTGCTCAGTTCTACTAGCAGAACATTCCTCTGCTAACGTACTGTACAAACATAACAAAGGCCTGTTTTAGAGCCAGAGACTCAATTTTCTACCTGTCAGGGCAAGCAGAAGAGATTTCCATGATGAACAGGTAAAGATAGAAGGGGATTTTTCACTGTTAGCAAAGAAATATTTTTTTTAATTAAATGCATTTTATTTATTTTGTTAGCAACATAGATATGTGGTATAACAAGGCACATATTTAGAAAAAGGAAATGCACATGAATATACACACTTAAGGCCTTAAGGTTAAGGTCCTAATATCTATTATCCCTAATCTAAATATAATCCCAACTATAATCCCTTCCCCTCCCTTATCCCTTGCCTTCTACTAAGTGCCAATAACATCACATGGTAACAGCATTGTGACTATATATCTAATACCATCATGGATAATCTTAACAAAATCTTATTTTACCTTATATTGAAGTTAACGTATAAATCTTGCTCCATTTCCTATCAAAGCTAGCGGGACAGTGTCTGAGGGTAGCTATCATCTTTTCTATTCTTAAATTATATAAAAATTCCTTCAGCCATTCCGAATATGGGATAATTTGGGAATCCTTCCAATGTCTTAATACCATTTGTTTGACTGTAAGCGAAATTAAAGCCATAGCATGTCTTCTTTCTAAAACTGGAATCTGGGTATAATCCCCAAGAATACATATTTCTGGTTCAAAATATGGTTGCAATCCAAGGAGGGGATCGAGTTTAATCTTAATTGTATCCCAAAGAGGTCTGATTAAGGGGCACGTCCAGAGCATATGGTATGTAGTACCTTCCTGTAAATCACATCTATTACATTGGGGGTCTTGTAGTTTACCCATGGTAAACAATTTTGCTGGGTTGAAGTACATATTTTGCACTATATGAAACTGAATCAGGCACAATTTGTCATTAGATGTATTGGAATATATGGCTTTCCAGATACTGTCCCAACATATTGGTTTATCTGGGAATTGAGTCTTCCAATATGAGGATTCCCCTTGGATATCTGAATGGATTCTAGGATATAGTTCAGCTGTTATTTTAGATACTGCATGGCGAATCCATACCAAATTACAGAACATGATCAGAAAATCTGATTGATCAGTATCCCAAATTTCAGAACCCATTTTAAATATCAAAAGGTGCCTAATTTGAAATGCTTTGAATATCTGATTGGTAGGGAGACCTAAGGTTTTAAGAAGTTCAGATGAAGCCTTAACCTTGCCTGGATCCATTACATCTAAAACCTTAGTTTCCTGCTTGGGAATCTTTCCCCTAGTTTTTAAATATTGGTTATCTAGCAAAAAATTCAGATTAAAATGAATAAGCTGAGAAATATCCTTTGTATTGTTATATTCGAGGGCTTTACACAATTGAGCATGTACTTTCAGGGACATACAGATTAAGTCATTTTTTAGAGTCTTATAGCCTTGCTTAGGGGAAATGAATAACAAATAATTCGGGGAAATACCAGACTGTCCTATGACTAGACGTTCTATTTTTAGGCAGATTGGCTCATAGATAGATATTATCCCATTAGTAGCAGGGGGGGGTACCAATGGAAATATTTAGCTTTATGACTTGCCAGACAATAATGGAAAAAGTTTGGTAACTTTAGGCCTTCTTTTGCTTCAGGGCTCCAAGTCTAACATATGACCACCTGGGTGGTTTTGCTTTCCAAAGGAACTTGGAAATAATCTGTTGAACTTTTCTAAACCAATTTAGTGGTAGATAAAAATTTAGCATATTCAGGCGGTAAAATAATCTCGGGATTATGTTCATTTTAATTATATTGATTCTTTCTTGTAAAGAAAGATATAAGGGAGCCCATCTATCAGTATTCTGTTGTATATGTCCCAATTTAACCTCAAGATTCAATTTTCGGATTTGTAGTAAATTAGGTGTAAGTATAAGTCCCAAATAGGTTATTTGGGTTGCCCATCTAAACTGAAGGCCTTCTAACTGTGCACAATGAGTATGAGAATTTAGTGGCATAATTGTTGATTTACTTATATTCGGTTTATAATTTGATAGGGTACCAAATTTCTTTATAATAGACAGTATCCCTGGAAGGGAATTTTGTGGATTGGTGATGTGTAACATAAGATCATCTGTGTATGCTGATAGGCGAAGATCCCACTCCCCAATCTTTATACCTTGTACCTGGGGAGAAGTTTGTCAATGATATAAACGTGGCTCCATGTACAGGTTAAACAGAAAAGGTGATAGCGGGCATCCTTGGCGCATTCCAGAAAATAAAAGGATTGACTCTGAAAAAAACCCATTGCAATAGACCTTGGCTGTGGGGCATTTATATAGTAGTTGGATCCACTTTACAAACTCGTGTGCAAAACCAAATTTTTTGAGAACTTCAAACAGGAAGGTCCAACTTACCCTGTCAAAAGCCTTCTCTGCATCCAGGGACACCAATGCCATAGGGTAGGGTGCTGTCCTGGATGCAGAGAAAACATGAAACAGTTTCCTAAAGTGGTCTACAGAGGAGCCACCTGCTACAAATCGCACTTGTTCCGGATTGAGTAGGGGGGTCCAAACTTGTGCCACTCTATTGGCTAAGATCTTCACAAAAAGTTTTATATCATAATTCATCAGGGAAATCGGTCGGTAATTAGAGACCACCTGCGGGGATTTATTTGGTTTGGGGAGTACTATTATTAGAGCTTCTAATAATGAAGGATCTGATAGTCCAGAATTACAAAGATAAGTAAACATGCTCAAAATTAAGGGCAATATAGATTCCTTGAATATCTTATAGAAACATGACGGAAAGCCATCTGGCCCTGGGGCATTTTCATCCAGCAATGAATCAATAGCATCCCACAATTCTTGCTGGGTTATAGGCACCTCCAGAAGATTCGCTTGTGATTGTGGAAGAATAGGAAGTGGAAGATAATCTTGAATTTCCTCGGTAGAGGGGGCAGGTATTTGTGGGGAGTATAAGGATTTGTAGTATGCCTCAAATTCACTGACAATTGCTTTAGGAGTAGTAAGAGGAGAATTTCTTTAATAGAGTTAAGGGATACCACAATCCTGGATTCTTCTTGTCTTTTCAACCAAAGAGCCAATAAGTGACTAGCTTTATCCCCCCTGTTCTACATATTTAACGTGGGTTTTAAATAGCATATATTGAGCTTTTTCCTGTAGGAGGTTTGAGTATTGGTTTATAATTTAGTCAGTTGTGTCTGTATCTTTTCATTCTGTTGATTATTTTGTTGGTTTTCAAGAAACTGAATTTGTGATAAGAGTAAAGAAGATTGCTTCTCTCTCTTTCTCTTCCGAATGGTAGATAATCTGATACACTCCCCTCTGATCACACATTTTAAGGTGCACCAAAGTTTATCAGTATCCGGTATTGACCCTTGGTTTTGTATAATGAAGTGGTCAATTATTTCTTTAAGTGATTGCAATGCTTTTTCATCTTGAAGTAGTTGTATATTTAATTTCCATATGCTATTTTTAACCATGTGATGTGATAATACTCCTTCCATCCAGATAGGTGCATGATTGGGGATACCCCTTGGGGACATACCACTACCTATTAAGCCTTCAAGTTCTGGATTATTTACAAGAAAGAAATCAATGCGGGATAATGATTTATGAACAGGCGAGTAAAATGTAAACCCCTTGGTAGTAGGATTTAGCAATCTCCAAGGATCACTAAGGCTAAAATTCCTAATAAGCTCCATTAAAGCTTTTTGCGCCAGGAGAGGGTACTTCGTCTACTAACTGATCTATCTAGAGTTAATGAAAGAACCAAATTCCAATCTCCAGCTATTATTATGGGCAATTTAGGGAATAGGTTCAGGACCTTTGTTATTTTTACAAAAAATTCTGGTGAGTCTACATTAGGTCCTTATACAGTTCCTAGAATAACTTCCACATGGTTTAAAAGACCTTGTAGAAATGTGTATCTCCCTTGATTATCTATATGGGAATGCTGTAACTCAAACAACGTCCCTCTGGAAAATAAAATGATTGCCCCTCTTTGTGCCATTGCATTGCCTGCAGAATACACCTGTTCCATTTGTCTTCTTCTGAAAAGATTACCTTCTGTCTCTAATAGGTATGTTTCTTGCAAAAAGTCTACCTGGCATTGTAGGGTTTCTAGGTGCCTAAGGATTTGGTAATGTTTAATTCTAGATCGGACCCCTTTAACGTTCCAAGATACAATCTTCACTGCCATTGAAAGCAAAAATCACACACTGATTCAGAGATATCTCCCCCTTGGATATCCGCATAGCTATGGCTTATGGAGCTAAGAATGACTATGTAAATTAAAAGATATCATAAGCTACCGGTGTTTAGGACACCTCTATTAATTGGTCTCATCATAATCAGTATAGGCAGTGTAACTAAAACATTCCCTCTGTTATCCAGATTCACTAAACCCCCTAAACTTAAACAAAACTATTCTACCCCAACAAAATATCTTTATTCCCTGGTCCACTTGACCTCCCTCCTCTCAATTAGTCAGTTGTAATCTTTATTCACCCCACCAGTAGACATCCCCATCCAGCCCCCCTTGTTTAATAGCGGTTCATTATCCAATTTTCAATCCACCTATAGTTCTTTATTATTACTCTATATAAGAATCATACATAATTCTTCTTGGATTATTCCCTGCTTTAAGTAATAAAACCTTTGGTCTATAACCTTGGGCAGCATATAAGAATCCCCAGACAATCGAACAAGGAAATTGAAACAGTGTCCAGAACCAGAAAATACATAAAACTTATCACTGTCACAATCTAGGCTCTTGTGACCATGTGGCCTTATATCTGGACAAGGCATGTATAAGCGTCTGCCATCTCATAGTCCGTTTTCATATAAAATAAAACTCTGACAAGGAGTTTACTAATAACTTGTAATTCTGATTCTCCCCCTCGAATCTTGCTGTCTTGATCTGGTATAAGAGACTGTTTGAAATCCTGGGCAGCTAGAACCATGCTTGTTCTATTTCATCTACCCCACCGATACTTGTGCTAGTAAAATGATGAAAGAGACATTTAACAGCTTGCAAGTAGATTTCCCACTGGAATATCACTTCCTCAATCAGCGATACAAATACAGACAAAGTTTATTAAATTCTGATACAGTGTCGCCTGGTATCGCATTCGAAGTTTGGCTCTGCAACCATAAGCTTAGTTACAAGACAGCTATAACAATGCCCCTTCTACTTTGTTTGTCACACTGCCCTTAAGCTGAAACCTCAATGAACAAGTCATTTAACAATTTATGGATAGCTTTACCTCTGGAATACCACTTCCTCACTCATCGAAACAAATCTGGATAGAGTTTCTTAAGTTCTGCAGCCGCCTTATGCTCATCTTCTAAAGCAATCCATTGACCATCTTTATTTACCTGCTGTATCACTGGATAGCGCATACGGAATCTAACTCCTGCGGCAATAAGCTTAGTTACAATAGGATGCATTGCTGTACCTTTCTGTCTTACTGTAAGTGGCAAATCTTGAGCAATCCTTATCTTGGAGGTTTCCCAATGAACTTCTTTCATCTATCTCTTTTAATTTATTCAGAATTGCTTGTTTGTCCAGATAGTTTAGCAATCTAAAAATAAGATTTCGAGGGGGGAGAGCCAGCTGGTGGAGTGGGCCTCAATGTCCTATGCACTCTTTCGATAACGTATGTCGGCCCATTTGGTGAGGGCCCTGCTAATTTAGTGCACAGTTTTTGGATGCAAGAAATAGGATTAACTCCCTCCTCACCCTCTGGAAGACCAAGTATTACTAAATTATTCCTCCTGGATCTCCCCTCGAGATCCTCCAATTTATCTTCCATTTTTTTTATCCGCTGTCTTAGGGAGACAATCTCTGGATCCAACTGAGCCCTCCAATCATCTAATGAAGAAATGCATACCTCATTATCACTGGTACATATTGTTAGTTGATCCATGGAATTTTTAAGCACTTGCAAGTCTCCAATTACTGCCTGGAGTGAATCTTTAATCGGAAAGAGACCCTCAAAGAAAGTTTCGACTGTTAAAAGTTGTGGAGCAGCGTCCTCTGTGGTGCCACCCGCTCTAGTGCATTTCGATGGGAGATCCTTCTCAGGAGATGGCGGGGGTGTGTGTTTGGGCCTTTGCTGTTTCATTTGTGCTGCAAAAGTCAGCCATTCGGTGCAAATACCCGCCACCTGATTCAACTCTCTGGTGTAGCGACTTTGCGTTATTTGTAATTTACAAATTCCTCTAGTATTATTGCGCATTACTCGAGAAATGAAGTGGATTTCTGACGGAGGTATGAGGGAGCGATACAGAGCGTGCCTATCTGGCGGCCATCACAACTGGAAGTCCTCAAAGAAACAATTGTAATGAAAACTATAAACAATACTTAATGTTTCTAAGTTGTTTATATGTGTAAGGAGACTGTGATGATCTGGTAAACAACATTTGTTTTTCCAATTGTTTAACCAGGAGGAGCACACTAAGCTGAAAGCTTGTTTACAGGTGCGACCTGGGAGCACAAGGAAGTTAAGTGACTTTCTCAGGGTCACATAGTATGCAAGTGGGGGCTGTGAGATTCAAACCCAGGTCTCCAGATTTGCAGCTCAGAGCTTTAAACCACTGCACTATACTATTTCCCAGCTCTACTCAATTTAATTCATTTGTTTTATTTTATATTTAAGGTAGTTTTATTTTTAGGGCCCAGTTGAAGGTTTCCACAGTGTAAAAGTAGCAGCCATGTTTGTGGTGAAAGATCAGTTCTGGTTGTAGGGAGATTGATGGAAGATAGTTCTGGTTGTAGGAGGACTAATTTGCTCATTGTGTGATGTGGTTTAGGACCGGGATGACTGTGCATATATAGAGATTTAATGTACGATCAGCTGATCTCTCTTGGCCAGTGAGATTTCTATATTTTTTCTTGCCATTTTATAAGTAGCTGACAACAAATATTTATCTAACTGGAGAGGAGATGGATCGCCCTCAGAATAGCAAAAAAATCCAAGTGAGAAAGGAGGCGGAGTTGATAGCAAAGAAAATGATAAGCATTCCAATCTTTGAACTTCAGTTTAACGAAAGGAAGGAAAAGGAATTTGGTTTCATAAAATTCCTTTAACAGACTTTATAAAACAAATAACAGAAACCAAGACCTGTGATTCATCAGATTTGAGCACATGAATGGGCTATTCCAGCACAGCACAACAGCACAGGCCAGAAGTACTTAATGTCCTGCATCTCATTACTCAGTTTTTTTAAATATAAATCAGAGTAACCTTCTTATACTTATAGTAAGGAACTCCTGGGTGTGCATAATTGGGGGATAATGGCATGTCTCAGATGGGTAAGGCATTCAGTATTGTATTGTGCATCTCTTCTCAAGGTGTGCTGTTATCCCACAATTTCACTCACCCTGTCATGCCTTATTGCTTCACTGTATCCCAAATACGCTTTACAAGCAATGAGCAGTTGTATCAATCATTATGAAAGCACAGGAAGGCTCCGTGGGATAGAGGGGAGTAAGGGGGTAGAGGTGCATTAAACCCAGAGCAATTAAGTGACTTGCTCAAGATAAAATGATGAGTATGTGGCTGTGGTGGGATTCAAACCTAGGTCTCCAAGTTCATACCTATGCACTTTAATTAGTAGGCTACACTGTCTAAATCCATAAAGCAACATAAATTGGATAGGAAGTTCCATTTGGGGGGGGGGTCTTTGCAGATGGGATATAGAAATAAGTGCATGTTAATGTATCACTGTTTTCAACACTTTTATAAGACCTGCAAATACATGGAAGATCTGGGAAGACATGGGAGGGGGATGATGACATGTGCATGACAAAAGGTTATAACCTTTAGCAGAAATCAATCCAAATTAGTTTACATACGCTATGTTTGAACCCCCAAATCAATAAAAGTATTTAACAATAGAACATCATATTTATTGTTCATTTTTTATTTTAAAAGTTTCACCAGGAAAGACATCCTGAGCTGGCAACAGTTCATTTCCAGATGTGCCCTGGGGAAGGGAAAAGAGGGCAATGTGTTCAATCAAGGCACAATTACATAATAAAAACAGGAACTGTATATAAGCATCGTACAAAAACAGAAAGATAATTTAAACAAAATAAGGCAAAGCATGTAATTCAGTGGATATAAGGAGGCATTATTTATTTATTTATTTATGTGTGATACAAACAGTAAATTATGTAGGGGGAACGGCAGGGAAAGCTAACTGAGTGGGAGTCAAAGGAGTATAGATTACAGTGAAGAGGTGGTGGGGAGTGACAATGTAAACTGGGCAGGAAGCAGGGATTTGGAGGAAAGGAAGAGTAGTAGTAGTAGGAGGGAAGAAAGTAGGGGGGGTAGGGGAGCAGAGTAAGATAAGGTATCAGGTGTAGTCATATGTAATCGTTTTTTTGACTGAGAGTCGCCGAGTTCTTACTGCGCCAAACGCCAGATGCTTTCGGTGCATTTTTTTCAAATATATAACAAGCATACAACTTAAAACGATGTACCCAGTGTGAGCACTCGAGTGGAGGTACTCCATTTTTGGACCTCAGCACCGTAAGGTAATTTTGAAGCTCCAAAACTCAAAAAGCACTATTTAGTAGGAAAAAGCACTCCAGCTGTAAGATGTATGTTGGACTTCCATTACAATGCTGCTATTTTACCCTGTGTCTACACTTTTATTCTGAACTGCATGATTGGATGTACCACTGTGATTTGCTGCAATAGAGAGAAGATTTAAACTGTACGGTTTCATTGCAAGCAACTGGTACCAAAAGTATGCACTTTAGACAGCACTGAGATACTGTACTATGACAAAATAAATTATATAAACTCTTTTTAGTAGACATTGGTGTTGTTTGACCTTCTAGGCTTGCTACCTCACTTAATTAAGTGGGTTTAGGGCTACTGCTATACAAACTTAACAAGTGTGTATTAGTTTGCATTTGGATTGGGTTTTTTTTGACCTTTCGCAGGTGTGCTGACCTTCCAGTTTTACTGGGCTTTGTGTCTATTGTCATGTGTACTGGTAAAGACAGACTGAGCTGTCCTCATGTTGACAACACCCGCCAGCCCCTATTAATTACTGTATATTGTTCAGGATGATGTTGTTATACAATCCTCATCCCCACAGCCCCATGCATGCAAGAATGCACACGAGTGCACACACACATGCATGAATGTACGCACACACACACACACTCGCGCGCGCGCACACACACACACACACACACACACACACAGTATCCTAGTGGTTAGAGCACATAAATGTGAAACAAAATTGAATCCCACTTGTAATCTTTACCCTCAAGATGAGTGGTTAATCCTTCAGATGTTTAGGTGACTTTTACCTTTTTGCCTTACAACAGATGGCCCTGCGGTTGAAGATTGTCTTTGAAGTCTTCTTAGTACACAGTGCCTCTACTTGAATGGTTCCTTCTAACACTCTTGATGCATGGGTGCTGCCTTTCAGGAAATAGTAACACAACCCACCTCCACATGATGTAGAACACAGTGAATAGCCCCAAACTAACCTTAATAGCCAACAATAATACAGTAAAAAAAAAAGGACCCATTGTGCGGTACCAAACAGGGAACTGGTTTTATTTGGGGAAAAGAGGGAATAATGCTCAGGGGAAGGAAATGCACACAAACCAAATTTCAGAGCTTGCCTCCTTACAAAAATCACCCTGCAATCTCTTCCACTGGTGCACCAGATATTTATAACCCTAATTTGTGGAAGCTTCATTAAAACAATCTGTACTGGTGCACTCAGCTGTGAGGAGGAATCTGTTGCTGGCCAGTTGCATGGTGAATTGGTACAGTAAGCAATGACCTAATAAATACTGGTACAGCCCCAAAGAAAGCAATACAATGAAAAGGTCCCACCACTCTAAGGGAAGCAGTGACAAACCAGTCTTCACCTAGGCAGCAAAATGTGAATGCAGTCTGCTGCACAGGACTTCACAGGCCTAATGACACCTGTGCTTACTAACTCACAGGTGCAGGGCTGGGGACCTGTGCTGACTTGGATACAGCTTTTAAATTTAAAAAATGTATAAAGCCCAGAAAAGGGAAATGTGTGACTCTAATTCTAAATACTGTATCTTGGCTCCTGTAAGTTCCCATGTTTACCATTACTTCCTCCTATTTAATGTATATTTTAACAATAGCTTATCTTTATAAAAGGTAGTTTTTAGCCCTATATTCAATAAATTAATTACTTGGTAGGCTATATTTAGACAGCTCCGATATTTATGGTAAGCTGTAGGAAATGTTTAATAGTTTTATATACAGCCTCTCCTACGCTTATTTATTAAAGGGCAGTGTAAGTACTCATTTTAAATTTATTTAAATCAAAACATTGTTTTTCTTAGTCTACCTACACTATAATTTTAGGGTGCAAGAGAATTTATCTTAAAAAAGATGTGGATGATAAAGACAGGTCCAAACTTAAGAATATATCTGTGAAAACAACTCATGCTGATAACAGCTGGATCAGTATTCTAGTTGGCAGCTATTTTAGCTAGGAAAGCGTATACAGTTTTAATATTTTTGTACAATCTATATGTATTATTCATACATTTTAATATACAAGTTTTTTTATCTGTTTTGTAGCCATAAAAAAATGTTTTTTAAAGATGGAAACAAGACAGAAGACGAAAAAAGATCCATGCTACAATAAACTCTTTAAAAACAAAGAGAACTTTAAGTAAGAAAAGGAAAAGGGAGGTTTAGGAGAAAAGAAAATAACCAGCTATATTTTGGAGCCATGTAATCAGATAGACCTTGTAGGAAGAAAAAAGATATTAAGCATGGAAAGCTCGTGGCCCAGTGGCACTGAGGGTTGAGACGCTGGACACCACATCTCGTGCCACGCCGGTGACCTGGGTTCGGTATCGAGCCTGGGCCACTGGGGATCGGTGGGGGGGGGAAGAGATGGAGTGTCCATATGACTGCTCTCTCCCCGGGGAGGGTGTGGGATGCGATCGCTCTCAGAGTGGCCTCTGGCAGCCATCGGGGGCACCCGATGTAGTGACTCTGCAAATGCTGGGGGGCGGAGTTGTGGCATTATGTTGCCTTGATAAGCCGCACTCCGTGGGGGTCAGGAAATGGAAAAAAGATAAAAACCCCATCCCTGGGGATAGATGAAGGCACCTTGATCTCCCTAAGCCCACATTTCCAAATCCGGGCTATATCATCTCCGCAGGCCAACTTGTGTGCCGGGCACTTTGCCCTATAGATAGAACGCCCTGGTCAGATAGGGCTGCCGTACCTACAGAGGGTTCAGACCCGGATGTGGTGCTTGGTGGCATGAGGGGAGAGGACTGGTCATGGAGGAGGGTAGAGGATGGGAGCCCCAAGGTTGTCGGAAGGAGTTCTCCAGGAGTGGAGACAAATAAAGTTAAAAAAAAAAACAAAAAAAAAGAATTGAAAGTTTAGTACCCCCCCCCCCCATCCTCATCATCCATAAAGACCACAGATCAATTAGGGTCTGCGATATGTACAATAGATAGGGAAAAATGGGCAGACTAGGTGGGCCAAGCGGTCTTTATCTGCCGTCATATTCTATGTTTCTATGTATGTTTCTGTGACCACAAGGACAATTATCCCCAAGATCACCCCATTCTGGAAGGAATTGGGGCCATAGAAAAAGGGGAAAGGTGTGTTGCTACCCATACAAATGAGAGATACAGAAAAACAATAGAAATAAGATGGGAATTGAAAGAATGCAATCTAGGTTTAGGTGCAAATGAATTATGATGATAAAAGTAATTAACAGATACATTAAAAAGTGGCAGACCATGTAAAACTTATATCTGATACAAAGACAGGTGTTAATAAACCCCTCATATAACTAAGATAAGTTTCCTAGAGGATTCTGAAGCCTTTTTAACCCTACACAAACAGACCTATACTAGACCCTCCATCCCAATACCCCCCTGATATTCCACATCTTTGGAATGACACTAAACTAACTACAAATAATAAAACTGGAATACAAGAAAAAATAAATATGTAAGAAGGTGAAGATTGTCTTAAAAATACAGACACAGCCATTGATGACATACAACATATTTATATTCTGGAAGGTTTAATGGAGATCAAGAAGGAAATAGTCATTAGTAACCAATTGATAATACTGATTAGGAGAATACTTCTAAATAAAGAGGTAGAACAGAATCTACAACAACCAATTTAGACACAGGAGAACGGTGGTACAGGGACTCAAGAGGTTAAGGGAACAATGCAAGAACTATTAAAAGTGTAACAGAGGATATAGCAAGAAAAGAAGTAAGGGATATGTCTAAACTAGTGGAAGATTCAAGAGCTATTAAACTGGAACAAGAGACTAGGAGAACATATTCAGAGCTGGCTGGTTGCACTCACAAAGATATGTTGCACAGATCAGATGTGCCAGACGACTCTGAGGATATATTCAAACAGCATGTGCGAGCAGGTTCGATTGTGTATACTGTCTGAATAGTTGACCCTGGATGTGCTGCTTAGAGTGGTCATGTCCACGTCCAATGCAGCGCATCCAGGATTGGGGCTGACCACTGCCAATGGGACATGCGTGGCACAAACCTGGATGCACCATGACTCCAAAGGTAATATTCAGCTGGTATATGCTAATAGGCTCATTGGGCATGCATGGTGTAAACTGATGCCATGCATGCTCATTATGAGCCCATTAGCATAGCTGCACCCGGCTGCATTTTCCAGGCCGGCCTCCTCCCAGCCCTGATCGCATACATCCAGCATGCAGGACCCCTGCCAGCCTTGGTAGCCACGTGGAACCCCCTCTTCCACCCCCAATCCCTGAACAATGTGAAATAAAGTCCTCTAACCCATTCCATAGTGTAGTGGGCCCCCCATCCTTACCCAGTCCCCGACTGATGTAAACATTATCCCCAAACCCTTTCCATGGTGCAGTGGTACCCCCCCACACCCTTCCCTGTTCCCAAATCAATATAAACATTATCCCAAACCCTTTCCATGGTGCAGTGGTACCCCCCACCCTTCCCTGTTCCCAAATCAATGTAAACATTATCCCCAAACCCTTTCCATGGTGCAGTGGTACCCCCACCCTTCCCTGTTCCCAAATCAATGTAAACATTATCCCAAACCCTTTCCATGGTGCAGTGGTACCCCACCCTTCCCTGTTTCCAAATCAATGTAAACATTATCCCCAAACCCTTTCCATGGTGCAGTGGTACCCCCCACCCTTCCCTGTTCCCAAATCAATGTAAACATTATCCCCAAACCCTTTCCATGGTGCAGTGGTACCCCCACCCTTCCCTGTTCCCAAATCAATGTAACCATTATCTCCAAACCATTTTCCATGGTGCAGTGGTACCCCACCCTTCCCTGTTCCGAATCAATGTAACCATTATCTCCAAACCCTTTCCATGGTGCAGTGGTACCCCCACCCTTCCCTGTTCCCAAATCAATGTAACCATTATCTCCAAACCCTTTCCATGGTGCAGTGGTACCCCCCACCCTTCCCTGTTCCCAAATCAATGTAACCATTATCTCCAAACCCTTTCCATGGTGCAGTGGTACCCCCACCCTTCCCTGTTCCCAAATCAATGTAACCATTATCCCAAACCCTTTCCATGGTGCAGTGGTACCCCACCCTTCCCTGTTCCCAAATCAATGTAACCATTATCCCCAAACCCTTTCCATGGTGCAGTGGTACCCCCACCCTTCCCTGTTCCCAAATCAATATAGACATTATCCCAAACCCTTTCCATGGTGCAGTGGTACCCCCCACCCTTCCCTGTTCCCAAATCAATGTAACCGTTATCCCCAAACCCTTTCCATGGTGCAGTGGTACCCCCCACCCTTCCCTGTTCCCAAATCAATGTAACCATTATCCCCAAACCCTTTCCATGGTGCAGTGGTACCCCCACCCTTCCCTGTTCCCAAATCAATGTAAACATTATCCCAAACCCTTTCCATGGTGCAGTGGTACCCCCACCCTTCCCTGTTCCCAAATCAATGTAACCATTATCCCCAAACCCTTTCCATGGTGCAGTGGTACCCCCCACCCTTCCCTGTTCCCAAATCAATGTAAACATTATCTCCAAACCATTTTCCGTAGTGTAATGGTTACCCCTTCCCGTCCCTGATCCCCGATCGATGTTAACTAGAGCCCCCAAACCTGTTCCATAGTGTAGTGCCAGGACTGGGAGCTATAACGAACACAGACTGTGGCTCCCATTACGTTCATTATAGTGAGGGGTTACTGTATTTGGCAGCACCTGGGGTGGGCTCTCAGGTGCTGCATAACTAAAACAGGCAGAGTGGGAGGTAGCAGCCAGCACGGGGGATTGGGCACCCCCATGTCATAATAATAACATGGGTTAGGTTTGGGAGGGATGGCAATTATGGTGGTGACTGCAGCAGACATTGAGGGATGGTTTTCTCTTTTGCAGGGAGGGTAGCAGCTGGCATGGGGGATTGGGCACCTCCGTGCCATAATAATATGAGTTGGGCTTAGGGGGTGGTAGTTATGGTGGGGATTACCCATCCCCAGAGACTTTGTAAATGGATGTGATCATAGTGGACGTTAGGGCATCCTACCCAGCTTCCCAGGTTTAGAAGCCCTCTCTGGCTCACTCCCCCAATCCAAGGATAATAAAGTTTGCCACTGCCATCTTGGTGGGGGGTATTGCCAATATCTGTGTGCTAGGGAAAGTGAATGTCTGCATGTTTGTCCCAGCCCCCGCTATGTTAACAAGTGCTGTTGGTCTCTGTACTATGTGACTGCTGGGTCGAGTCAAGTCTATGTGTTTAGTATGCTATGATGCCCAGTTCAGAAGTACCTCGAGTTGTGGTTAAGAGGCTTGTTTTAACCTGTTCCCCAACTACCATCAGATATGAACTTTGCACACATGGCTGTTAACCAGGAAATGTCAGAAATTGACCTTATTTCTGCTGTATTGGTTGTTTTTGCAGTGTGGTGGGGAATCAGGGGTTTTATTATAATATTGGCATTCAAGTACAGTGGCGTGAAAAAGTATTTGCCCCCTTCCTGATTTTCTCTATTATTGCATATTTGTCACACTGGATGTTTTCAGGTCTTTAGACAAAATGTAATATTAGATAAAGGGAACCTGAGTGAACAAATAACACTTGTTTTTTTTTTATTTCCTTATTTAATGAAAAAGTTAACCAACACCAATTGGCACTGTGAAAAAGTAATTGCCTCACACTTAATAACTGGTTACGCCACATTTAGCTGCAATGACTGCAACCAAACACTTCCTATAATTCAATATCAGTCTTTCACATCGCTGTGGAGTAATTTTAACCCACTCTTCCTCGCAGAACTGCTTTAATTCAGTAACATTTGGTAGGTTTTCTAGCATGAACTGCTCGTTTCAGGTCCTGCCACAGCATCTCTATTGGGTTTAAGTCTGGACTTTGACTAGGCCACTCCAAAACTTTAATTTTACTTCTTTTTAGCCATTCTGATGTGGATTTGCTTTTGTGTTTTGGATCATTGTCTTGCTGCATGACCCAACTATGCTTCAGCTTCAGCTGACGAAGGATGACTGGACATTCTCCTTAAGAATTTTTCTGGTACAGAGCAGAATTCATGGTTCCTTTAATTATGGCGAAGTCATCCAAGTCCTTAGGCAGAAAGCATCCCACACCATCACACTACCACCACCATGTTTGACTGTTGGTATGGTGTTCTACTGTGGAATGCTGTGTTTGCTTTACATGTAGACATTATGGGATCCATGTTGTCCAAAAGTTCCACTTTGGACTCATATGTCCATAGAACATTTTCCCAAAAGGCTTGTGGATCATCCAGGTGCTTTGGCAAATGAGAGACAAGCATTTATGTTCTTCTTGGTTAGCAGTGGTTTCCGCCTTGCTACTCACACATGAAGCCATTTTGCCCAGTCTCTTTCTGATTGTGGAGTCATGAACACTGACCTTAGCTGAGGCAAGAGAAGCCTGCAGTTCTTTGGATGTTGTTTTAGGATCCTTTGAGACTTCTTGGATGATTTTACACTGCGCCCTTGGAGTGATTTTGGCAGGCCGCCCACTCTTGAGAAGGTTCACTACTGTTCCAAGTGTTCTCCATTTGGAGATTATGGCTCTCACTGTGGTTCAATGGAGTTCCAGAGCCTTAGAAATAGCTTTGTAACCCTTTCCAGACTGATAGAGGGCAACAAAATGTTTTTCTGATCTTTTCAGGAACTTCTTTGATCATGGCATAATGTGCTTGTTGAATCTTTGTGCTAGCAATGTGACTCTGATGGTAAGGGCAAAAATAAGTGAGGTTTATATTGAGCAGGGCTGGCTGTAATCAAGCCTAGCTGTGTTCAATCAGCTGACTCTAATTATCCCTTTAATTGCCATTTTAACTAGGGGCAATTACTTTTTCACACAGTGCCAGTTGGTGTTGGTTAACTTTTTTCATTAAATAAATGAAATAAGTAAAAAAAAAAAGTGTTATTTGTCCACTCAGGTTCCCTTTATCTAATATTATATTTTGTCTAAAGACCTGAAAACATCCAGTGTGACAAATATGCAATAATAGAGAAAATCAGGAAGGGGGCAAATACTTTTTCACGCCACTGTAGCTACTCGATACATTCCCTTCCCCCCATCTGTAGGTACCTCAGCAGATCAGATTATTCTTTTGTGTGCTTATAATTTTAAATTTACCAACTCATGAAGGTGCACACAAGGAACTGTGGTGCTCCGAATTAAAAACAGCATACCAAACACATTAAATCCAGGCACACACAGACTCAAATAGAGGGACTCCAGAACTGTAATAAATTTAAGACATTAATTAAAATAAACACCAGACGCATTTTGGACAGTAGCATGTCCTTTCTCAAAGGCTCATTATGTGTTTGGTAATTTTAAATTTACTATTTAAATCAAGGCCATTCACAGGCTTTCCCTGCCCACCCTACAGATGATATTGAAGGCGAGAGAGGGTGATTGGTAAATTCTATTTGACCATTTGAACCAGTAAAATGTGACCTAGGAAAAAGAGAACAGCAGTCATTTAATACTATTTCTAAGATCCCATTGTTAGTTCTGTCCACTTTCCTAAATATTCTGAATGCCACCCTACTCTGCTGTCAGTCTTCATTCATGCATAAATTGTTCAAACTCATGCTGCAGCTTGAGTAGAGGATGGGAAAGTGAAAGTGGTCCATTGCAATTGCTAATCGTGGTTGTGGCACAAATTAACTAGTCAATTCTCTAGATTATATTGCAGGCTACACTGACTGCTGTTTCTTGTACCCTGTGATTAATTCTGTGTGACGGCAAGATGCCATCTTTCCATATGCAGGCTATCCCTGCCCACATTACGGTTCAAGTTGACGATGGGAGAGTGATTGTTAAATTCTTGTTAGCCAGTTTAACCTATGAAATTTGACCAAAATAAAAAGACAGCTGTAATCATTCAATACCAAAAACCACTGTCTATACTGCCTGCTCTTCTTAATAACCTGAATGCCACCCTGCTCACGTGTAAGTCTCCATTCATGCATAGTTTGTTCATGTTCGTGCTGCAGCTCGAGTAGAGGGCGGGAAAGTGAAAGTGATCCATCACCATTGTTGATCGTGGTTGTAATACAGTTAACTATTTGGACTAGCAAATGCACCCATTTCAGTGTTGTACCAGTCACACTCAGTAACCTCCTGTCTATTTAATATGGAGATTAGTATGCAATTAACCCCAAAAAATGAAATAAATGATGTGTTAAATGTTCCCCGGAGCCTGTTGCATGATGACCCTCCACACAATGTACATGTGATCCTGCATTGCTTATGTAAAAATACCTTTTTTCAGTGACTTCACAAAATCCATAGCTTTTTATGGCTCCATGAAGATGTTTCTGCTGTTATGTACAATTCATAGTTTCGCCAGCATTAGAAGAGTGAATTGTATCTCCTTCTGCTTTAGTTTCTCCTTAACCTCCGAGAACTCTCTTTTGTGAAAAGCTCGCACTGATGACCAGATAATTTTGGAGCCATAGATTATAATATGGCACTCATTCCTTCTTACTGTCCCTTTTCATCACCTGTTCGTTATCTAAGAAATTATAAAATTTCATTTACGTGAATCTGGGCTTTTCTCTTGGTGCTGGGTGCCTGCTTAGAACCCTGTGGGCTCTGTCTATTTCAATCTGTCCCTTGTGGCTGTCCAGGCAAGAAATTCAGTAAAAAGTTGTCTAAAAAAATTCCTCCAGCTTTTCCTTTACCATACCATTCAGGAGACCCACCAGCATTATGTTTTCCCTCCAGCTCTGGTTCTCCAGTCTGTCCACTTTTTGTTGTAGGGAGGTGATTGTCATCTCATGCTTAGTAACAAGATGACCCATAGGAGCCATGCTGTCCTCGTTCATGCTGTAATGTGGCTCTACATTCATTAATCTTCTATCGAGATCCGTAAGTTTGCCACTGAGCTGAGTTATAATAGCTTGTACAGTATATTGCTTAATTTGTCATTGACACCTGCAAACCATTTCTGCATCTCATTGAGAATTAGGCTGCCTGGCTGACAGGCTCCTGACATTGAAAGCTGATCAGCCATTTGCTGAACCAGCCTCATGCAAATCAAAGGAATGATGCCCTCTCTGATTGGAGCAGCTAGATCCTTTGAAGTACACGAAGTTTCCACCCAGCAAGCAACAAGTCGTGTCATGACCACAGTGCCTGGTCACTGATCTAGACTGCCAAGCCCCTTCCAGTTTCAAATGCAATTGGCTTGCCTGTGACACACCCTCAAAATCCCCTTTTACTTGTCACAAAACATTTGGTGCCCAGGTGAATCAAATGCAAAAATCCTATGATTATGTTACAAGAAACTTGGTTGGTGGAATCTACTTTCTGCATACTAGAAGGTTTCCAATCATGGGAAATAAAAGGACTAACAACAGTAAAATATGGAAGACCCTCTGGAGGTTTATGTACTTTGATAAATACTAGTTTTGGCCTGAGCAGTAGGTGTATCCATAAAGATGACACTTATTACTTTCTATCTATAGAACTAACTAAGTCTGAGTTACCCCTATGTATTCTCACTAAATGTGTACATACAGTAACTCCACAATCCAGGAAATCTCCTACTGAAAAATCCTCTGGTGCCTTGATGGAATTCATTTTAAGACTGCAAACTGAATATCAATGAGTTGCTATATTGATTGGTGGAGATTATAACGTGAGAGTTGGTAATGTTCCAGAAGACACAGGAATCAAATGGAACCTGGATGATGTTCTTAGCATACCTATAGGAGAATCAGTAGACAAAAAGATAAATAGACAAGGAACCCAGCTACAGAATATGCTAAAAATATTAAACATGAGAATAGTGAATGGGAGATTTCCTAGTGATCATGAAGGATATGAGACTTATCATACATTATTGGGGGGCAGTGTAATAGATTATTATACAAGAGATATTTTTTTTCATTCTGGTGGATAATGGATGTGAAAGTTTATTTTATTCTTTAGTAACCAGGTAAAGCCCACAAGGCACAGGTGCCTGTTTTCAGGGGTGACCCAGGAGCACTGGGGAGGTTAAGTGATTTGCTCAGAGTCACACAGTATGCCAATAGAGATTGTGGGACTCAACCCCAGGTCTATCTGCTGGATGTACCAAGCTCAGTCACAGCCCATTACTCTAACCTCCACGCTAAACTGCCAGCCCCAAAGTATTTAAAGGTCAGTGACAGTGACCATATCCACAGAATAATAGAAAGAAATCAGAATCTGGAAATTAATAAAGAGAATTCACTTGAAAGAAAGGAAGATGACCAGTATATTCAAATACATAATCAAAAAACTGTTAAACGGGCCTCATATATGAAAGACCTAGTCTGGGATATTTTGGACACTGTAAATTTAAGTAAGGATACAAGAGAATGCATTCATTTCTTAGGACAAGAGGGAAAGGTCTGCTTAAAGGCTCTAAAAGTATTTACAATTTATAACAAAAATTGAAAACACCATATTATTTAGCTAAACCTGGACAGAGGGAAGTAGTGGGTAAGTTCCAGAAAAAGGCAAAGTGGTTTGACATGGAATGTTACCAGCTGCAAAAGTCCTTATTTGCACAAGGAAAGAGGATGAAGAAGTTTTCCCTCTTTAAAGATAGGATAGCCTATAATCTTAGAAAAGAATACAGATTATTGACTGATAAAAAATAGACTACATATAATTCATATTTATGGAATAACTTACAACAAACAAAACAAAATTATAACATAACTTTTTAGAGCATGATAGCTTTTTGGTATGGATAGACAGAGGCATAATCTAGAACCAACTATTAATCCTGATGACTGGGTATCTCATTTTAACAAAAAATATTTCAGATGGAAAATAGTGGCCCTAATCAAATAAAAATATTTCTGGTCAGGATGTCCAAAAGCATCACCCCACCCCCAATTGATCTAATTTTACCCTGCAAGATGTTATTTGGGCTATAGAAACACAGAAAAGGATAAAGCCCAGGAGCAGACCGGAAGGCAGCAGAGATATATCCACCGGACTATAACTGGTGTGCTGAGCTTTTAACTCCGTCTTTCAATGACGTAGCTAAATATGAAATCATTCCTGAAAACTGGCTCTTGGGTATAGTCGTGCCTATACACAACAAGCATTTGTCAATGCTGAATGTTGATTGCTTATATGTGCTGTTTAGGTATTTGGAAGTGAAAGTGCAATGCCTAAGAACTGTCATGTGCCCAAGGTAATTCAGTCTCAAATCTCATCCGTTAGATACTGTATTACTGTAGCAATCCTAAAGCCTCCTTGTCCGTTTTTCACCCCTCAGGTACTATACTTTTTGTTCTCGGCTCTTGTATAGTTTCACTTAGCCCAGTTAGAAATCCTACTGCAGTCCAAGCATTACTCAGCTCAGTTAGAGAAATAAACAGAACAAATAAATATGTATTATTACAGCAATCATAACAGTATAGCTCAGTACTTAGGTCAGTTAGAGAAAGAAACAGAACAACTAAATCTGTATTATTACAGCAATCCTAAAGTATCCAATCATTGCTTTGTCTCCACTCCAGAGACCCTGCTGTAATATAGGACCACATAGGACCATGGGCGGGAGGGTGGGCAACTGTAAAGTCCCGGCAGAGCTCCATTGAGCTCACTCACTCCCTCCCCCTCTCTCACTCGCTCATTCTATTTCTCCCAATGCTGCAGGCTGCCCTTTTGCACTGGAGTCCTGCTTGCATTGGCACCTTTTTCTGCCCACAAAGAAATCTGCAGCAGTCCTGACACAGCTCTGTTGAGCTCACTCACTCCCCCTGTCTCACTCGCTCATTCTATTTCTCCCGGCGCTGCAGGCTGCCCTTTTGTACTGGGCTCCTGACTGTGTTGGCAACTTTTTCTGCCCACAAAGAAATCTGCAGCTGTTCTGACAGAGCTCTGTTGAGGTCGCTCACTCCCCCTTTCTTACTCGCTCATTCTGTTTCTCCTGGCTCTGCAGGCTGCCCTTTTGTACTGGGCTCCTGCCTCTGTTGTTACCTTTTTCTGCCCACAAAGAAATCTTCAGCAGTCCCAACAGAGCTCCTTTGAGCTCACTCACTCCCCCTCTCTCACTCGCTCATTCCATTTCACCCGGCGCTGCAGGCTGCCCTTTTGTACTGGGCTCCTGCCTGCATTGGTGCCTCTTTCTGCCCACAAAGAAATCTGCAGCAGTCATGATACAGCTCCGTTGAGCTCGGTCACTCCCCCTTTCTCACTCGCTCAATCCTAATCTGTCCCGAACACTGATTTTCCACAGCGACCATGCTATTCTGCGCCAGAAGCACAAAAACACATTTCGGCCAGGATGGGAAAAATGACAGCTGTACTGTTCATAAGGAGGTGTGGAAAAATGGCAACATTGAAAATCTGGAGTGAAAATATTGTAAATTTGCGAAGCTACGAGCGTGCATGGAACCTGCGCAGTGCATGCTCATAACACACTCATTTTATGGACTTTCATCACAGAATTTACAACATAGGCATTTTAGGACCTCTGCTCATGAACAGTGTCACTGTAATTTTCGTAATGTGTCCTGAACACTGATTTCCCACAGCGACAGCGCTATTCTGCACCGGAACTGTGAAAACACATTTTAGCCAGGATGTGAAAAATGACAGCTATACTGTTCATAAGGAGGTGCATAAAAATGGCAATGTTGAAAATCTGGAGTGAAAAATATTGCAAATTGGTGAAGTAGTGAGCATGTGTAGCAACCAACAATGCACGCCAGAAACAGTCATTGTTTGATTTTTCCCACCAAATTTGCAATATAGACTTTTTGAGAGCCCACCTCATGAACACTGGCACTGTCATTTCATTAATTGGTCCCAAAAGGTGATTCCACGCAGTGACCACGAAATCACCTTTCGGGACTGATTAACGCCATGGCAGTGGCTGAATTCACGAGGAGGGGGCCCATTAACCCCATGTTAAAAATTTGGTGCCATCATTCCAAAAAATGCCTGAGATATGCAAAAAAGTTGAAAAAGCCCTATTTATGCCACTATACAGCTTACCTGCATTTCCTTAGTTCGCAGTCGGCTTTTAAGAGTGCAGACATGTTCCCGGTCCACCGAAGATCATTGAGATGGACTCCAGAGGTAAGTATGGGGTGAGGGAGGGTGTGGGGAGGCAGGGTGCGCAGTGGGTGGGTGGGTGGGGGTGTGGGAAGGGACAGGAGAGACTGAGGGACCGTTTTCTTCTTTACAGGTTTCAAAAACAAACAAAAAAAATTGCGGGATATTTTTTTCTTTACAGGGGTATTAGGCATGCTGGGGTAGGCTCCCAGTGTGCCACCTGAATGTTTTGGGGGGCTGTAGCTGACAGGGGATTGGGCACCCCTATCGGCACATATGGAGTGCTTGGGGGGGAACAAGATCCAAGGGGGATTGGGCACCCCCTTGGCATACACCAAACATTTGGCAGCAGGGGGGGACATTATGCTGATGGGGAGTGGGCTCCCCTGTTGGCAACATGAACTTGTGCAGGCACTAAAGCCAATGGGGATTGGGGCCCCTGTTCGCAAACAGTCTTGTGGGGGGTGGGACACATGCTGCCAAGGGGGATTGGGCACCCTCTTGGCACTGGGTACCCGCTCATATTGTTTGTGAGCACGGTGCCAAGCCACCACCATGTTCACAACCAATAATACACTACCAACATTCCGCCCAGCAATGACGGGTCACTCCCTCCTTGCAGTGGAATGGCTGACACTGCAATGACGAGGCGGCCCCTGATTGCAGCGGCTGAAACATTTCAAGTTGTGGCACATTGACTGAACTAGTGTCAGCAGCAGCATGCCACCCTATTGGAGAAAGTGGGCCAAGCCTCAAAACACAGTGGGGGCACTGGCCACAACAGTGCCGCGCCTCCACAACCTGCTTCTGCAGCAAGCTGCCGCAATATGTTTCTTGTACATGGCCACAATCAACATAAAAATAGGAAAAAACAGAGCCACAGAATTATTATCCAATTACATTATAGTGTATAGAGGAAGCATGTTCTGCATGGATTTTCATCCTAAACTGAACACTGTTGTTCCACTGTGCATAGTTCATGGAACAATCTTGTACCCTGTTGTGGTACACCAGCATTCTACACAGGTGAACATAATGTCCATGCAACCAGCTCTAATGAAACCAGAGCTGATAAAACACATGCTCCCAACAGATAACCTCAAATGGAAAACAATAATGTAGACCTTGGCTAGTTTGCTCTGTTTTTGATGAAAGCCTAAAAAAATGAAACATTTTTTTATTAAAGTAAACTTAGTCTTGTTTTTTTAAAGCATTTGTTTCTCTGAATTAGCTGTCACTTTGACAATGGCCGAGAATGGGACATGAAAATGGGAAAACAGCTGAGAACAGGACACAATAGTTTAAGCAGTTTTAAAAAAAATTACTTTTTTTGGTCTCTATACATTATAAAAATTACTGGTGGGGCAAGACGATGCCCAACCAGTCTGTGCAGCCACCTCGAGGTTCAGATTACAATGGACCTCTTGAGCTTCACTCTCAAGGTCTGCTGTAATCTGAACCTCTCGGTGTCAACACAGGCTGGTTATGCATGGTGCCCAACCAGTATTCTTCATATTATGTATTTGTTTAAAAACTTTTACAGGGTTAATTTTACAGGGTTAATTTTGGTTAGGTTATGCCACAGGATAGAGGAATTTAATATTCTGTCTACATATCAAGTAGGCTTTAGGAAAGGAAGGTCTACATTAGACTTAATATTTACTTTAAAATATATTATTGAAAAATATGTTAAAATAAAGAAAAGGAAAATGTATGTGGCCTTTATTAATATTAAACTCATTTCTGATAGTACAAATAGGGATATTCTGTGGAATATCCTAAAAGAATAGCATATAAATGATACACTATTTTCAATAATTAGAGTTCTTTATACAGATACTGAAGCCTTGATAAGATATAGAAAAGATGGGTTGGTAATTGCCCCTTTACAGTTGAAGCTGGAGTTAAGCAAGGATGACTTCTGGCCTCAATACTATTTAATGTGTATAAGATGTTATGGCTAGTGAACTAAACACTGTAGATACTTTTTCTCCTTCTGTGAAAGAGCGCTCAATGAAAAAATAAGTTGTATGCAGATGATGCAGTCATATTGTCTCAAACTACACTTGGTCAAAAGAGAGCAGTATAAACAAGCATGGATAAATTGAGAATGCTAGATCTTGAATTTAATGTCTCTAAAACCAAAAATATGATATTTGGGGCCAAGAACTGTGAACATAAACAATGACATTTTACATGATGTTACAGATTTTTGTTATCTACCAGTATGTTTCAACAGACAATTGAGCTGGCAAATCCATATAAAAAAAGTAACAGAATCTGCAACCAAAACATTTTTGGCAATTAACTATTTTGCACATACATTTGCAAATAATTCATATTCAGCACTAAAAAGGTGTTTTGAGATGAAAGTTAATACACAAGTCTTATACAGTTAAGAAATTTGGGGACTGGATTGTAACTTATACAAATTAGAAGTATTAAAGAATTTCTTCCTAAAACTAATCTTGGGAGTCCCAAAATCAACTTCAAATACTGTCATCCAAGCTGAGATAGGAACATTGACAATGTTCCCTGGAGTCATTAAAAGAAATATAATTTTTTTGGTTAAAGGTCATTCTGGCCCCAATCGACAGTTTGATCTACAATTGTTGTTCAGATGCTAAGTACTAAAAAATGAACAGACATGGCTTGGTAGACTAGATTTAGCCCTTAGTAAAATTGGTCTTAAAAAAACTATTAGGAGATTATAATAATTTTGTGAAAGATGTCTGTCAAAGAATAATTGACATAGCTGTTCAAAAAGATCTTACAGGAATTCATAACTCTTGGGAATGTTCTGTACTGAAAGAAATTAAAACCAGTTTTGTTTTTCTGGTTTTCATTTATGGAAAAATACTTACCTTTTTGTGAAGATGCCTTATATAGAAAAGCAATTTGAGACTTGAGATATCAACTAATTCATGAAGAGGCTCGCCAAGCAACTTACCTCTTCAGTCTTTGTCTTTGTAATGAGAAATTATGCTTACTGTTCCTCATATTCTTTCTGAATGCAGTACGATGTATAGGGAAAGAGAATAAGTGGTAACATCCAGTTATTAAAATTATGGTAAGCCAAGGCATAAGGAAAAAGAATTTAAAGTTGATATTCACAAATTTGGAGGCAATATTATTTGCCTTTAGCAACTTTGCAGTAAGAGCAGTCCAAGTTTTAAATATTAACTTAAGGGTTTAAAATTTAAAGCTGTAGAGGAATGTCTATTCTTGTAATTTTACCAGATTTGCACAGATGGTAATATTTTATATCACTGTTTCTAATACAAATGTATTTAATGTAAGCTATGTCTGTTTTTTTATGTAACAATTGTTATACATGCCTTGTAACAATAAACTTGAATTGGATACCGAGGTCTTTTTCTTCTGTCAATTCTGTTAAAGTTATACCCCTAAGCTGTATGATGTATGGTTATTGTTCTTTCCCAGATGTATTACAACACATTTGGTGATGCTAAACTCCACATTCCAGTTTACAGACCAGTCACTGATTTTATCTAGGTCAGTTTGTAATGTACAGTATTAGATCCTTGTTACACAAAGCTGACCCACCAAGTTTTTTATCATACACAAGTTTAGATAAGTACACAACAGTCCCTCTTGCATATCTTTAAGGTATAATGTGAAAAAGAGAGGCCCCAGGACTGATCCCTGTGGCACTCCATTTCTGACTTCAGTTTGAGAGTATGGCCATGATTCCTACAAACAGAGACCCACCTATTATCCAACTACTAACCCAAGTTATAGTCCTCAGATCAAATCCCATTGTTCTTAATTTACTGATTGGTTTCAAATGTGGTACCTTATCAAAGTCTTTACTGAAATCCAGCTATAATATATTGCAGGGTATGTTATTTATCAAGCATTTCACTGCATGGTTCATAAGAAGAAATTAAGTTCACAGCACAAAAGCAGTTTTTAGTAAACCCATGCAGTGTTAAATCAATGATACCAATATTTCCAGATGTACTTGTGAAGTAATCTTTCAGGATTGTCTTCCTGATTTTGCCTGTAATGGAGATTAAGCTGAATGGCATATAGTTGGAGAATAGTTGTCTGTTGCCCTTTTTAAAAATCGGCATTACTAGTGGGCATGGCCAGCAGCCAACAGAACCAGATGCCATAATATGAGTGTCATGTAGACAGAATTTAAATTAAAATATTCAACAGGTAACTAATAGGAATCCAAAAATAATGTAAGCATCAGGTAGCGGCCAGTGTCTAGAACAAATTGATATCTGTTTTGCCTGGAGTTAGAATGGATAATCTGTGAAAAACAGCAATGCAGGGGACCAGGAAAGGAAAACAGCATAAACCCAATGAGTCAAAACCGGAAAGCAGCCAGAACAATGACGCCACTGTGGGTGGAAAGCCTTCTAACATAGGCCTACTTAAGGCCATCGAAGAGTTGGATGGGAAGGTGGAGGTGCTATCAAACAAATTTACAACACTGGACACTAGGATGACCCAGAATGAAAAGAAAGCACAAACAGACACAGAAACTTCACAAAAAACATATATGGCTGTTACAGGATTTATAGCAGAAAGCAAAGTAATGAGACTCCAACTCAAGCAACTTGAGAACAGTGTCAGGGCAAGTAATGTCAGGACCCTTGGCATACCAGATGGATCTGAGAGCTCAGAAATCCTAACTTTTCTACAAAATATCATAGAAGCCACTCTGGTCTTCAGATTGCCCCAATGATCCTACAAGCATACAAGGACATCCCACACTGCAACCCAGCAATACAGCAGCTGAACAAAACTGGACATTCTTAATCAACATGGCACGTCCACAGATCTGGGAAATCATACTTAAAGCAGCAAAGCAAAAAGGACAATTACACCTCACTGATAGGACACAAACATATATGTTCCCCCATCTCAGTTTTGCTACCAGACAAAGGAAGAAAGGTTTTGAGGCTGTTCAATCAGGTTTGCGGACATTAGGAATTTCTCATGCACTGCTCTTCCCAGCTCATCTGAAGAAAAATTACTCCGACAAAACCTTCTTATTTTTGGCACAGGGTCATAATGTCATGGTGACAACTTTAAGGTCCCAAGTAGTTGGAATTGTGGAATAATTATTCCTTTATTTTAAAAAGGACACACAAAAAATGGCCCACAGTGTTACAGACCAATTACTCTTCTTTCTATTATTCAAAAAATGTATTATAACGTAATTCTATCTAGATTAGAAGAATGAGTAGAGGACAAAAACTTGATCTGATGTTATCAGTGTGGATTTAGGTGAACATATGGTACTCCTGATTTAGTATTTCAATTATATTTTAGATACATATGTTAATACTAGAAGAAGAAACATATATGAGTGTTTTATTGACATTAGAGCAGCTTTTGATTCTGTTAATAGAAACATACTGGGTGAAAATTGATTTTTTTAAGCTTAGTAATAACCCCCTCTCTCTTCCAGAAACAGTAATTTTTCAAGATCCTCAGTGATGTCATTGATGATAACAACTTTGTCTCGTGGACCAATAGCTTTTTTAAATATGGTTTGCTCATGGTAACTCCTTTATTAACCAGGGGTCCTATATTTACTATTTCTCCCTTCAAGGAAAGGATGTAATTCAAACATTCCTTATGATTTTTATCACGGCTGGATGCCAGCTTCATTTTGGGATTTCTTTTGCTTTTCCATATTGCTGAGGTCCTGGGTTCAAATCCCAGTGACAGTCACACTTTTCCTTTCATTTCTACAATAGTGAAACATAGAAACATAGAATTTGTTGGCAGATAAGGACCGACAGGCCCATCCAGGGGAACAGTAAACACCAAAGGGCCCACACTAGTCCCAATGTGCACTTTGTGTGCAGAAACATTTGGGTTTACTTACTGTTTACTGTAGTAAAGTAGAATATATCTGACTAATTTTGTTTACTTCTAGGCTGACATCATTTGTTATGAAAAATCCCAGAATCCCCTGCAGCTGACATCAGAGCAGTAGGCAGCAGTAGGAGATTCAATGGCCTGCAGTGCATGGCAGAGTTTCAATGTGTGTACGCAACAACTTTGTGATGAGTTATGCTTGTGCAATTTCATTGCTAGTCTGATAGTATTTGAATGCTTATGTTGTTGACTGTGATAAATTGATACTTTGGCTGTTCGCTCTCTCTGTCCCATGGGGAACTACTACTACCCTGTTGGGGTACCGTGAAGGCAAAGGAACCCTCTTGAAGAGGGTTCCACCCCTAGAGGTGCTGTGGGAAGATAATTCCTTCAGCTAAAGGTACTGTAGGAAGGAACCCCTGGGGGAGAGAGGTGTGCTGCTGGAGAAGAAGGGGAGGATGGCAGGACAAAGAAATAATGTGTCTGAGTGAGACTGCAGGAAACTGACTTAAATAGTTCAGGCAGGCAGCATGATTGGTTGTTCCCACCCATTGAACTGCAGTCATAACCTTTCATTTATATCACCATCATTTATTGAAGGCAAATTGAGAGGAAACTCTCATTTACAACTGCATTCAAGGGAGGGCGGAGGTGCTGGACACCTTACCTCACGCTATGCCGGTGAACCGGATTCGGGAATAACCTCGGGTTGTCGGGGACCCAGCATGGGGGGGGCAGGACTGAGCAGCTTCATGGCAGCTCTCCTCTCCTTGGGGAGGTGGTCCCCCCCCCCGTAGTTCCACCACCACTGGGTGAAGGTCTGGTATTGGTGCAGGCGGATGGGGCGGCATGAAGGGAAGGCATCTCGATGCACGACATGCTTGTGCAAGAGATGGGAATGGGAGTAAAATGGGGTAAAAAGCCTACAAAATATATATAGGAAAAAAGAATTGTATTCAAGGAGGGTACACAATACAATACAAAATTATATTAAAAAATACATAGAAAACAATATAACATTTAGGTTGCATACATAAAAACAATATCATTGTTAAAAAAATCAATATCATCATTCATCATTTAAGTCAGTGCTCATCCAAAACTGTTGTAATGACTGTATGCTATGGATTCATAGGAAGATACTGAGCTGAATGGACTTACGTCCTATATGCTCGCCATGATTATCTAATTTCTAGTCTGGTACATATTTCTATCCCACTTAGCTTTAAACTCAGCAATAGATTTGCTGGCTACAACCTCCAATGGCAGTGCATTCCAAGCATGCACTGTCCTATGGTTAAACCACCATGTAGTTCTCACTTTATTACATTTTGATGCTGTTAGCTGCATTGGGTGGGACCTAGTTTTATACATACAACTATTAAATTTTAGTCCCGTAACATCCCACAGATCATCATTTTGCCTGGCGCTATATACCAAGCACATGTCTTCTCGCGTTCTTCGTTCCTCCAAGGAGTACACGTTCAGCTCCCTCAGTCTAGTCCCATAGTCTTTACCTATCATGCCACTAACAACTCTTGTTGCTCTCTTCTGTACCCTCTCCAACAGGGCAATGTCCTGTTTTTTAAAGGGTGACCACACCTGCACTCCGTATTCCATAATGGGCCTCACCAGGGATACATACGGGGCAAAACAACCTCCCTGCTTCTAGATGATATGTGCCTCATTATGCAATTCAGGATTTTATTTCCTTTTTGGGCTATATTTTGGCAATGAGATGAGAATGTCACATTGCCAGAAACTATTATACCCAGATCTCTTTCCTCAATGTTATTTTTAGTGGTATATTTCCCAATTTATAAGGTAATTTAGGGATTTCTATTTCCCAAGTGCATGATGAAGCATTTATCTAGGTTTAGTGCCAATTTAAATTTATTTGACCATATAGCTATATCATCTATAGCATCTTGTAAATTTGAAGTGTTTAATGCAATGTTTACTTCAGCTCCAACCCTACAATCGTCAGCAAACTTTTGCAACCAAACAGATTTTTGTTTAATTTGAAGTGTTGACACAAAAAGATTAAAGAGACAGGGGCCCAAGACCAATCCCTGGGGCACCCCCACTAGTCACTCGCAGACTATCAGACAATTCTCCTCTAATACTCACGCACTGACTCCGATCAAGTAACCAATTTTGTACCCAATCTATTATGTAAGGATTTATATTCAGATTTGTCATTTGCAGTATTAATTTATGGTGAGGTAATCTGTCAAACGTCTTTGAGAAATCGAGAAACAGCACATCAACGGGAATACCCTTGTCCAATCTATCAATGACTAGATTGTAAAAGGCCAACATGTTTGTCTGGCATGACCTGCCCTTCACAAAGCCGTGCTGGGATTTATCTGTAAGATGGTTTATCTCTAGATGTTCCTGTATTCTATCCTTAAGCACCCACTCCAGGATCTTAGAGAGTATGGCAGTAAGGCTAATGTGTCTATAATTAGCTGGATTCGACCTATCTCCTTTTTTGTAGATTGGAACCACCACTGCTGATCTCCAACACTCAAGTACCTCACCAGTATTCAGGGACTGCTGGAAGATGTATGTCAAAGGGGGGGCTATTGACTCAGCTATTTCTCCGAGTACTCTAGAATGAAGGTCATCAGGACCGGGGGATTTAATAGGGTCCAGATTTGCTAATCGTTCTGTAATCTCTGAACAAGTTATTATTATACTTTCATTTGGGTCAGAAATAGATCTTTTAACATGATATACAGGTTTGTTTTTGGAAAAAACAGTTGAAAAGTAATTATTTGCTATGTCCGCCATTTCTTTATTATCAGAAGTACTATCGCCATTTAATTTTCTTAATGGACCTATAGTATTTGAATTTCCTTTAATATTCCTAATATATGTATAGAAGGCCTTTGGATTTCCCTCTAATCTACTAACCAAATTTGATTCATAGTCAATCTTGGCCCTCTTTATATGCTTTTTTATTTGATTTGTTAATTGTCTATATTGATTTCTGGTTGTAAGTGATCTATTTGTTTTCCACTGTTTATAAAGTTTATGTTTTTTATTTATCAGTAACCTAATTTTGCGAGTCTACCACTGTGTTTTATTTTTTCTCCCAGTATACTTATGTTTAATGGGAATATTTTCCAATTCTTGCTGTTTCATTTAAAGGTCTATCACCGAACTCATTTTTCCAATCCCATTTAGAAAGATTTGTATTCATTTCAACAAAATTTGCTTTAGCAAAATCATAATTTGTAGTTTTTCCCCTATAGATTGGTACTGATTCAGCCAATTTAAATTCCACCATAAAGTGGTCGCTTGTTCCTAAAGTGACAGAGATCTTGCACTCACACATGGTGTCACCCATATTTGACAAGACTATGTCCAGTATATGTTCTCCCCTAGTTGGCTCTTCCACATGCTGGACTAGGCCTATTTGATCACACACAATTTGAAACTCCCTCTCAAAAGGTGTTTCCGCATAAGATCTTCCCCAATCTATTCCTGGTAGGTTTAAATCACCTAAAATTAATATCCTATCTGTTGGATCTAAAGCCAACATATGGTCTATCAAGCTCGTATTATATTGTGAGGTAGGTGATGGAGCTCTGTAAATTAGGCCCAAAATGATTTTTGGAGCTTGTATTGGTAATAATTTAATCCATACTTGATCCTCCATATCCAAGGATGGTACCATTAATTCAGATTTTATGCCATCTATTACATACAAGGCCACACCACCACCTTTCCTGAATGCTCTTGATCTCCTATATAGGGTGTAACCTTCAATATGCTGTCCCCAATTATCGTTAACATCCCACCATGTTTCCTTCACAGCCGCTATATGTATGTTGTTGGTTACCAAAATATCTCTAAATTCCCCCATTTTATTTTTTAAGCTTCTAGCATTTGCTAACAAGCAGTTCCAAAGCTCAGATTTATTTGATTTATTTTCCATTTTTTTGTTACTTGGTGGATTTGCAGTAACTAAACTCCCATCTCCCCTTTCATTCAGTTTAAATTTATTTTTGTAACTTCTTTGAATCTCTTAGCTAAAAAGCGAGTCCCCGCCCTCTTCAGATGCAATCCTTCATAATTAAACAGACTTGGATTATTAAATACTACTGAATTATCCAAAAACTCAGCCCCTTCTTTGCTGCACAAGTCTCTTAACCATCTGTTAAAACTATTTATTTTAGAAGTTTTGGCTGAATGGAATCCAAACACTGGTAAAATACTTGAAATTATTACAGAGCCCCCTTTTTGTTTGATTTTCCGTAGGGTAATTTGGAAATCCAAGAAAATATCCTATAAATTTCATTTTGAAATGTCATTTATTCCTACATGTAGTAGAACCAAAGGATTTGTAGTATTTTCCATAAGCCCATCCAAAAGTAAGACTATATCCTGAATCTTGACTCCTGGTAACATGCTCACCGTGGTGAGTCCGTTTCGTCCTTTACATAACATGGTGTCCAAACCCCTTATCAAGGAATCTCCTATAATCAGCAAATCACTACTTGATGCCTTTGTTTCACTGTTTTCCTGGTTTAATGTCTGCATATTTGAAACATAAGGATCATCAGTAATAGAATTTACAGGATCCAGATTTTGTAAAGGTAAAAACCTATTTTGTAATGTGATAGGTGCACTATTATAGATTTGGCCCCCTCTTTTCTTGATTTTAACTTTAGATACATTTGCCCATCCTTCTGCTTCCTGTTCTAATTCTAAATTAATTTTTGGCTGGACTACACCATAAGTAGTATCTCTTCCTTGTGCTTTATCACTTATTTTAACTACCATAGAGTCTATGAATGATTCCAGGCTAACAATTTCCTCATTCTCAGATTTAGTTCTAAGGTCTCTATGCTCTCTAAGGAAGCTCTAAAATGAGTTAAAGGGGGTAAAACTGTCAGTTTAAGTTTTTTCTGTATAAAAGGCCATGTTTTAGTGATAGAAACTGCAAAGACATATTCTCCAAACTTAGACCTACACATAGGCACATAGAAGTTTGGAAATTTAGCAGAGAAACGTGAATGTCTAGTTAAATCTCTGTAATGTAGGGTATTTAGGAAATACATTGGCAAGTCATTAGTAATGAATCTATAGACAAATGAGTACCAGTGAATTTCTCTTCGCACTGCTAAAGACGTCCAACCTACTTGTTCATACAGTTGACAATGGTGTGTTTTGTACAGCAAACCAGTTATAAATCTATGCACAATATGATATAAGGGATCCAAATATAAATATAAGCTCTGGTCTGGTTCCACTGTCCTCCTTGGTCTAAGTACAGTCACAGAGGAATTGTACGTAGCCCCTGGAACAAAGCAGGAACAGAAAACATCTGATTGGAGATTATAAAAGCTCTATCATGCATTGTAGGCTATTGAATCTCCCACTGCTGCATACTGCTCAGATGTCAGCTACAGAGGAGTCTGGGATTTGTAGTAACAGAAGAGGTCAGCCTAGAAATAAACAAAATTAGTCTGATACAATCTACTACCCTACAGTAAACAGTAAGTAAACCAAAATATGTTTGCATACAAAGTGCGCATTGGGACCACCCCCACAGTTGATTGTGGGTCCCTTTGTGCTGATGGCTCCCCTTTAAGACCATGTTTGTAAATTTTTATGTAACTATGTTGTCCAATGTTAGAGCCATTAATGATCTTTTTTTTTTCTTGTTAATCTATCTACTGTTTTTTTAGGTCATCCATTTTGATCGTGTTCCCCTATTATTACATTTTGCTTTCATAGGGATCCAAGTGTCATGCAGACATGTAGCCTGCTCCTAATTATGATCCATATTTCATTTGTTGGTTTATTTGTAATTAATCATTCCCATGCCCAGTGTTTCATGTCTAAGATCATTTCTGGAAAGTTAGCTTCCTTGTAGTTAAAGTACGTAACATTATTCTTGACTGTTAATTTTTAGGGGGCAAAATTAATCTCCACTATACAGTGGTTACTTGTTCACAGGGGTTTGGTCACAATACAGTTAATGGCTTTATCCTTTATAGTGGTTAAAACTAAATCTAATATTCTATTCCCTCTTGTAGCGGTTCACACAAATTTTTCAAGGTCAAGTTCAGTAATTAAAATCTTTGTAAAAAAAAAAACTGTGTTAATGCACCAGTTAGGGTTCAGCTTAAAGCAATAAAAGAAGAGACATTTTGCATTAGGGTTTCCAATTCAAATCCCCCTCCCCAAACAGGTAGCTAAAGGACAAGTCCACACAACCAGCTACAGACAGCCATCATCATATAAGACAAACAGCATACAACTGTTTCCAGATGACATAAATACAGTAGCACTGATGTGCTACCTTTGTGGCTTTGTATCTGTGGCTATATAAGAACAGGCCCCACAGGGGCATGTGCTTATGCAGCCACACCTGCATGTGTAATTTGTACAGCATGTTCTGCAGAGAGAAGTACCATGGGACCTATGCCACTGCAGAAAAAGATAGTCAAGCATTGTGTAGGAGGTACCTCGCTAGATAACCTGATCTGCTACTGCATGGTTTTCTATATGCAACTCATAACTTAAAAGCTGCTATCATCGTAAACAGTTTTGACATCCGCTGCTGAAACCATGACACCAACATTGCAACAGTACCTCCATCCGTATAGTGGCAGACCCCAGAGGTGCTTGAACTTTTGCAGACACAAGTTAGTGTGTCTGTGTTACACCTGTGACTGATGACTGTGCTTCTGCAGAGGGAAGTACTATAGCAATTTTAGTATTATGGATTTTGTGGCTCCCATGCTTCTGCATCCAAAGATGAGTGTGTATGTCTTTCACCTGTGGCTGCAGAAGTGCAGGCCCATCAAGTGTGTGTATATCTTACAGTGTACATTAGTACCTGAGGCTATAGAAGTGTTGGCCTCCTTACAGGTGGAGACTTCTACAGACAAAATAAATCTTGTAATTTGGGTATCATGGAGTTATATTTGTGGCTGCAGGAGTCTGTGCTTCTGCACACAGAAGCACTGTTGGGATTTAAGTATCCCGGATTTCTGTCTGCAGTGAGGAGTGAGTGTGTACATCTTGCACTGTGTATGCTACAGATAAAAATCCTTGAAGGTGCACACATCAGTGCTACTGCATTTATGTTATCTGGAAACAGTTGTATGTTGTTTATCTTGCCAGATGATGTCTGTCTCTAGTTGGCTGTGTGAGCTTGTCCTTTTGCTGCTTGGGGGGGGTAGGGTTTCTTGTAAAGTGCCCAGAGCCTCCAGGATTGGGCACTAAAGAAATAAAAATGTACTTACTTACTTACATTTCCCTGCTTTTGTTGCTTTAAGCTGAACACTGACTGGGGTATTAATGCAGGTTTTTTGCAGTGAATTTCCTTTCTTTTGAGATAGTGGAATTTGAACACATCCATCTGGCTGCAGAAGCTCTGTGCCCTGTGGCCCAGTGCTTCCAGCATCTATAGATGCAGACATGCAAGGCCCTTTGGGCACTGCACTAAATGAGGAGTCCATCAGGCTGCAGAAGTGCAGGACCCTATGGGCCTTGCACTTCTGTGTGGCTACAGATGCAGACACGCAGGACCCTCTGGGCCATGTGCCAGCTGAAGAGTCTGTGTGGGCTCAGAAGCACAGAGTCTTCTAGGCCTTTCACTTACATGTTGCTACAGATACAGATGCACAGACTTCCGTGTGGCTGCAGATTCGCGTTTTTAACATGTGTGAGCAAACTTCTTAATTCTTTTAATATAAAGAAACACTTCTTTCTTGAGCCCATATTCCTGTTTTATGAGCCAGTAGTCTTGTTTTCTGTGGGTGACAAAAGAAGAATTTTGGCTCATGAAACAAGATTCTGAAAAAAACTAATTTCCAAAATCTTATAAGTCCACCTTCTTGATTCATGACATTTTCATGAGCTCATGAAACAAAATGCCTGCTCACAAAACAAGATTCTGAAAACAACTAAGTGCAAAATCCCATTTCATGAGCCTACTTTCTTGTTTTGAGAGATTTTTGTGAGCTCATCAAACAAGAGTCTGAAAAAAAACCTAAGTCCAAAATCTTGTTTTCTTGTTTCACAAGATTTTCATCAGCTCATGAAAGAAGATGTCTGCTCATGAAAGAAGAGTCTGAAAAAAACTAAGTCCAAAATCTTGTTTTGTAAGCTGAAATTCTTGTTTCATGGGACCCTATTCCTCTTGAAACAAGAAAATCAGCTCATAAAACAAGCTTCAATAAGGATTTCAGGGATGTCCCAAAAATACATTTTGGGGTTGTTTCTTGAAACACTAAGTCCAGAATTGAGTTTAATGGGTCCAGTTTAGCATAGAAACATAGACTTTGATGGCAGATAAGGACCACTTGGCCCACCTAGTCTGCCCATTTCCCTACCTAGAGGATAAGCTGCAGATCCTATTTAACCAACAGCCTATTTCTTCCTACCCCCCTCAAAAATTGCCTTATGTCTGTCCCATGCATTCTTGAATTCTCCCACAGTTTTAGACCCCACAACCTCCTCAGAAAGGCTGTTCCATGTTTCCACCACCCTCTCTGTGAAAAAATACTTCCTCACATTGCCCCTGAGCCGTCCCCCTCTATCTTCAAATTGTGTCCCCTTGTTCTTGCACATCTCTTTTTCTGAAAGATGCTACCCTCTTGGACTTTGTTGATTCCACTGAGGTACTTAAATGTTTCTATCATGTCCCCCTCTCCCTCCTTTCCTCAAGGGTATACATATTAAGCTCCTTTAGTCTCTCCTCATATGGTTTCTCTTGCAGACCCTGCACCATTTTAGTTGCCCTCCTCTGAACTGCCTCCATCCTGTCTATGTCCTTGCGGAGATGGGGTCTCCAGAACTGGATGCAGTACTCCAGATGAGGTATCACCAACTGTCTGTACAGGGGTTAACAACTTCCTGTTTTCTGCTGGTGATACCTCTCCCTATACATCCCAGTACCCCCCAGCCCTCCCTACCCACCTTCTTGCGTTGCTTGCCAACCTTAAGGTCATCTGATATGATTACCCTAGGTCTCTTTCCATTTTGTTGTTGTTACTACCTCCCCCATTGTGTAATCTTCCCTGGGTTTTTGTTTCCCAGGTGCATTACTTTGCACTTCTTTGCATTGAATCCAAGCTGCCATACTTCTGGCCATTCCTCCAACCTTGCCAAGTCCCTTATCATCCTTTCCATGCCTCCTTGTGTATCAACCCTGTTGCAAATCTTTGTGTCATCTGCAAAGAGGCATACTTTTCCTTCGGGTCCCTCTGCAATGTCACTTATAGCGACATTAAAAGGACTGGACCCAGTACTGAACCCTGCGGTACCGACTAGTAACCCCTCTTTCTTCAGAGTGGACTCCATTTACAATTATCTTCTGTGTCCTGTTGTTCAGCCAGTGTTTTACCCAGGCTACCACCTTGGGACCCACTCCCAGGTTGGTTAATTTGACTACTAATCTTTTGTGTGGGACTGAGTCAAATGCCTTGCTAAAGTGTAGGTAGGCCATGTCCACAGCCCCTCCCTGGTCTACTACTTTGGTCACCCAGTCAAAGAAATCAATTAGATTCATCTGACATGACCTTCCCGCTGTGAACCCATGTTGCCTTGGGTCCTGTGCCCCACTGGCCTCTAGGTACTCAACAATTCTTTCCTTCAGAAGTGATTCCATCACTTTCCCTACCACAGAGGTCAAACTGACAGGTCTGTAGTTTCCTGCCTCCATCTTGGTCCCACTTTTGTGAAGGGGAATTACATCCGCCTTCTTCCAGTCCTCAGGTACCACACCATCCTCCCATGATTTGTTAAAAAGCATAGTCAGTGGTGTCACTAGTTCTCTGCTTAATTCTTTTAGAATTCTGGGGTGAATTCCATCTGGCCCCATTGCTTTGTCCACCTTCAGTTTTAGGAGTTCTTTCAGAACCCTTTCTTCTGTGAAAGGACTGGGATCAACCCCCCTCTCCAGAGTGCTTCTGTTAATTGGATTAGGCACCTCCCCCACTTCCTCTTTTGTGAATACTGAACAGAAGTATTCATTCAGTATCCCTGTTTTATCACTGTCACTCTCTGCCCACCCACCATCCATTCTATTCAGCCTCACTATCCCTCCCTTTGTCTTTCTACGCTGCTTGATATACCTATAAAAGGTTTTATCCCCCTTCTTAACCGAGTTAGCTATCTTTTCTTCAGTTTGTGCCTTTGCTATTCTGACTACCCTCCCTGCTTCCTTCAGCCTTAACTGGTACAGTTCTCTGTTCTGCTCCTTCTGTGTTTCCTTATACTTCCTAAATGCTATCTTTTTCTCTCTAACCTTCACCGCCACCTCTTTTGAGAACCATAGTGGCTTTTTAGTTCTAGTTTACCTAGATTCATGTCCTTGTGTCTCTCCAGTGCATTACGTTTATGGGTTTTCAAAAGAATTTGTTTTGAAAAAATACAGGAATAAGATGGCCACCATACGAAACAAGAATTTTTTCTCACAAAACAGGAATTCCACCTCACAAAACAAAAATTTTCTTTCATGAGCAGGAATTCTTGTTTTGTATCAAACTTCTATCTGAAAGACTTGGTTTTTTGCTTGCAAGGATTGTTTTTTAGTTTGGCCTCAGTCAGTGTGTCCTGAGCCGCCTCTGCCTGTACATATTATTTCCATGTGCCTGTCGAACCCCCTTTTGAACCCTCCCACTGCTTCATCCCTGATGACCTCCACAAATTTGTTCCCATCAGTCACCACTCTTTCTGTAAAAGGTTTTTTCTGACATCCTTCCTGACCTCCCTGTCACTTTCAGGAAGTTACTACTTATACCCCTGTAACCACTCATTGTGAACAGCTCACTGTTGTACACTTTCTTTATTCTGTGGTGGTAACTGAACATCTCAACCATGTTGCCCCTCTTTCTACTGTCCTCCAGTGTGAACCTGTTGAGATCATCGAAGTGCTCCTTGTAGGACCTACCCTGTTGCCAATGCATCATTTTGGTGGCTTGTCTGTGCCTCACCTCTAACCTCCCAATGTCTTCTCTCAGGTGTGGGCTTCAAAACTGCATACAGTACTGAAAATGAGGGTGAACCATGGCTCTATACAGAGGCCGTATTAACTCCCTCCTTCTGCTATCGATTCCTTTTCCTATGCACCACTGCATCTAATTTGCCTTATCCAAAGTCCTACTACATAGTGCTAATGCCACCATGTTTTCTATTATTAAGACCCTCGGATCCCTTCCCTTTCCTCTGATGTGCTCTTCACTGTCACCTTTTTCACCCTGTACTCCTTCATGGATTCTTGGCTCCTATGTGTATTACCTTGCAATTGTTGCATTAAATTTCAGCTGCCACACCCTTAGCCACCCCTTAAGATTTTCATTCCGGATCTTTTTTTCATGGCCCTTATCTCCTGTCCAGTCATCCAGAGATCTTGCATCACCTGGAAAAAAGGCATATCTTTCTCTTATATCCTCCCCTATATTCCCCAAAAATTACAAATAACCATTCCTAGAACCAATCCCTGGGGCACCCAACTCATAACATTCCCTTGAGAGTTCTCCATTTAGAAGCACCCTCTGGCTCCTCCCACATAACCAATTTTTTACATACCTTGTTTTCCTCTCCCCCACACCCAGGTCATCCAACTTCTTTATCAATCTCCTATGTGGAACAGAGTTGAAGGCTTTGCTGAACTCTTTGTAGATGACATCAACCACTTGACCCCTATCAACAGCCTTTGTTTCCCAATTGAAGAATTACTTTGTTTCATTATTATTGTTTTTTTATATCTTCTCCTTACTTGGGGATAATATCACAAACATTACAGCAACAAGCAGATGAACTTATTTAGGCTGCAGTAATCCAACTTGCTTGTGGTTGCCAGGAATACTGAACATGAGCAGTACTGCCACACAATTGTTGTTCCTAGAGCAATTCAGCAGAAGTGTGAGCACTTGACTCAACTCAGTATGATCATTAGCACCAGAATACATAAGAAGTAAAAATGAGGAGATTGCAGCGCTACAGCAATGATCTATACCATAATGATCCAACTCTCATTGTCAGAACACTTAAATCTTATTTTAAACTTTATTTCAAATGTAATTAATTCTTCTCTCTGCCTCCTTTTTCTCATTACTATTTTTTACTCCTCCTTACTTTGGGGCAGTTATTTCCTCTGTTCACCTATCAGCTGTCATGTACAGTAAACCTCTGGTGTGGATATCACTGGTCCACAGATCTCCACTGCCATACCCAGCATTTCTCCTCAACTTACACTTCTGGGTAGGGAAAGGCCATCTGAAAGGGGCAGAACACCTACAGTAAATGTCCAAATGCTGCAACTGGGTGGGGGGTGACTGGAGCAGTGTCATCTGCATGATCCCCACCCATTTGTTCCCTATTGCAGTCTCTGCCCTGATCCTCCACCCCATTGGGGTGTAGTCTGCTTGGAACCCCTCTGGCACACTAGAGGTAGACTGGGACCAGGACCACCTTCAGCACTCAGGTCTTCATGGCACTAGCACAGCAATGGCTGCAGGGTGCCTCTGCATCATACTTCAGCCTATTTGTGATGCTACTCTTTCCCCAATAAATTTCTGGATTCTTTCCCATATGATTCCTGCTTTCTTGACCACCAAGGGGCAATTATGTAGTGGCAGGATGCACCCTCCCAAAGGTGGGAGATGTCCATATTGAATCTGCGTCATCTGCATGTTAAATCTCATTGCATAACCATAAAACGTCCCCCTCCTGCTTCCTTCTAACTTCATATGTTTTAATAGTTAGAACAATCTACAAATCTGTTAAGAGAGGGGGTAGTGGAAGACTGAGAGAGACAGAATAGAAAATGAACATTGGAGAATACTTGCACATTCCAACAAGTAACAACACATCTTTTTAGTTAATTAAAAATGGTAGTCAGTGGTATAGGCTCACGCATCCTGTTTTCAGAAAGGTCTCAGGGGATGGCAAGCATGATGTCAGTAATTACAGTAGCCATACACCAGACTGCAACAAACATGTATTTGATTGGGAGCAAGAGGAGAGAAGGAAAAACAGCCAGCATTTCTGAAAGGCAGAAACAGGAGGTCAGAGATTCTACTGGTAATTATGTAATTTCTTCTCGAAGATATTCAGTGCTGACAATTGTTTTACTTTGCTTGAGGTATTGTTGCATAGTGATTAGACCACTGGCATGAGAACAATGAGATCACAGGTTTAAACCCCACTACAGCTGAAGATTCACTGTGTGACACTGAGTATGCTACTTATCCGCCCAGTGTACCCAGCTGCAGAAATGGGTAGAAGCAGGAGCCCACTGAAAACAAGATGTTTCATCTCAGCTGGGCTATACAGGGTGAATAAACTGTAAAATAAAACAAGCATTTGTCAATGCCGAATGTTGTCTCACTGGCATTGGCTTTGGTAGTGGCAGAGGTAGAGATGCATAACAGGAATGGTAGTGAAGTGTTGATGTGATGCCAACCCCACTCTCACCCTATAGAGAGTGACAGGCATTGGAGTGTTTACGAGAGTGCATGCAAACTGCACAATGCTCGTTCAGAAAACACTCATTTTATGGACTTTCATCACCAAATTTTCAACATAGGCATTTTAGGACCTCTGCTAATGAACAGTGTCACTGGCATTTTCATAATGTGTCTCGAACATGGATTTCCCCACAGTGACCACGCTATTCTGCACCGGAACTGCAAAAATACATTTCCACCAGGATGTGAAAAATGACAGCTGTGCTGTTCATAAGGAGGTGCAGAACAATGGCAATGTTGAAAATCTGGAGTGAAAATATTATAAATTGGTGAACTTACGAGCCTGCGTGCAAACTGCGCAACGCACGCTCGTAACACAGTCATTTTATGGAGTATCATCACCAAATTTTCAACATAGGCATTTTAGGACCTCTGCTTATGAACAGTGTCACTGGCATTTTCATAATCTGTCCTGAACACTGATTTCCCACAGCGACCGCGCTACTCTGTGCTGGAAGTGCGAAAACACATTTTGCCCAGGATGTGAAAAATGGCAGCTGTACTGTTCACAAGGATGTGTGTAAAAATGCCAATGTTAAAAATCTGGCATGAAAATATTTCAAATTCGCTAAGTTATGAGCATGCGTAGCAACTGCACAATGCACATTTGTAAAACAGTCATTTTTTGGATTCTTTCCACCAAATTTGCAACATAGGCTTTTTGAAAGCCCACCTCATGAACACTGGCACTGTCATTTCATTAATTAGTCCCAAAAGGTGATTCCACACTATGACCGCAAAATCACCTTTTGGGGCTGAATAATGCCATGACAGTGACAGAATTCATGAGGAAGGGTCCCAAAATCCCCATGTTGAAAATTTGGTGCCAAAATTCACAAAAATGCCTGAGATATGCATCAAAGTTGAAAAAACCTTATTCATTCCATTATACATCTTACCGGCATTTCCTCAGTTCGCGGTCGGCTTTGAAGAGTGCAGGCGTGTTCCTGGTCCACTGAAGATCATTGTGCCGGGCACAGAGGAAGTATGGGGTGAGGGGTGTGGGGAGGCAGGGTGTGCAGTGGGTGGGTGCAGGTTGGGAGGGGGCAGGAGACCGCCAAGGGACCGTTTTTGGTTTACAGGGTTTTAAAAAAAAAAAAAAGATGTTGCAGGACGGTTTCCATTTTTCAGGTGGGATTTGGCACTCTGGGGTGGGCTCCCAGCATGCCACCTCGGTGTTTGTGGGTGGGGGTGCTTTAGCTGATGGGGGATTGGGCACCCCCATCCGCATATAACAAATGAGGGGGGGAAGTGCATGATGCGGAGGGGGATTGGGCACCCCCCTCGGCAATCAACAAAAGGGGGGGAAACATTATGCTGATGGGGAGTGGGCTCCCTCGTCGGCATTGTGACAGGTAGCAGCAGTGGCAGTCACTGCCGCCATGTTGCCTGCACCGAGGCAGGCGTGCAGTGGTCACACTGCATGAGAGCTTCACTTTCATTGCAGAGGACAATTTCTTTGTTGTGATGGCCACATTAGGCATGCGTGAGGTCAGTGCCTCCTGCTGCCTGATTGGGGAATAAGGGATGCACCTTCTGATGCGTGCCCTGCATTCGCCCAACAGTGACCGCACCTCCGAATCTGCTACTACTGCAATATGTTGGCTGCGCAAGCGCAAGCCAACATAAAAATCAATAAGCAAATATGCCTACTTGTTCCAGAGTCCATGGGTGAGCACTCAGAATTATGTTTCCTTGTTTTGTTTTGCTTTGTCTCATCTTCTGGTCCTCAAATTAGAGATCCTTGGACATTAAAAGAGCATAATTGCAACTGGCATTGATAATGTATGTGTTCAAGTGAGCTTAATTTATTGTGCATGCCAAAAATGAAAACTACTGTATGTCATTTGGCCTTAGTGTCAATGGCACAAAATGTTGGCATACACTTCACCTAGATTTCAGGTGAGCCTGTAATCCTGTTACATCTAAAACTCAGTTAAATAGGTTGGCTGCTAAAACCAAATGTATTTGTTTTAATCATACATGAGGTAACATTTCCTGGTATTCAACTGCACTATCAGTTGTATTACCCATGCTTTTTAATGATGTATTTTATGTATGTCATATTGTTAACTGTTTTTTACAATACTGCTGTTGTATATTTAAGCAATAATGCACGACAGGGTGTGTGTTGTGCTGGGATAACGTCACCCTGGGGTGATTAGGCACGAGGCCACAGGCGGTGCGATAATCACCCCAGAGTGATCCCAGCACAAACACTCGGAGTGCATTGCTATTATACAATGGCTCGTTTGTATCTGGGGGAAAAAAAACATAAAAAGTGTATTTTTTTGACAGTTTTTCAGTTTATTTATGACTGTGGAGGAGTATAAAGGAAAAAAATAGTTCCGTTTTGGCCAGTAGGTGGTGCTGTTGGTAAATGAGCGGCTTTGTCTGTTCAAATGGATGCCCACACACACACACTTTTCTCATCTCATTTCTCATTTCTCGTATTGCAGGTCTCCTCACAACTTTCGTTTTTTGTTTGTGACATCCTCTCACTGACTTCTCAGGTTTTATTTAGTTTTTTTAACAGAAAGTGCATTAATTTAAACAGTGCCTGTAGTACAGCTGGCAATGAGGAGAACCATATTGAACTGTACTTGCGCTTTGAGGATCGCGGTTTCAGTGAGGAAGTGAAACCGGCCATCACGTGAAGTCTCTCATGGGTTCGGGAAGCTGTATGGCTGCTTTTTCTTTTATTATCCTGTATCCTGGCTACCGGGGAATGTGGCGAAGCCAAACATGTAATGACTGAAGAGGGAGATCTGTAAGTGGTGCGCATTCTGGGGGAGCTTTTATGCAAGGTTTGTGGTTTCATTTTGGGGAATTGCCCTGTTGTGTGAGTGAGTCTCCTATAAACTGACATTTGGACAGAGAGGATCGTGTCACGGTTGAGGGAGCAGGTATCGGGAAGGCTGCAATGAGAAAACTGTTAAAAGGGAGACTGAATGCAGTTTGTGAGGGGGAATCAGTGACTTGGGCTGCTGAGCAGGGAGTGATCTCATTACCATTTGATGTGGTCATCTGTGTGCTGGGACTAGATCCGTGATGTTGTACTGGGATAACATCACGGGTCCAGTCCCAGATTGACCAATCAGAGGCAAGCATTTTTTCTTGCCATTGTATAATATTATTCTAAGGTCTGTAAGTATTTTACATGTGCTTCTTTCAAAGCCAGGATCATCACTGAAAATGGGATTGTTGTATTCTAAAGGATTTACCTTGGTTTACCAAAAATAAGCAAACAAATACCTACCTCTTATATTATTTTTAGGCTTTCACTGTTCCTGATATTATTCTGTATCCATTGTATGACTGTTATTTTTGTATTTTGCTCCATGTTGTGGCACTTATTTTGTTCACTTCATGTTTCTCTTCCTATGTAATGCACTTCCTTGTATACACTGTAACCACTGTTGTTTGTCCAAACTGGAAGCTTGTGAAAATGGGCAATTTTGCTCACAGGCCTTTCCAGTATAAAAAATAAACTGAAACTGACATGTGAGCTGTAGTACTGCTTTGAACAGGATAGCCCTGAATATTGTAGCCATTCACATGGATTGGATCATTAGAAAAAAATAAAGGCAGCCCCCAACCAGAAAAATAATTGCCAGGGTCTGTCCCAGATTTTTCATGGAAGTTTCCAAATGTACCTTGTGCATTTAACTTTCCACTCACAGCTGCTATAACAGAAAATCAGATTCCATTCAATCTTTTTCTACTTCCCAAAAAGTGACATACAACTCCCAGTAGTCTGTCACTTCAATGACATTAATTGGAAATAATTGATCAGCTCTGCAGATATCTCAGCGCAACTAGCAGCATTTCCAGATAATCAATAGTAACTGGTTCATCAGAAACACCTCAAGGACCAAATAAGCAAAATATGTAATCCTGTATGCAACCCAGGCACTTAGTTCTTGCAGTCTGGCATACCTCTGTAGCTTGCCTCTGTCCTGGGGTATCAGTGCCCACTGCACGTTTCTACATAAACTCATTGTCTGTGGCAACAGGCAGGATATTGAACCTTGGATTTATAGGTGTAACCCCCACACAAAATGTTTGTTAGCCTGTATGGTCTATCTGACCAATGGATTTGCCTATTATTTGCCTATATTTGCTGATCACGTAATCAGCTGTGTTGCTATGTGAACAAGCAGAGGAGTGCTTTCATTCACAAGAAGGTGGACGGCCAAGAAGTAGGGCAAATTTTATCAGTTGCCTTCACTGTGCTTGGGAGCCTTCTGTTAAAACAAAATTTTAACCCATGCTGGGTGGGGGTGGGAAGGAATATTGATTTATAGAACAGAAAAGTAGTAAATACAAGTCTGCAGCCAGCCATGGAGGCTGGTGGATTGTGCCAATCACCCACCATGGAAGTTTTTTTGTTTGTTTGTTTAAAACATAAAATTGTGGGTGCTGGGGGGAGGAGGGTGGAATTGGGCTTGTAGCAGAGGATAGAGAGATGGGGTTGTATTTTAAATGATTCAGCTGGGGAGGAAGCTGTGGGGCTGTTTATTTCTTTTTTTTTCTTAGCATTTCCCAAATAGGAATAGGCACGAATAGAGGCACTATTATTTATTCATACCTGAATAATGAATAGTGCATTATTCATGGTATTCAGGAAATACTATTCGTTACTTGCACACCCCAGGGGTCTGTCCACTGTGACATCTGCAATGCCATTCCTGTTTGGAGCAATAGGTTCAGCACTGCCCCGACCCTAATGGATTCATTGACTAGTTGCCTGAGAAAAGCCCCCTGTAGAGAGTCAAGGATGGGCCTCCTTGTTGCCAAAGCTGCAGTTGGAAGGCTCCAATCCACATCTGGCAGACTGAAGTCCCCAACTAGCAATACCTCCCCCTTTACTTGACATCCTGATGACGGCTTCCCCAAGTGCTTTATCCAACTCCTCTCACTGTTATGGAGGTCTGTATAGCACCCCTTTGTGGATAGCAGCCCAAGTGCCTGTCTCTGGGATGAACCACAGCAACTCCATCCCTTCCTTTTCTTCTAGGTACCCCTGCACTTCCATGACCATGATTTCATCCTTTACATATAGCACAGCAACTCCTCCCTTCTCTGTTTCTCTTGAACAGAGAGTAGCCCGATATAGTCATATCCCAGTTATGGCTGTCAGTGCACCGTGACTCAACTATGGTGATGAAATCCAGGCTAACCTCGACCTTGATGATCTCCTGGTCTGAAATTTTATTTCCTAGACTCCTTGGATTGGCACACATGGCTCTCCATACCATACCATACTCCTTCCCTTTCTCTCTGCTTCTCTGCTTCCTCCCTCCCTCCTTCCTGTGCTGTTCCATGATGCTCCCTCTGACCCACCTCTTCACTTGTTACCCTCTCTGTTACCTGTCTCTTTTACTCCTTCCTTATTTCTTCCTCAGTTTATACCCACCTTGTTCTATGCCCTGTCTCTTTGTGCCCCTGCCTCTTTGTGCCCCTGCCCTGGGGAGTTTACACTCCTTGGGTCCTCCCTCCCTGTTGCTTCATCATCGGGGGGCAGTTGCTGCCTCCCTTAGTTCTACAGCCCCCCTCAATCTAGCTTAAATGCTCATCCAAGTAGCGTTTAAATCTCCCACTGAGTACTGTGGTCCCCTTCTTGGAAAGTTGCAGGTTGTCTTCCCTGTAGAGGACCATATCTTCCCAACTTGGCCCCTAGTTGCCAATGTAGCTGATGATGCCCTCTTCCATGCGCCATGCCTTCAACCAATTCTTAAAAACACTGGTGCAGTGTATCCTTTCTTCTCTCTGGTTGTATAAGGGTAACACCTTGTTAAAAGCCACTGTGTGTGCCATCTGCTTGAGGCTTTTCCCCAACTCCCTGAAATTTCACTGCAATACCCCTGTCCCTTGCCAGATCATTTGTCCCCAGGTGCACAATGGCATTCAACTCCCTTCTGTCTCCTCTGGATCCATACTCCATCCCTTCAAGTCTAACTACCTCTCAGATACTTCACTTCTACCTTCCTGCCTCCTTTCTAAGCCTACTAAATTCCTACCTCTCCCTTGGCTTGTTTGAAATTTATTTGGTACCCTATCCTAAATACAGTGTCCCTTATTTACCTTTTTTAACCCACCTACCTATGCCTAACTTGCTCTGTTTGTCAATCTAATGGTTTTCCTCCAGAGATGATGGTATGGCAGAGAAATCACTTGTACAGTACTGGCATCATCTCACATCCTGTCTTCACACATCATTTTTAAAAAATGCACCAGTTGGGTGACTGGATAGCTCAGCAGACTGGCAGTGGATTAGATTGCCTTTCACTGTGAGGTTCTAGGACTGATGCTAGGGCAGGCTCATACTGGCTGAAAGCTGTTACCAGCTGATGTCTGGTTTGTGGCGTATGTGAAATGACCTGTGGAGGTCTCTGCAAGTTGGCATGAAACAACCATTACAATTGCTGCATCCTTACATCCTCTCACGGGAGGACGGAATGGCCATGGTGTTTGAGCTACTGTCCCATCCACTAACTGGGCCATCATGACCACAGAGTCTAGTGGGAATGTGCTCCTCCAATTTCCATCCAAGTAGTGTATTTTGTGCAGAGGAAAGGCCATAAAAGTGCAGATTAAAGCCCTTTCTTGATTCAATTTTATTTGTAGGCCACCACAGAAATTCGTTTGCCAAGATGTCCCTGCCCACTAGAAATGGTCCCTTCAACACAAGGTTGACGTGCACATGCCATACCTATCATGTGGATAAACATAGAACTTTGGACTACAGTTATATCTATTTGGCAACTTTCTAAGGCACTAAGCAAGGGTAAGAACTCATAAGAACAAGGGTGGCTCAAAAAATGAGAAGGTCCCTAAATCCAACAAAGGTGGGAGATTATTCTAGAATCTGTGTGTCAACTCTGATGGGCCAAAATACAAGTCTGTCACATGACTTATGCACTAGGATTTAACTAGCTCCCTGTTTGATCTGACAAGTGACAGGCAGTATAGTCTAATGGGTAGAGAGCAGAGCTATGAATCTGGAGACCCAGGTTTGAATACTAGAGTTGCCACATACTTATAATATGACCTTGAACAAGTTCCATCACCCTCTCAGTACCTCCTGTTTCTCCCTCTCTTACAAAATCTCTCCCATCTCAATGTCCCTTCCGGTGCTTATCTTAAAGGGGAACAGTCAGCACAAAGGGCCCACACCCAAGTGTGGGGCTGTCCCCAGTGCACACTTTGTGTGCAAAAACATTTTGTTTTACTTGATGTTTACTGTAGTATAGTAGATTGTATTACACTACTTGTGCTTACTTCTAGGCTGACATCTTCTATAACTACAAATCCCAGCATTGCTTGCAGTTGACATCAGAGCAGGATTGCAGCACTAGGAGATTCAGTAGTGTGCAGTGCATTGCAGAGATTTTATTAACTCCACTCAGATGTTTTCTGGTTCTGCTTTTCTCCAGGGGCAAAGTACAGTCCTCTGTGACTGTACTTAGCCCTGGGAGGACAGCATGATCAGCAAACCAAAGATCAGAGCTTATGTAAACTTTAACATGCAATGTGGGCAATTGAATCTCCCACTGCTATAACCATCGTCTGATGTTAGCTGCAGGGGATTCTGGGATTTGTAGTTCCAGAAGATGTCAGCCTGGAAGTAAGCAAATTAGCCTGATAAAATCTACCATACTGAAGTACCTAAAACAAAATATTTTTGCGCACAAAGTACACATTGGGACCAGTCCTACACTTGAGTGTGGGGCTCTGTGTGCTGACTGTTCCCTTTTAACCTCCCTCAATCTCATGTAATTTTCCATGCTGTCCAAATGGCTACTGATGGAAATGCATGCCCCACCTACATCTGCACATTGGTGTCTGACCTCTTCTCCTTGCAAAAAGATCCATCCATTTACAATAAAAATAATGATTTGTGATAATGTGTGTCAAAACTGAGAACATTTAATTTGCATTATTTTTGGATGCAACTGCAGATTTGTTAGATGCAAATGTATCAGAAATTTGGATGGAGTTAGACTGTTTAGCAGATGGGCTAACAGTTCTGTTGGACACAGTTGTAAGTCTACTATTCAACATAGTGGTGATTGAATCCTGGTCAGATCCCTGTGAAAATTCCCCCTTCCCTCACCCCCGCCACACACACACACATGCACAGTTTATGTTGTTCTTGCTTATTCTGTAGATAATAACTAATGACCCTTGATTTTTGCTAACCAGATAAGTACACTAAGCAGAAACTGCCTTTTTTCAGGTACGACCCGAGAGAATAACAAACCTTGACAACTCAAACAATGTACTGCATAAAACATCCAGATTCAGTATTCACAATGCACAGAGTAATGGTATACAAAACAAAGTGCAAAGAGAATTAGATAATTAACTGTGACAAATCTTACAATGTACAGTATTACAATAAGACAAAGAATTGTGCATAAAGCTCTGTAGCTGTCAAACTCAGTTACACATACATGGGTATAATGGGAGGTGCGTAACAGAGTTCAATGATTCAAAGCTGTTAATCACACACAGCTAAGCTGCATGTTTGACAGTTCTCAGGTACTTTCTCTCACGGGTTTTTCTAACAGTCTTGCTGTGCTGTCTTGAATGTCATTGCCATCAAGTCTTAAAAAAACACAGTACACCACAGCTGTTTTTCTGTCAACATTCCTTTCATACCAGTTATTATGTAAAATAAACCATGGGGAAGTATGTAACACAGTAATTTTACACAACCTCATTGTGGGATACCTTAATGAACCACTAAGCTTTGCTTTCATCGTTTATTAAGTATCCCACACCTCAGATGTCTAAAAAAATCCTCATGACAAACACCTCCCCATGCATTATTGTATATTTCTGGCCTTTAACTCTTATTGTCCTGCAATAACTGCACAAAGCCTTGTGCGAGAAGGATGCTGCACAACAACTGAAATGTACTAACTCTTGTATTACTACTGGTATACATTCTCACTACACAGGGTGGGATCCCAAACTGAGCCACCTCTATGGTGAGCCAGAGCCAATTTTGGTTGAGTGGTGGCTGTTTTATTTTATAGTTTGCCTACCCAGGATAGCCCAACTGAGCTGCAATATTTTGTTTGCATTGGAGTCCTGCTTTCACCTAGTATTACAGATGTGTGAGACAGAAGCACTTGGAAGTCATGTGAACTGCTTGCAGTCACACATTGAGTGGCATTCTGTTGGTGGCATCTTCTGGCATACCACTCAACTATCCCTGGTTTTCAGTGACACCCCTGATTTTGCATTACAGATTTGCCACTGAAGAGTAAAGATATGAATCATAAAATCATACTAGGCAATAGTTTTATAGTGTAGTTCTCCATCAGAAAATGCCTTTATCACTAAACCACTTATTGTAACAGCTTCATGAACTGATATTACCCTTTTTTTAAAAGATGTGTCTCTGATTTTTATCATATGTTCCTAATTTTGTCCCCGATTTGTGAGGCAGGGGGTTGAGAGATATATGTTCTAGTTAGGACACAACTAATCCAGGGTGGTACAGAGCTAACTCTATTGAATATACATCTGCATCCCTCCTCCCCCGCCTCCACCACCACCACCTCAATCAAATGTAACTACTTTGAGTTACAACTAGAGAAAAATACAAACATTACTTAATGTTTCAGAGAACATATCACATGGTAGTTACATGGTATTATCAAAAGGGTCTGAAAAATATAGGTTTCTTTTAGTTGTAGGCATTCTATCAGCCTTATGTTAATGTTCATTACCATACATCTTGAGCTTAATCCTAAACTGAGCAAGGTTTAAAATCTACTTAATTTTTTATTACCATATTAATAGCAGTAAGGCACTCCTGGGGTTATGCTAATGATCCCCTATTCACCCTTTAGGGGCATGTAGCACTCAGCTATATCTTGTGCCACATTCAACACCTTGAAGGTCATTAACAGCCATTAGCATACCCCTTGGGAATGCCTTGTTGCTTTAATAACAGTGTAACTAATGGTATCACCATGTAACACACATGGAATAAATAGGTAGTTTCTTTGTAACTGTTATTACTATGCAGTTACGTAATAACTATTTCCATAGTTAAATGGATATCACTTCATGTTTTGGGTCGCAGATTGGTATCTGGTAGTAACAGTATAATAACTAGGTAACTGGTATTACCATGTAACCATGCAATATCAATACTTATCTTATTACTATGCAGTTATTACAATATAACTATGATGTAACCTGTGCCCTGAAACATAAAGGGATACTAAAAATGACAGACAAATGCTGATGGTTCTGTAGTATTATTGTCCCAGGGAGATGAGCTGGGGAGGGCAAGATAAAGTTGTTCCCAATAATTATACTAAAGAGTGCTGAATGAAATACAGATGAGAACGTGCTTCTAAGATTTTCTTTCCCTCTCTCTCTCTCTCTCTCCCCCTCTCTCTCTCCATCTGCCAGACAATAGATTTTAATCTTTAATCCATGAGCAACCAACGAACACCAGCGGATTGCAAATTACAGCTGTTTTACTGTCTCCAGCACTTTTAGCTTCCTTGCATCCCACTGTCACTCAGTGTCTCCCTCGCATCCTCCCCTCTTCTGCATTCAGACAGTGCCATGCGCCATCACGGCAGCCATATGACACTGTCATCATTTGGTAATTAAACCTTTACTCACTTTAAATACGCAAAGCTGACTCTGAGAACTGCATTTAACCTGCTCCTTGCCAAACAGTCTTTGAGATGGAGAGGCTAAGTCCCCTAAATCAGGAGGCAGTGTGATCTAACAGCTAAAGTCAAAGACAACAGGTCAGAAAATCCAGGATTCAAGTCAAAGCTGCCAAGCAGGGGCTCAGTATGTGACCTTAGTCATGTTACTTGACTTCTCTGTACTTTAATCCTGTGATCTTATACAACTGAGTAGACACAGACGTCCTCCACTGTGAACAAGATATTGTGTCTCAGTTGTGCTATGCAAGGAATAGTAATTCTCCATAAAATTTCTATCTCCCTTAACGTACACTTTAAAGAGCAGCTGATGCGATCAGGGCAGGTACATCACATCAAGGTGATTCCTGCCTTGGAGTCTAAATAAGTAATTAAAAAAACAATTCAGAGTAACCAAAAGCCTTTGTAGGGCCAACTTGTATTCAGTGGGCTTTGGAGCCTCAAACTGTATCTTTGCTGCTCAAACAGCATTTTGATGATGTTGAATGAAGGACAGAACTGCAGCATGTTCAATGTAAAGTGTAGTAGATTGTGAATGTGGAAAGGGATCTGTTTGAAGTAACTTTACATAGTTTAGCAGGCCACCTTTCATTTTAGGGGATAGTATATTGAACATTGATATTGCCCCCAAAAATGAAAGGTGGATCATTAAGATGAGTGAAATGACATAAACAGACAGTCATCCCCCCCACTGATTGTACTATACTTAATGCTGTTTTGGGGTGCAACTACAGCTCGAGATTCCAAAGCTTGCTGAGTACAAGCCAGGCTGAGTTATTTATTTATTTATTTACTAATTGATTGATTGATTGGTTGATTTATGGATTTATTTGACAATTGGTTACCAAGAAAGGCACAATGACCTGAAGCCCATTTCCAGGTGTGACCCAGGGTTGCGGGAAACAAAGGGGTACATAGAAACATAGAAACATGGACAATGATGGCAGAAAAAGACCAAAGATCCATCCAGTCTATCCAAGTTCCCTATTTAGTCTGGCGACCTACTATCCCTACAAGGTCCTAGCCCTCCCCATCCCCCCATTTCCTTTCTAATTTTGATGCCCCGAGCAACCATTGTACCCTTCATTCTGTCCCAGCTGTGCTTAAAACCATTAAAGGTTTTCATATCCTCCACCTCAGCTGGCAGCCTACTCCAGAGCCCCACCGTCCTTTCTGTAAAATTGTACATCCTCATCTCCCTCCTAAATCTCCCTCCTGTTAGTTTTTACCCATGACCATGTGATTGAGAGCTAGTATTTAAGTCAAATAGTCCCCCCCCAGTTCACCTTGTTAATTTCTTTTAGGAATTTGAAGGTCTCTATCATATCTCCCCTCTCCCTTCTTATCTCCAGTGAGTACATGTTCAGTGCCTTGAGGCACTACTCATAGGACATGCCGTACTGGTCCCCAATCATTTTTGTTACTCTGCGCTGCACCGTCTCCTGCCTATTGAAATCTTTCCTGAAGGTGAGGACTCCAGAACTGGATGCAGTACACCAGGTGTGGCCTCCCTAAGAATCCATACGGGGGAAGCATTACCTCTCTGTTTTGGATATCAATCGATACCTCTCCCGATACACCCAAGCATCCTACTTGCCTTGCTATAAGCCTTGTTGCACTGACTCAATTGCTTTAGGGAGTCACTGATGATAACTCCAAGGTCTCATTCCTCAGCTGTCATACTAAGTCTCACCACTCCTATTTATTTATTTATTTATTTATTTTATTTATTTATTTATTTACGAGTTTTACCTATTCTTGAGGCACTACTCATAGGACATGCCCTACTGGCCTCCAATCATTTTTGTTACTCTGCGCTGCACCATCTCCAGTACTCTGTCCTGGAGTTCTTGTTCCCTAGGTGGTTTACATTGCACTTTTAGACATTGAATTTCAACTACTAACCCTTGATCAGCCCTCTAGTTTTTGCAAGTCTGTCTGCATTTCCTTTATTCCTTCATCACTGTCCACTCTCCCTCAGAGTTTAGTGTCATCTGTGAAGTGACACAACCTGCTCCAGATTCCCTCACCAATGTCACAGATGAACACGTTGAAGAGGACCAGACCCAGAACACATCCCTGAAGAACCCCACTCATGACCTCCATCTCTTCTGATTTAACCCTGTTGATCACAACCCTCTTCTACCTCCACTTTAGCCAGTTACCTACCCAGTTTACTATGACCATAGCCACACCCAGTTACTCCATCTTCTTCAGCAAGCATCTGTGAGGCATTGAGTTGAAAGCATTGCTGAAGTTCAAGTAGAGTGAACCCACAGCATGACCCTATTTAATTCTTTCATTACCCAGTTGAAGAAAATGATCACAGTAGTCTGGTAAAACCTCCCTGTCATGAATCCATGCTTTTTACTATCCTGGAGACCGTTGCTGTCTAAGTAGTCCATGAGGTCCTCTTTGACCAGTGACTCCATCAGTTTCCCCACAATAGAGGTAAGACTGACAGGTCTGTAGTTCCCTACTTGTTCCTTGTCCTCCAGCCCCTTAAGGAGTGGAACTACATCTACTACACTCCAATCCTTCGGAACTACCCCTGTTCTAGGATATCAGCCAGTTCTGCTGCCAATTCCTTGAGTGCCCTCGGATGCAACTCATTTAGTCAAGGGGCCTCATCTGTCTTTAGGGCTGTCAGTCCTTTCAGTACCCTTTTGCTAGTAAATGTTGGCTGCCTCGTCTCTGGGAACCCCTTAGTGGCCACTTTGATGCCACTCTCTGGCAAGGGCCCACTGTCCTTCCTAGTGAAAACTGAACAAAAGTAATCATTAAGGATGGTGTCCTTTCGCCCATCTGCCTCAATCTCCCTATCCCCCTCAATTAGCCTTACAATTCCCCCCTCCTTTCTTGATTTTTTCACTAACATACATAAATAAGTTTTTCTCCTCTCTTGACCTCATCCAGAGTACACAGCTATGTGTCTGCTTTTGCCTCTCTGACTACCCTCCTTGCCTCCCTTATTTTTCTGTAAATATTTTCCCCATTCTTCCTTCCCTTGCTTTTCTTTAAATTTGTAGGCATTTTTCTTCACCCTCACTGCTTCCCTGACCTGTTCCAAGAAACATAGTGGTCTCTTGAACCTGTTCTTTCTGGTTACTGTTCTCATGCATACCTAAGGTGCCCCAGAAATGGCCCCCATAATAGTCCCCATTTCACTTCCACCTCATCTATGTTGTCCACCCCTACTAACTTATACCTGACCAGCTTCCTCAGCCTATTGAAGTCCACCCTTCTAAACTCAGGGACTTCAGTTCTTGATTGTGGTTTACCAGACCTGAGGGCCAGTTCGAACCAGAGTTATGGTCACTGTTCCCTAATGGCTCTCCTACTCCTACAGCTCCTACCACCTCTGAGTTGATGAACACCAGATTGAGAATAGCATTCTGCCTGGCATTCTTGGAATGTGTCCAGAAAGGCTTGACATTTGGTGTTCCTGTCCTCCGGAACATCTCTATTGATGTATGGCAAGTTCAGATCACCTACTGCCTCTACCTCCCCCTTATGTACCCCTATTTACAGTTCTTCCCTGAGCTCTCTGTCCCTCTCTTCCCCTTGCCCAGCAGTCTATAGATCACTCCCAACTGCAGTTTCTTGCCTGTCATGAGTTGCACCCACAGTGACTCACTCTCCCCATTCCTACACCTGATGCACCCATCTTACACCATCTTGATACCCTCATAGACAAAAAGTGCTAATTCTCCCACCCCCACCAACCTTTTTCTCTGTCCCTCCTAAACATCGAGTACCCAGGGGCCATCAGTTCCCAGTTGTTATCTTCCAAAGCCCACATTTCCAGTATAGCCACAATGTCCACCTCGATGTCTGCCAGCAGTGCCTGGAGCTCACTGTAGTAGTAGTAGTAGTAGTAGTAGTAGTAGTAGTAGTAGTAAGTAAGTAGTAGTAATATATTTTATTCAGGACAGTGCCATGAAATGGATAAAACACCATTGAGCGAACTCATTTTCAAGGTGATCCAGTTACACATTCATACAGCTGCCTTACACACATTCTCATAATACACAGATTACAGAAACATTTTACATATGATCCATTAGTATAATATATACATACATATGCATTGGATCGATAAGCCCACAAGACCATAAAACAATATTTAAGACTTACTAGATGATGGTACCGGACAGCATAGTGCAGAGACATGACTTTGGTTATTAAACCATAGCTTAATAACTTTCTTTTTATTTATTACAGAAGGATCTCTTAAGTCAATCGGAAGTTGATTCCAAACTGAAACACCCCTATATTTAACTGAATATTTCCCTACATCTAATGTAACTTTGGGTACATTAAATTCTAAGCCAGCTGCAGACCTTAGATTTGATGGTATCAACCTAAGTGAAACAAGCATTTGTCAATGCCGAACGTTCGCTTGCAGATATTTGCAGTGGTGTTTGGCACGTATGGTGGTTTACCATAATGCCCTGTGCGATTGCTGGTATTTGCACAATAAATTTTCAGCATGACCTTTTTGTTACCCCCACCTCATAAAAACATTTGAGACCTCTGCTGATGAACAGTCCCACTGTTATTTTGTTAATCTGTCATGAGCGTTGATTTCCCGTTGTGCTCCACATGTGCAAAAATACAGTTCGGGCAGGATGTGAAAAATGACAGCTGTAGCATTCATAGGGAGGTGTGAAGGGATGGCAATGTTGAACATCTGGAGTGAAAATACAACAATTTCTCGAACTTACGAGTGTACATGGAAACTGCGCAATGAACGCTCATGACACAGTCATTTTGTGGACTTTTGTCACCAAATTTTCAACATAGGCATTGTGGGACCTCTGCTCATGAACAGTGTCACTGTGATTTTCATAATCTGTCCTGAGCATTGATTTCTCACTGTGACCACACCATTGTGCGCTGGATGTGCAAAAACACATTTCAGCCAGGATGTGAAAAATGTCAGCTGTACTGTTCATAAGGAGGTATGAAAAAAATGCCAGTGTTGAAAATCTGGACTGAAAATATTTCAAATTCTGAAAGGTATGAGTGTTCGTGGAAACTGCGCAACGCACACTCGTAAAACAGTCATTTTTAGGAATTTGTTCACCAAATTTTCAACATAGCAATTTTAAGACCTCTGCTAATGAACAGTGTCACTGTGATTTTCTTAATGTGTCCTATACATTGATTACGCACACCGACTGGCCATTGTGCGCTACATGGGTGGAAACACATTTTGGGCATGATGTGAAAATGACAGCTGTACTGCTCATAAGGAGGTGTGGTAAAATGGCAATGTTGAAAATCTGAGGGAAATATTGAAATTGTGAAACTTATTTAGTTGCATGGAACTGCATGCCAACGACGCTTCGTAGAAAGCAGTTATTTTAAGAATTTTTCACCAAATTTTCAACATAGCCATTTTAAGACCTCTGCTAATGAACAGTGTCACTGTGATTTTCTTAATGTGTCCTATACATTGATTTCGCATACCGACTGGCCATTATGCGCTACATGGTGGAAACACATTTTGGGCAGGATGTGAAAAATGACAGCTGTACTGCTCATAAGGGGTGTGGTAAAATGGCAATGTTGGAAAATCTGGGTGGAAATATTGAAAATTCGTAAACTTACGGCGTGCGTGGAACTGTACTGGCATAAACTCGATAAAAGCAGTTATTTTAGAATTTTTCACCAAATTTTCAACATAGCCATTTTAAGATCTCTGCTCATGAACAGTGTCACTGTGATTTTCTTAATGTGTCCCATACACTGATTTCGCACATGACTGTGCCATGTGCGCCATGGGCGGAAACACGTTTTGGGCAAGATGTGAAAAATGACAGCTGTACTGCTCATAAGGAGGTGTGGTAAAATGGTAATGTTGAAAATCTGGAGTGAAAATATTGAAAATTCGTAAACTTACGAGCGTGCGTAGGAACAGTGCAACGCATGTTCATAAAACAGTCATTTTTAGGAGTTTTTTCACCAAATTTTCAACATAGCCATTTTAAGACCTCTGCTAATGAACAGTGTCATGGTGATTTTCTTAATGTGTCCCATACATTGATTTCGCACACTGACTGCGCCATTGTGCGCTACATGGGCAGAAACACGTTTTGGGCAGGATGTGAAAAATGACAGCTGTACTGCTCATAAGGAGGTGTGGTAAAATGGCAATGTTGAAGATCTGGAGTGAAAATATTGAAAATTCGTGAACTTACAAACCTGTGTAGGAACTGTGCAATGCACGCTCGTAAAACAGTCATTTTTAGGAATTTTTGACCAAATTTTCAACATGGGGTTTTTGGGACCCCTTCTCATGAATGATGTCACTGTCATGGTGCTATTCGGGCCCAATGGGTGATTTTGTGCAGTGACTGCGAAATCACCTTTGGGCCTGAATAACGCCATGACAGTGACATCATTCATGAGAGGGGGTCCCAAAAACCCCATGTTGAAAATTTGGTGCAAAAATTCCAAAAAATGCCTGAGATATGCAATAAAGTTGAAAACCCCCTATCTAGCCCATTATACAGCTTACCGGCATTTCCTCAGTTCGCGGTCGGCTTTGAAGAGTGCAGACATGTTCCTGGTCCACCGAAAATCGTCGCACCGAGCTCCAGAGTTAAGTATGGGGTGAGGGAGGTGTGGGGAGGCAGGGTGCGCAGTGGGTGGAGTGCGGGTTGTGGGAGGGCTGGGAGAAGTGCCGTGGGACTATTTTTATTTTTTCAGGTTAAAAAAAAAAAAGATGGCCTTGGAGACGTTTGCCACGCTGGGGTGGGCTCCCAGCATGGCACCAAAGCTTTGGTGGGGGTGTTTGGGGGGACGTGGAGCCGGCCAGAGGATTGGGCACCCCATACGGCGGCTCGACAGCGGGATGTTTGCCACGCTGGGTGGGCTCCCAGCGTGGCACCAAAGCTTTGGGGGCCTTTGGGGGCGTGGAGCCGATGGGATTGGGCACCCCCGTCGGCAGAGGCACGCAGGACATTTGCCATGCTGGGGTGGGCTCCCAGCATGGCACCAAAGCTTTGGGGGGGGCATGAGGCCTACCAGCGCTGTGTATGACAGCAGTGTTTTTCTTTGAAGCGAAGACCACAGCTGTCATACACAGCTCCCGCACCCATTGGTGCAGGACCGCCACGCCTGCTCAATGGAGCAGTGCATTGAACAGGAGAGGCACACCTCCAAAGTGTGCTACTCTCCCAAAACGTTTCTTGCGCATGCAGCAAGCAAACATAAAAAAGGTCAGCAATATACTGAGGAACAGTCCCTTTTAAAACCTTTACCAAAAACAGTGAGATGTGTAAGTCCTTCCTTTCACTTAGTCTTAACCAATTTAGCTTTTGGTACATCAAACAATGATGTGTTCTGGGGTGTACATCTAGGACATAACAAGCCAATCTACTGTAAACCATATCAGTAGAATTCAGTAGAGTTTTAGTGGCCCCAACGTAAAGAAAATCTCGTAATCAATAATTGGGATAATAGTACTATTGACCAGCCTAAGTCTAGAGTCAATATCCAAATAGTTTTTTACTCTATACATTGCTCCAATTTTTTTATGAATACTTCCCACTAGTGATTTAATATGTGTATCCCACTTCAATTGGCTGTCTAACCACATTCCTAAATAGTTATAGTATATAGTAGATTTTAATTAATCTCTGGCTTTGTTACCTAGGCTCCTAGCATTTAGGCATACCCCCTTCTATCTGACCCTTGATACTACTTTGCTACTACCCCTGTGCTTCCCATTGAAACATAGAAACATAGAATTTGAAAGCAGATAAGGACCCACTTGGTCTGCCCATTTTCCCTACCTGTTTCATATATTGCAGATTCTAAATGATCTGCGGCTTAACCTGCCTTTCCTATCGCTAGAGTTCATTTATGTTTGTCACATGCACTTTTGAATTCCCCTACTGTTTTTGCCCTTACAACCTCTGCCCAGAGGCTGTTCCATGGATCCACCACCCTTTCCTTGAAAAAATATTGTCTCATATTACCCCTAAATCTACCCCCCTCTATTTTCATATCATGACCCCTTGTTCTTGAACATCTTTATTTTGAAAGATGCTACCCTCTTGTACCTTATTTACAACCTTGCAGTATTTGAAAGTCTCTATTATATCCTCCCTCTCTCTCCTCTCCTCCAGAGAATATATATTGAGATCCTCCAGTCTCCCCTCATATGACTTTTGGTGCAACCCCTGCACCATTTTTGTCACCCTTCTCTGAACCACTTCTACTCTGTCACTGTCCTTCCGGAGATGCAGCTTGTAGAACTGGACACAGTACTCTAGATGAGGTCTCACCAATGTTCTATATGGTGGCATCACCACCTCCTTCCTTCTGCTGGAGATACCTCTCCTTGTGCTCCCCAGTATTCCAGTGGCTCTTCTCTCAGCCTTCTCAAATCTGTAGTGCCCCAAAGTAAGGGGGTGAAAGAATGGGGGCACCACAGAAAAACAGAGGGGGTTAGACTGCCTCCAGGGTCCCTGTAGTGTCATGTGGCATTAGGGGAAGTGTTCTGGGTCCCCAGGATCACTATTCTCCCCACTCCAGAGAATCGCCAGGCAGGCCAATGAAAAGAAAGTTTTTCTTTTCTTCTCTCTCTGCTGCCTGCTTGCTCTCTTCCAGTTCTCCCCCCCCCCAAGAGCAGGCAGCATGAGAGTGGGCAGCCATGCACTGGGACTGCTGTCCCTGTCCATTGTGTGGTGCCTGTTCACAAAATGCTGCAGTTTAGAGTGGCATGGGCTCGGAGTTCTAGAACCAAGACCCTGAGTGCCTTTTCAAACAAGAGACAGCCATTTTGGCTTCAGATTGTGCTGGGCTGTTGAGTGAAGAGGACCTAACGAGTGTGACGGGGACCCTGGGCTTACCTGTGGTGTTGAAGCCAGACCCATCGACTCTGCACTGGTGCCCTCCTCCAGCCAGTGAAGACTGCTCCCATTCCTGGCATAGTGTGTCCATTCCCTGGTGTGGCGGTCGAGTCCGGTGGGTTTTGCTGCAGAAAAGTCTGGTCCCTTGCAGCGGTGTGGGCTCTGTATGGCCCCTTTTCTTATTTTATTGTTCCCTCATCAGTTTCTCTATTTGTCCCTCATTGGTGGCAGAGAAGAGCTGCATCATGACCCAGTAAGACTGTCAGTCCTCCCGAGGCCCCCTGCCATCCTCCGTAGCACCTGTTCCTCCTCTCCTATAGTTCCCTCCCACTTTCAGAGACCAACCTCCTACTGCATCAGCTTCATCCCTGGTAAGGGTGGTGAGTCGGCGGCAGTAGCAAAGAAGAGTGCTGACCACCTAAATTACTTAAAAAAAAAGGTTTTATTTTGTTTAGCACTGTAGCACCATCATAGGACCAGGAAGAAGGGCCAGCTTAAGAAAATGTAAATATTCTGGGTGCAGCGACGCCCATGGGGAGGGTCCAGCCATAGAGGCCCATAGGGGATTGATTAAATATTTATAAGGGGTTGAAGCAGAGGCAGGGCGGCCCCTGACAATTGACAGGGAGGCCTTGAGCAGGCCTACAGGACTTAAAAGGGCAATCTAGGCCCTAGCATTAAAGGGGCAATATTAGGCCCATAACTTTACAGTTGCAGCAAAGGCCCCAAGTCATAAAAAGGGCAGCCTTAGGTCCACAGTGATTAAAGGGGCAGTGAAGAGCCCAAGCATTTCAAAAGGGGCTCTGCCTTAGGCCCACTGTGTTTTAGGAGGGGCAGCATAGTCATACAAGGAGCCAAGCATTCAAAGGGTCTCTGTCAGCAGGCGCACAGTAGTTAGAGGGGCCCATCACTTATGAGTGCAAGGGAGACCCAGTGGAGAGAATGGCCTTAACCCAGGGGTTTGCCAGGGGTAGCCAGGTCCTGTTACTTAAAGGACCCACAAGTGCAGCACTTTTATGAAGAGTCAGCAAAAAGAAAGATGCTTAGCACACAACTGCCATCTAGTGACTGTCAATTGATGAAATGTGTATTTACTAAGAATCATACTAAGAAAGAAAAGAAGCTGAAAGGCAGCAAGGCCCATAATGCTTCATATCTACATATAATATTTTACGGTAGATCCAGATTTCATGTAACTATAACTATCTAGTCTATTTTTAAATATGGTCTTATTTTCACTAACAATAATATTTAGGGGCAGTTTGTTCCAAGGCTCAACCACTCTTTGAGAGAAGTATTGGGCTCTTTTCTTTGTCTTACATTTGCCTCTGGCAAGCTGAAGTGGGTGACCTTTGGTATTAACATAAACCTGCTTAAATTCCAAACCACATAATTCAGTTAAAAAAGGATTGTGTATAATATCCCATGTGAATAATAGATCGCCTCTGATTCTCTGATTTTCCAGTGACATTGGATTGAATTTGAATAATCTATCCTCGTATGACAGGGCCTTATCAGAAACAACAGGCATTGTTATTCTTCTCTGTACCCTTTCAATTCTAGCCATGTCCTTTCATTTAACGGGACTCCATAGTTGAGAAATGTTATCAAAGTGAGGTCTTACATAAGCTCTATATAATGGTAGCAAAATGTCAGGATCTTTGGATGTGATATTATGGCGTATTGCCCACCAGATCTTATTAGCCTTACTGATAATGTTGGTAATATGGGTATCAAAGTTCATAAATGAATCAACAGTAATCCCCAAATCTCTCTCGCTAGTTTTTGAAGACAATATTTTGTCATAGAGAAGATATTGTTTTTTAATATTTTTTTTTACCAAAATGCAGAACACTGCACCTTGAGGGATTAAAACGAAGATTCCATTTAATAGACCACTCCTCTAATTTACTTAGATCTTCCTGGATGACTGAATGGTCTTCTGTGGATACACATATGTTAGTAATTTTGCAGTCATCTGCGTATTTGACAATATTACTTTTAATATTGGTGGATAAATCAGATATAAATATCTGAAAAATGAATGGGGCCAGAACGGATCCTTGAGGGATCCCACTTTCTACTTTTATCCAGCCAGAAGTGTGACCATCAATAGTTACTCTCTGCCTCCTATCCAACAACCAATTTGAGATCCATTGTGTAAACATAGGATTGATCTTACACATCTGCAGCTTCTGAACTAGAGCCCTGTGAGGAGCAGAATCGAAGGTTTTTTCAAAATCCAATAAGATGACATCACAGGGTTTGCCTTTATCCAAATTATCACTTGTGAGATCATAAAAGCCCACCAAATTTGTGGCGCATGGTCGACCCTTAAAAAACCCATGCTGGGTTTGATCTAAACCAATAATAGCCAAGGATAATTCATCCTTGATTATACGTTGTAACATTTTGCAAAAAATACATGTCAGACTAATAGGGCAATAGTTATCCGGGGAACTCTTAACACCCTTTTTGAATAGTGGAATAACATTTGCTAATCTCCAACCAGTGGGCACAGCTCCAGTATTGAGACTTTTGTCAAATAGAATTTTGAGCGGAACAGAAAGATGTTCTTTCATTGCCCATATTAGGTCCCCAGAAATACTGTCAGGGCCTGGCGAGGATCCTTTTTTAACCTAATTTAATTTAGTTTAATAGTATCCAAAGGGATATCCACATTGTAGATCAAATGGCAAGCTGAAAATGAAGGATTACCAGTATTAGTGTCAGAAGAAAATTTACTAGTATCTGAACTGTTGTGTTGATTGCAAAGCACCAAGACTGTGTTGTCATTGGGATTTTGGTTATTTGCCCCTGCAATGAACAATTGCCCTGGAACTTTGGTTATTTGTCCCTGCAAAGAACAATTGCCCCAGATTCTGGTAATTTGCCCCAGTTCTTGGCAAATTGCCCCTGCAAAGAACAATTGCCCTGGATTCTGGTAATTTGCCCCTACTCCTGGCAAATTGCCCCTGCAAAGAACAATTGCCCTGGAACTTTGGTTATTTGCCCCTGCAACAAACAATTGCCCCAGATTCTGGCAATTTTTCCTTGTTCTTGGCAGATTGCCCATGCAACAAACAATTGCCCCAGATTCTGGTAATCTGCTCCTGTTCTTGGCAAATTGCCCCAGCAACGAACAGTTCTTTTGGTGTAGTGTGGAAGTGTATCTGCCAGCTTTAGTGTTGCTGAAGTATGTGTATAGACTGAATCTTCTGCCACAATACTGCTGTATGGTGTTGCCTGCCATTCTACTCCTACGGAATCAGCCTGTACCCGGAAGAAGACGTCCTTCAACATCTCTCTTCTCCAGAAGGTATCCGCCCAGAAGATTCTCAACCATATTCCTGTCATCCACCGAAGTCAAGTACGCTGAAGTCCATGCAAGTCGCACCCACCGTTTCTTGTTTTCCTCAGTTTGAAGTCGAGTACGCCGAAGTCCAGGTGTATTGCTTTGCCCATTCCATTATCGTCTCTTGGTTCCTGATCCAGATGCCCCGAAATTGGCTGCCCTCTGAAGAGTGTGCTTGTCTTGGAAGAACCTTGTCTGCATCCCCGGGTCATTCGCTGCAAGTCGAGTCCTTCGAAGCCCAGTGCAGGATGTGTCCACTGTTTTATTGTTTTGTTTCAGCCTTCTGTGTTGACACTTCAGAATCATCCTTCTTCACCTCAGATTCTCCTGGTTCCTGGTTGCATCAGAATTTCCACAGCAAGTCCTTGGTAATCCTCCAGTGGGTTCATCACCAAGTATTTTCCTTGTTCTGTTCCATCCTTGGCGGCCCCAATGTGGGTTTTGGCTGAGCAGCTTTCTTCATCTAGGTTGATTCTGATCACCCTCCAGTAGGCTCATTCCAGAAACCTGTTCTACTTGTTCTTTTATCCTGGCAGCCTCGGAGAGAGTGGGTTTTATGCCAAGAAACATATGGTCTGTCTAAAAACCTCTCACCATCCCAGTGGCCTTAGCTAGGTCTGTGCTGGGACCAATATCTGAGTGTCATAGGAAATTTCTTATCCTCATTTCTGTAGCTACCAACTCTACTTGACGGTGTGCATGAAGACTTCAGCTACAACTGGACTCTGTGGTGTCTTTGTATGTACATTGCTGTAATCGATGTAAGTCAGTGGTTGTAAGGTCTTCCAAAGGGTAGTTATTGTATTACAATACCTTAAGCAATACTAAAGGTGAGATAGAGTATTGTACTACTACAACATGAGTGATTCCAAGAGTAACATAGAGCATAGTGGCACTAGGTTGAGGTGCACCTCAGAACATTTCTGTTTCTTTAGCATATGATTTAGTTACCTAGTTCTGAAACCTGAGTCCATAGAGATCCAGTAACTATTTAATATGGGTTTTGTGAAAATTGTCTGCTCAATAGTGTTATATTTACCCCTCCTGTGACTGTGTCATCCTACCTCTGTTATTGAATAGAGCCCATAATGCATCAATCAAACTGGACAACTCCTGCCTCTCCTTGTTGGATACATTTCATCTATCCTTGCTCATTTGAACCCTGGTGTTTATCACCACCATCACACATTGTTTGGTACCCTTTCGATCGTCAGATATGATAACTCCCAGGTCCCTTTCCTGTTTGGTGGCTCTCTGTACCCTCCATCATGTACTCCTCCCCTGAATTTCTGTGCCCCAAGTGCATGATCTTGCACTTCATTGCATTGAATCTTAGCTGCCACACCCTTCACCACTCCTCATGCTTGCTTAGGTCCCTTCTTATTTTCTCTTCCCCTCCTGGAGTGTCAACCCTGTTGCACATCTTCATGTCATCAGCAAAGAAAAACACCTTCCTTTCCAGCCCCTTTGCAGTGTTGCTTATGAAAACATTAAAGAGGACTGGTCCAAGCACTGAGCCCTGTGGGACCCCACTGGTCACCGCCCTCTCTTTTGATTGAACTCTGTTCACCACCACCCTCTGTGTCCTATTGCTCATCCAATTTTTGACCCAGTTTACCACCCTGAAACCCACTCCCAGGCTGCACAGCTTGTGTACTAGCCTCTTATGTGGGACGGTGTTGAAGGCCTTGCTGAAATCCAGGTAGGCCACATCCACCGCCGCTCCTTGATCCACCTCCCTAGTCACCCAGTCAAAGAAATTTATCAGATTTGTTTGACAAGATCTTCCAACTGTGAATTCATGTTGCTTGGATCCTGTGCTCCATTCCCCTGTCCTCTCATCCTCTGTGCTTGCACCCTTTGCATTCCCTTTCTCCAAAGCCCCTTCATCTAGTCCAGTATGGGGCACAGCTCTCTTTGTACCTACTGTGTTGCTACATGCCCCAGATGTGGGGGAGTATTACCTAGGATTCCCTTCCTCTCCCTTGCCATCAAGGTTCACCTAGACCCAGTCTCCCCTGCAGTCAGTTTAAATGTCTGATATAGATTTCAGACTTCTGCCACAGCATGCAGGCCCCCTCTTTCATGAGTGAAGTCCATCACCCTTGAAAGGTCTCCTGTCCCAGACATTCCCCCAATTCCCCACAAAGTGGTGCCCCTTATCCTTACTCTATCTCTTAAGACAGCCGTTAAACTCCTCTGCTATATCCCTCCTTATCATATCCTGCTTCCTCTCTCTGCCCCACACAGGGAGAACTTTGGAAAAGACCAGGAAGGCTGAGTGTGCTGCCAATCTGTCCCCCTGCCTATGAACATTCTGCTTCATCACTCCACTGACTGGTTCACCAGATCAATGGTACCCAAGTACCAGCAGATCCAGCTCCCACTGCTCCCTCTCCACTATCTTCCCTATCCTGTCTAAATCCCGGATGACCAATGTCCCAGGAAGGCACTGGACCATCCCCCTCCAGTCCAATCCCCTCTGTCCACCACCCTCTCTACCCCCCTAATCAGTGAGTTCCCAACAATTAAGAATCTCCTGGTAGATTTGCTCCCCTTGGGTACCATAACATTTTACTTTCCCATTGACTGACTCGAAGGAACCCCCCCCCCAGCAGAGTCAGGTACCTGAAGCTCCTCTAGGTGTGTGAAGCTGTTCGTCATATGGATGGTGAGGGTCTGGACAACCTCCTTGTGGCTAATCTTTCTTCCCTTCCCTGTTCCCCTCCCCACCACTCTCAACTCCCTGGACCAGTGGGTGTCTGTGGGGGTGGGGATGTGGGGGTGGGCTCTGGCTGAATTGATGATGCAGCTGACATATTTCTACCCTTACTACCACCAGCTGAGCCTGGAGCTCCACCAAGGTCCTACAGATGGGGCAGTGCCCCCTTTTCTAGAGCCTATCCCTAGAGAAGACCACCCCACAGCCGACACAACTGACTGCCATCCTCTCGGAATCCCACCTCCATAAAGACCTTTACTAAGCAGATGACTAATTTAACTCTAGTGTTCATCCAGATAGGGTGTAGCTGCAGGTTTAGTTATAGCACAGAAAACAGAAGTTTAAACTACCTCATGGTGCTCACCCAGATAGGCTGTAGCTGTAAGGCTCAACCATAGCACAGAACAGGCAGCTCTGTGGCATAGATGGCTAAAATACTATGTGCCTTACCTCTCACCATGCCGGTGACCTGAATTCAGGAACAAGCTTGAGGTGTTGAGGGTTGGTCGGGGGGGGGGAGAGCCTCGAGCATCCGATGGATTGCTCTCCTCTCCCAAGGATAGAGAGGGATGCTGCCTCACTCCTTGGCTGCCATCTGGGGGAGGTCAGGTGGCACCAGAGTCAGAGCACTGTGGAAGGGAGGGGCCTCAGTTCCATAGCATGTGCATGCCTCCACACATGCATGCATATATGCTGCTGCTGCAAGGAGATAAGGAGAAAATGGAAAAGGGAGGGCGCTGGCTTTGTGAAGTCCTGCCTGCCTGCCCCCGGTCCTGCATCACCACCCAACCAGTGCCCCAATTCTTGATAAGAGTCACCGGGTGGGGGAAGAATGGCCCTCCCCTTCTCGGCCCCACCACAGGGGGCACTCCATGGGGGTTGTGGTAGGTCAGGGGGTGGGTGATGGGCAGGGGTGGCAGGGACAGGATTGATAGCCTGCTGGAGCTGACCTGAAGGGAAAAAAGCTGTATGAAAAAAAAACTATAGCACAAAACAGGGACAAAAACTACCTTGTAGTGTCTCCCAGATAGGGTGTAGCTGTAAGCTTAGCTATGCAGCAGTACAGAAAACTGAAGTTAAACTACCATGTAGTACTTACTCAGATGGGGTGAAGCTGTAAGATTTAAGTATAGTACACATCAACTCTGCAAATCAAAGGTTCGCTGGCTACAGCACAAAACACTGCTATGCAAAAAAACTTCCCCTAAGCAATGAGTGTTAATTTTAGCTGATATAGCTACTCCAATAACCTGCAGTACACTCCCAAATAGATTACAGCTGGGACCCCACATGATACTCCCACTAGCAATGCAGCTACATGTGCATATACCATGTTACCTGGGATGAGACGGGTAGAGTTCCTGGCTTCTGGCTGCCTCTCTCATAGATAGTGAGTACAAACATGTTGCAAGCTACATTACTACCAAGAGAAAACAAGACAACTTTCAGGTTGTGAAACAAAAAATACAGACGGCAGTGGTGCAACTAGTAAAATATGCTACACACACAGACTGGTGAGAGCAATAAATTAAAATTGTTCATAAGCTGCAGATAAATTTCTACCCAGTAATGTAAACAGCTTTCATCTAATTAATTACTCTATGAAAATTGTTTTAAATTGCGTCTTTAGACCCTGAGGCTGGTAGCCCCCTAGTGCGACTTACCCTAGTTGATAACAGCATCAGCAGCTCTTCAATCTCTATATGGGGATGGTCTTTCCTGTGGTTTCTTGTGCTGTGGGATATCAAAGTGTCTTTACAAACAAATAGCAACAACACGTATTGAGTACCCTTATAGTGAAATGTATCATTTAAAGAGGCAGCACACCCTCAAGCAGCAGTTGGGTATTTTTGTACGTTTTGATGGGATATCTGTTGTTACCTTTTATTTTTGCAGTACTTTTTCTCTTATCTCTTGCAGCAGTTAGATTATTTTCTGCCTGAAAGAACATGGAAGGATGTCTAGAACAGAACTTCACCTGAAGGCTGGCACATCTAGGACTATTCCCCTTCATGCCTCATTAGCACTGTGACATCACCAACTGTGATGTCATAAATAATAAACAGATGCCGTGAGACACTGGATTTCATGTCACTCTTCTGACTGGTTTGTTGTGATGCTACAGTCAAAGAGGTGTCAATGTTGATAAGGTAAGAGGGGATTTGGCATTAAATATACTAACCTCCAGGTAATGTGCTTTTCTACCCATCATACCTTGCACAGTGTTAGGCAGACATTCTTCTAACTAGTTAAAAGGAAATAAAAAAGTGCATCACAAAAATAAAGTAACTGTTGACTGCTTTAACACATACATATAGCATAATTAATCCCAAGTGTTAAGAACAGGCTAATCAGGTACTGACATGGGTACAGTGGGCCTACCTGGAAAGTGGATACCGGGGCCCACCTGGATACTGAATAGGGGAGGTCCCAAGGTGATACACTCACATCAGGATTCCACTTAAATCTGATGCACTAGCTCTGTGTCTATATTGTACATTTACTTGAAATGCCAACAAGATGAAAGTACAGATTAAAATAAAAGTACTTCAGTATTAGAGGAGCTGAGACTTCTTTTTTGTTATATATAGTTAGTGCCCCAAATACCCCCCATTTAATTAGAAAATAGATGACAGATGCAATGATTTTCAGAATTTAGACAGTAGCCAAGCATCCTGCAGAGAAGGACCCACCTGAAAATTTCCTGGTATCATGGGGGGCCAGTCCAACTCTGAGGCTGATTCTAAACACCAGGTGGGTTCAGTGACATCATGCGAGTTCAAGAGCTCCTGACATTAAGAACCCATAAAGTGTTAAAAATCACCTGTTCTTACAGGGGGTCAGGAATTTTTGCTTCCTGTACAGCTGCATGTGTTCCTATTTTCAGAAATTATATTCATATCTCTGTCAAAGGACCCCTATTTAACTGGGCCTAAAGAAAATTTAAATCGGTCTGCTGTGCTTTGGAGTTTTTTCTTTGTAGGGCAATGTTCTGTACCGTGCATTGCATGGAACCAAGAGTCTGGAATTTGGCTATGTCACTGCATGGACTCAGAACTCGGAGCACTGTTCTGATAGGTCATCAGCTCATGCTTTTCTGAAACCAAACATTGACACTGCAAAACTCCAAATTAATGGTTCCATAAAAGGAACTGTACAGAATGCAGGCCATGCAAAGAAAGCAGTACAAAATACAGTTTAGGGTTTTACCTTTTATTCAGGCCCAGTTTAATGGGGATTCTTTGGGGTAATAAATACAATTTCTAAAAATAAGAACATTAGAAATTATTGGCCTTGTATTGTTTAAATCCCAGAATTGCATTTTAGTGTGTCAACACAAAAATAATAGAGTGATAGACTTTTTTCTTCATCAATATTTGCAGAAAAGTAATCTGTTTTAGAAAACAGTGTCAGAAAATGACAGGGAAGGGGTTAAGGCCAGAGATCATCAATTAGGGTCTAGAGTAGCACAGTATGTAGGGACTTTAGGGAAGACTAGGTGGGCTAGGAGGTCCTTTTCTGCTGATAGCTTTTATGTTTCTGTGTTTCTATGAGCTTGAACCTATGCTTTTATGATAAATGTACTTTTGGGCCTTGGAGGTTGTCCATATCCCTTCTTTTTATTATTATTAAGCCCACAACTAGAGCTATCATTAGCCTATACGGTTACCACCTTTAACGTAAATTCTTAAGATTTTACTGTGGCCTTTTGTAACACTACAACCCATTATCTTGTCACAGCAATACTCTTCAGTGCCCAGTTAGTTGAGCAGTGACTTTCATTTATATCAAAGGATGCTTTAAAGTATATAAAACAGTGGAGTAAATGTCCCCCCCCATAGACTTATACGGGGCACGGGACGCCCCTACGCTCTCCCTGGTTACATGTCACAAAACATCTGAAGGGGTAGTGGGGCCAGCACACTAGGAAATTCGAAGGGATTGGCTGGCTGTCTCTTTAGCCAAATTTACAATCCCTTCCCTCCCAAAGTGAATTACATTAAAAATGATCATTTGCGGCTCTGAAGGCTATCACTGTGACAAGGTAATAAGCTATTGTGTTACAAAAGTCCCCAGTAAAACCTTAGCAATTTCCTTTAAGCTCTGTCTTGGTAATTACTTTAAAGAGAAAAGTGAGTTTACACTGAGCTGTTGGGAGGCAGGAACTCATCTTTATGTTGGCTTGTGCATGTGCAGCCAACATATTGCGGTAGTAGCAGATTTGGAGGTGCGGTCACTGTTGGGCATATGCAGGGCACGCATCAGTAGGTGCATCCCTCATTCCCCAATAAGCCTGCATGCCCGCACCACACCCTGAATACATAATGTGGCGAGCACATAGAGTATAATGAAAGATCCGCTGCAATGCAAACAAAGCTAGTCATGTGCAGCAACACCTCCCGATGCGCTTGCCCTAGTGAAAAAGTAAACATGATGGCACACTGCCTGCCATAATGCTGACTCCGGGGTGCCCAATCCCCCTGTCGGCATGCCCTGACCCAATTTATGTGCCGATGGGGGAGCCCACTCCCCATTGGCATCATGCACCCCCCATTTGTTATGTGCTGAGGGGGTACCCAATCCCCCTCGGCTCTTGCTCTCCTGCTTTTGTTGTGTGCTGATGGGGGTGCCCAATCCCCCGTCAGCTGCAGCAGCCCCCAAAACACTTAGGTGGCATGCTGGAAGCCCACCCCAGCTTGCCAAATCCCCTGAAAAAAAAAACGTCTTGCGATGTTTTTTTTTTCAACCCTGTGAAAGAAGAAAACAGTCCCTCACGGTCTCCCTGCCTCCTCCCACAACCCGCACCCACCCTCTGTGCACCCTGCCTCCCTACACCCCTCACCCCATATTTACCTCCAGAGTCCAGCGCGATGATCTTCGGTGGACTGGGAACACATCTGCACTCTTCACAGCCGACCGCAAACTGAAGAAATGCCTGTAAGCTGTATAATGGCAAAAATAGGATTTTTTCAACTTTGGTGCATATCTCTGCCATTTTTTGGAATTTTGGCACCAAATTTTCAGCATGGGGTTATTGGGACCCCTCCTCATGAATTCAGTCACTGTCACTACGCAGAATCACCTTTTGGGACTGAGTAACCAAATAACAGTGCCACTATTCATGAGGGTGTCTCTTAAAAAGCCTATGTTGCAAATTTGGTGAAAAAAATCCAAAATATGTCTGTTTTACGAGCGTGCGTTGCTCTGTTTCCACGCACGCTTGTAACTTTGTGAATTTGTAATATTTTCACTCCAGATTTTTAAAATTGGCATTTTTTCACACCTCCTTATGAACAGTACAGCTGTCATTTTATATATCCTGGCCGAAATGTGTTTTCCCACATCTGGTGCAGAATAGCGCGGTCGCTGTGTGAAATCAGTTTTCAGCACTGTTTGAGAAAATGACGGTGATACTGTTCATGAGCAGAGGTCCTAAAATGCCTATGTTGAAAATTTTGGTGTCGAAAGTCCATAAAATGACTGTGTTACAAGCGTGCTATGCGCAGTTTCCATGCACCCTTGTAACTTTGCAAATTTGCAATATTTTCATGCCAGATTTTCAACACTGGCATTTTTTCACACCTCCTTATCAACAATACAGCTGTCATTTTTCACAGCCTGCCCAAAATGTGTTTCCGCACCTGTGGCACACAATGGCGAGGTCGCTGTGAGAAATCAACTTTTGGGACTGATTAGCAAAATCACAGCACCACTGCTCATGAGGAGGGGTCCCAAAATGCCTATGTTGAAAATGCGGCTAAAAAACTCCCCAAAATATTTGGGTTACGGACGTGTGTTGCGCAGTTTCTATGCATGCTCATGACTTCACCAATTTTTCATATTTTCACTCCAGATTTTCAAAGTTGCCATGTTTTAACGCCTCCTCATGAACAATACAGATGTCAATTTCAAATTCTTACCCAAAATGTGTTTTCGTCCCTGTGTCACCAAATGGCATAGCTGCTGTGCAAAACCACCTTTCAGCTAACAAACTGATAGTGCCGCTTTTCATGAGGTGGGCTCACAAACAGCCCATGTTGAAAATTTGGAGTGAAAATACCAACACATGCCTATTGTGTTAGGGTTTCCAACTGTAACACCCCACCCTGTAGAGACTGACAGGCATCAGGGTAGTGACTTGGGATCATTGGCTGTAATGCTCACACCATTCCACCCCCAACCCCACCCTGCAGCCAGTGACAGGCATCGTGGTGTGCCTTGCACTGTTCAGCCACACAGTTCACCTCATTCTCCTACACTGCACCCACCTCAGTGTATTTCCTTATGGAATTTGGTAAGTATAAGGCCCAAAGACCCCAAAGCACACCACAACCCTTGCCAGTGTCTACAGGGTAGGTGAGGTACAATGGCATGAGCGTTATAGCTGACAACCCAAAGGCACACCCCAATGCCTGTCGGTCTCTACAGGTTGGGGGTGGGGTTGGCGTCACTTCAATACTTCACTGTCATTCCTATTATGCATCTCTAACTCCGGCACTACCAATGCCAATGCCAGCAAGACAACATTTGGCATTGACAAATGCTTTTTTTTGTTAAGACAGTGTAGAATACAGGATTCTTCGGTCGTAATTTTTGTGGAATGGCAATTCCACCTCCAAAATGCTTTCCAGAATTTCTTTTGAATTCCAAAAAGCCTTTCTGCATTAACTTACATAGATCATGTAAACCAAGGAGTCATTTTCCAAAGCTAGTGGAAAAAGAATCCACAGTTTCTGTAACTTGTGGATTATTACTCAGCAAAAAACATTTTTCATACGGAATATCAGAATTCTGCTACTGAAGCAATTCCATGGAATTTTTCAAAATTCTATGGAATTCCTTTTCATCAGAATTTCAACATTCTGCACAGCCTTAGTCTTTTTGCTTCCCTACAACTGCATGGCCTGGCTTTTCAAAGACAGTTTTTTTTTTTTAACCACAATTGCGCAATATGAGACATAATGGTTGGAACATAAAAAATATTCTTTATGTTACAAGTACCACATTTTGTGCAAAAAAAGGAGTTGTCAAAATTTTGCTGCATGTGTCATCCTTTTGTCATAGAGTGCGGAAAGTGTCATAAAAATGTCTAATGCACACAAACATTTGAGCTCATTTAAAATTATTCAGATGTGGCAAACAAATGGCACAAGTGCTGCGCTCAGATCTTTGAAAATCAAGGCCGATATATCTTTGTATGTTAAACATACATACATGCCTGCAGGGACTCTTGTAAAAAATGATTGTTTCACAGACTGTTGTAGAACGTTTCACAGAATGATGACCCAGAGCTGTTGGATTTGACTTCAAACTGTTGATAACAGTAATATGTGTTTCACTGAGGTGATGCACATGTACTATGTGGGCTGCATTACACAACTTCCCATAGGAGGACATCATGGGGGTGGGTCAGTTCTCCCCAATAGATTCTTGTATGCGCTGCAATAACATCAATTAAACTGAATGGATTTGGGGTAGCCCCCACAACAAACACACACACACATACACACACACAGCAGAATTTGAGAGCTGATTACCCAATGCAGTTCCCAGTCTTTGCTAGTGTGGGGCATTTCACTGGGTCCATACTGAGATGAACTTGAGCTGTGTGTTTACAGTTAGTGTTCAGCTATAAACAGGATTATCTTTCTGACAGAGTGAGAGCCCTAGAAATTTTTTCTTGTACACTGGAGCATTGGCACACAGTCTTGAGACACTAAGTTAAATTCACATAACAAAGCACTGGGGGGAACAAAGATGATGTCTGTAGTTTTTCATAAAGGGCCTAAACAAGGCATCTTTCACAAAGAGTTGCAATTAATCACCACATGCACCCCTGACACTGCCCTTAACAATAGGGAACAGCAGATCAAATCTGGTCTTCCTATACTGTCAACATGCTGCCAGAAACTGGTTTCTGTCAGGCTGGAGTGGGGCAGCTGAGACTAAAGGCCTTCAGGATACCCCCCAGCTACAATTACAGACAGAGAGCAGGAGGAGTTTATTCTACAAAAAAAGAGAGCAGACTGCTAACAGATGAATATAATGTAAGTGGCGTGTTATACTAATAATGTCTGGTGATAGGTGTTGCATTTCTCTACCACACAAATACCCATGGCAGAAATTCACTCAACATAGATTTAACAGTTTAATGAGATAACCTCTGCATCATCACACAGTGTCTCCACTTTGTCTATAATCTTAATCTATCCTTCATAATATAATCTAGAAATAAATATTCAAACAAAGATTGTTTATAGAATAAGGGTGATTTCATTGCCATCCTGTGACAGTTTCAGAAATTGCATCATTTATTATTTGCATTCCGTATGTATAAAAAACATGATGTAGTGATTAACAATATCTGATGTAGCTTATTACCATACTGTAAGAATAGTCATAAAGCTTTTTTCTTAATTTGAAAACATTCAAATTTCAGGTGCTGAGAGCTTTAGAATAATCTTTTTTTCTTCTTTCTATCTTCCCATCAATGTTTTAATGATAATCTCAATATATAGCATACCAAGTAATCAACAACAAAAAATACAATTAATGTTTTAATTTTCATTTTATTTTTGACAAGGAAGTACATATTGAGCATTTGCTAACTTTCAGTGAGGCCATGCGTGTGTACAAAAAGTTATAAACTATACAGCAGTAAACAATAATACTGGGAATGAACAAAAGAAACAAAATGGCAATTTCTCCACTGCATAATACAGTACTGCCTGAATCTATCAGAGACCACAGTTCGGAGGGTGTGCGATAAAAACATAAAATGTCCACTGATTAAAAAAAAAATAACTGCTGACATAAAAAATAATAGCACATAACCAAAAATGTAAAATGCAAGGATTTCTTGCCAGTTCTAGCTTAGATGTTATATATTTTGTTCTTACAAAGAAGAACAATAAAAGAATTACAAAAACTTTTCAAGAACCATATAGCATTTCCTAAATGGTTACATTAAAAATACAAAATGTGAATACCATATACCACTATGAAGTAGCAAGGTATTCTATAATATCAGAATAGAAGGAGATGGATAGCACAGTTCTATATTATTATATTATATGATAAATAACACATTGCATTTTGTTGGAAACAATGTGACAGGTAATTTGTTACAGCACAAAAAATACTTGGTAGTTTGGATTATGAATTAGAATTTTTAGCATACAAATGTAAACTTGGAGCCCATATGTATCATGTTATATTTAATACAACCCTCTGACTGCCATTCCTTTCACACTGAATAGTGTATACAACTCTGAGCCTATGTGCCAGCCCTAGTGTATAATGTACTGTACAGAGCTCAAACCCCACCCCTTCACCGTTGTGATATAATATACTAACCATCAATCCCATCCTTACCAGACTGTATACTGTACAGATCTCTGAGCCCTATCCCTACCATATGAAATAATGTACTAACTGCCAGTCCAGTCCCTATTATGAAATCTACAAGTACTATAAACCTCATACCTACTCACCCATCCCTGACATGTTTCATAAGGTACATATCTCTGGAACCCATCCATGCCTTATTGCTAGTGACTCAGCAGCTTGCACCTTTGCCTTCAAAGCTGGAAGACTGGCAGTCTCTAGATTCTAGGCCCATGCTAGGAACCTGGTGTAAAATCCCAATACTAACACTGTAGTGCAGCATGGGGGGGTGCTGCACTTCTGAGGTGCTATCTTTCAGATGAGACATTAAACCGAGGTCCCATCTGTCTGTTCTAGTTATTGTTCAGGTGGACATTAAATGCCTCATGGTAATTCATTTGTCAAAAAGAGTAGGGACATTTTTATTAAACGAAAAAGGATAATACAGAACAGGGAAACAAAAATAATGACAAATTCACTATTACCTTTTTTATTTATTTATTTATTTAGGAAATTGGAATTACAACCCTTTGAGTCATAGACTCATTTCCAAAGGCTCCACGTCAGAATAAAACAGACGTTCATACAGTACATACATAAAATAAATGTGGGTGAGCAATCATACAGAGTATAAGTACAATGAACACAGGTTAATGCCTATACATTTGGTAGCTAAAATAGGGCAGAGCTATTGACATATTTACCTAATGAGCGGTTAAGACCTATACAATTGGTGGCTAAAGCAATGCATGATATGAGTTGGTAGTAAGCTGCCTCAGGGAGGCCTTGTCTTGTACATAATACAATGCATTCATAGTCCAGTGCAACTATATGGCAACTGAGGGAAATGATGAGCCTATAGGCTAGAAATAGTGAGGGCTCTCCACTGCCAGGCCAATTACATTTTCACCGTGTACATAATTCTCAGAGATGTCTGTTTACATCATATACTCATTAACCCATGCATATGTTGTAAAAAAGGAAGAGAAAGTCATATCAGACATGTGCCAAGCTGCCTGAGATTATAAGACCCAACTACAATTTCTCTGTATTTTCACCACAGCTTATGAAGGTAAATTGTCATATTCATGCACGTACATTTTCTTCATTGTTTTATTTATTTATTTTTATTTTATTTGTTGAGGTCTAGGAATTACTACCCTTTGAGTCAGGGACTCTTTTTCAAAAGGCTCCACATCAGTACAAAGTGTGGCAGGCAGGTGTTACAAACATCATGAAACAATGACAGTGAATCATACACGAAGAGAAAAATGATACATTAGAAGTTATTCCAAAAGGCTCCACGTCAGTACAAAGTGTGGCAGACAAGCATTACAGACATCATGACATCATGAACAACGACAGTAATTATACACAAAGAGAACAATGATACAATAGGGAGTTATCTAATAACGATGCGTTACAATAAGCATTGTCTACTGACATGGGAGTAACCAAAATTGTAGGAAGAATTCTGAGGAGAAAAATAAATATTGGAGACAGGAGCAATGGAGCTATGGAGGAGAAAGTGAGAAACAGGCCCAGAAAGAGGACCAAAGGAGAGCTGTAAAATAGTAGAGATCAGAAAGCCACCCAATGGTCATTGTCATGTGGCCAAGGTGCAGGAGAGGAAATAGATGGAGAGCTACAACAGAATTACAGGCAGTCACAGTTTGATGAAACCAGGATGTGGTCCTGCAGTTCTTTTTTAAAAGGGCCCAACCTGGATATGGCTAGGAGGGAACAGGGGATGGAGTTCATCCATAGAGGGCCCCTATATTTGAAGGACCTTTGACCGGTGGTGGTTCTATAGAAGGGGACTTGGGAGGATGTTTTGTCAGTGTGTCTGGTCACCCACCTATGCTACCCTGGAGAGAGGAGAAGGTTACAGCCAGGGAGTGAGTGGCCCATAGAGATTTTTTTTGCTAGTAGGCAAGCCTGATAGTAGAGAAGCCCTTGAAAATTTAGCCAGACCAAGCGCTGATAGAGATCACAGGTGTGCGTCAACCCATCACAGCCAGTGGCCAGGAGGCAGTCTTTGTTTAAGGCAAGTTTAATTTTATTCAGGGCAGAGTTTGAGGCAGACCCATAGATGACTATACCATAGTCTACCAAGGATAGAATAGAGCTGGAGATAACCAGTCTAAGAGTAGTGGGAGGGGGGAGGCAGGACCTAATTCTGTAGAGGAGGCCAATTCTGGCATTAACTGTGGAGCAGGTAGCGGTAATGTTTTCATGGAAGGAGAGGGCAGAATCAAGGGTGATAATAAGGTATTTAAAATGGGGAATGGATTCCGGGGGGGGGGGTGCCATGAGAGTTGAGGATGGAGAGGGTGCAGGACTTGTACTTATTTTGGTGGTGGGAAAATAGCATTACCTTTGTCTTTTTATAATTGAGAATTAGTTTATGGGTTGAAAACCAGGATTCAACCTCCTTGAAGGAGCGCTGAGGTCCTGTTGAAGCAGGGAAGGGTCAGGGTGGTGACTGAAAATCACTGCATCATCTGTATAGAAGAGGAGATGTCCGGTGCAGGCCGAGGGGATAGAGTTCAGGTACAGGGTAAATAGGAGTGGGCCAAGAATGGAGCCCTGGGGTACCCCAGAGTGAACCTGTAGACTAGTGGATAGAGTGCCATTTATCTTCACTTGCTGGGATCTTCCTTGCAGGTAGTGGGTGAACCAGAGAGTGGCCTCCTGGGACAGGCCAGTGGAAAGGAGAGACTCTGATAATAGGGAATGATTGACCGTATCAAAGGCCTTGGTGAGGTCTATGTACACAGACCCAACCAAGGCCCCTTGGTTGATGGTGTTGTGAATGAATGAGGTATACTCCAGGAGGGTAGTGGTGGTGCTGTGGTCCTTCCTGAAACCATGCTGTTGCTGGCAAAGGAGGTTGTGTGATTCCAGGAATTCAGTGAGTTGGTCAGCAATGATTTTTTCTAGTGCTTTTGAGAGGGAGGGCAGAATGGAGATAGGCCTGTAGTTATTATGAGAGGTTTGGTCACCATTCTTGTGGATGGGGGTGACCACTGCCCATTTCCACTGGGAAGGGAACTGACCAAGGCATAGCGACATATTCAAGATTTTGGTCAGTGAGGATAGAACTGCATCTAGAGACAGGTTGAGCAGCTTAAGGTCTAGCGTATCGCCAGTAGTAGTTTATGTATTATTTCTGCTACAATTTGTGGAGTTGTATTTTTTTCTGCATGGTTAAAGAATATCTGGCCTGCCATAGAAATTATTTGCAGAATACTATCCACATTTGTAAAGTGCGCTTATCATAAATTGCTCAGGGTCCTGAAAACAGGCACAGCACCATCTTCTGACATGTAATTTTAGAAAATAGGGGTTCTTTCCACATACGTCCCTACACAATCCAAAACTCCAAACCAAATGGACAATCCAATAGGAAGTGCTGCTGAGTCTCTAGTATGTTTTTACATGTGTCCCGAGGGCATACACTTTCTTCCACCTTTTTCTGTTTTGGTGAATCTTTAACAGCAATTCTCCCATACACCTCTAGCCAGCAAACATCCCCATATATCCTGGGGGTCTCTTGTCTGTTAATTGTTCAAAGGCTTCATTTTCCCTTCCTACAGGACACAGTTTCAATTCTAACTGAGGAGAAAAGGAGGAGGCCAAGATATGTGCACGTGGTTATCTTCTGGAACTTTCCTTCACAACATCTAGCATCAACAAGGACACTTTTTAATCTTTTTTCCAGTGCTAAATAGATGTACCAGGGCACATGTTTATAACCCTTCGTCAAATTGCTCAAGTCCCCTCTTTGCTATCCTCATAGCCAAGGGAGTATCAAATCCTCTACTAAGGGGATCCATGTTGTCTCTGCCTCACACAGCACTAGGGTGAGATTAAAAATATGAACATTGCCATAAAAAGCACTATGATACATCTACACTACAAACACTACATCCTGACCCCTCCTTTTGTACCTTCATTTGAAGCTTCCCTTTTAATGGGGTTGAGCCTACTCCCCCATGGGCCCTGAAAAAAGAGACTATAAATTTTGGCTTCTAGGTTTACCAGTAATGGTTACATTATACTAACATATAAAACATGGGAGCTGTGGAGTATGAATTAGGAATACTCTCTTTAGTTCTGATAAGGTCCTATTCCTCCATGTGCTAAGTTTAGCTTCTGCTCTAGTTATACACCCCATGTAGTTGTTTGGTGCCCTTTCACCAGGTCCAAAACTCATACCTAATATTTTAATAGGCTCTGCTTTAATTTCAATACCAGCAATAGATACATTCCCTTCTGAGAGGCCTATGTCTCCTATGGCTATACCAAAGATTTTGTCATAGTTAATTTTAGACCCATCTGCTTCCAAGAAGCTACTCAATATTTCCTGTACTTTTTTCCCAGGCTCCAAATCCCTTAGGAGGATGCAGAGATTATCAGCATAGGCTATTTTGAGTTCAGGATTATCAGGTGACAAATTTGCACCTCTCATCTCTGGGCACTGCTGAATCAGCTTGAATAGATGGTCTAAGAAGAAAACATATAGCAGGGGGCTTGGAAGCACCCTGATGCACACCTTGCCTCACCTGTGTCTGTGCCCCACTTCTGAATTGACTATTATTTGTATGCCATCTTCTGTATAAAATATAGCTTTCCAATTCACAAATAAATCTAGAATACTGTATAGATTGAGAATGTTCAGTAAATAGTCATGTGGCACATGAGCAAAAGCTTTTTCTGGATCCATTGATAAAAAAAACAGACAATAGACCATTTTACCTTCCTTCTTTAACTCTTTCTCTCTCTCTCTCTGCATAATTAGATTATCATATATATATATATATATATATTGTTTGTTTTGCTATGGCATGTCAGAGTAGGAGCAAGGACCACTGGAGCAACTACAGCAAACCTATTTGCCAATATTTTAAATAAAATGTTCTGGTTCATGTTCAAAAGACTCAAGGTCTCCAATTACCCAAAGTTTATATATATATACATATATATATATATACACACACACACTCACACGCGCGCGTGTGTGTGTATGTGTGTGTGTGTATATACTGTATATTTATGCAACAGGTGCCCGAATAAATCTGCACTGATAAATCCATTTATCTGTGCTATTATGTGGATAAATTTATTTATCCACATAGTAACTACATCATCACCAATTTATTCACACAGTAACTACATCAGTAGCTCATTTATCTACACAGTTCTCTTCAGAATTCATTTAGAATGTTTGGCCTCAGAAGCAGTACTAACCGTATTTAAATGTGAATAACTTAAAAATGAAAAAAGATAACATGGTACTGTGAGCACGAAAATTGCTCAGCACAAAATCATCTACAAAATGAATAATGTTTCATTTATATAAACCCTGTATATTGTATATGATTAGCAAGAAAACAGAAGAAAATGTAATTTTTTGTTCACTTTTTTGACAAACAAATATGAATAACTTTAAAACAAAAAATGATAGCATGGTACTGTGTGCACAAAAAATGTTCAGCTCAAAAATATCTACAAAATGAGTGGTGTTTCATTTATAGATACCATTTTTTTTATAATTAGCAAAAAACAGCATAAAATTCAATTTTCTTTTCCCTTTTTTGACAAATTATTTACACCTACCAAAATCAAAATGTTCACACAACATCTAAACCTGTTGCATAAATGGAATATGGCGGTTATTGTTGATAATGCATTATTTTCACAGTTTCAGTGACCTCAGTATCTCCCACTCGTGCCTTCGGCACTCGTGAGGTTACTTGAGGTCACTGGAAACTGTACAAGATAAATGCATTATCACACACTGAACCACTGCATATCCTTTATTTATTTATTAGTAATTCAAAATTACACCTTTGAGCTAAAACGTCATTTATAAAGGATCCTCATCAGACAAGTAGACATGGGGACAGCAAGCAGTACATACAAGGGTGGATAGAACATTAGCAGCTAACAAGCATTGTCAATTAAACATTAAGCTACAAAAAAAAAATATGGAATACAAACACTGTGCATAGATCAAAACATTTAGCATCCAAGTGTAAGAGGAGGTTATCACAGAGCATCCACAGACATATTAGGTAAAGTCTCTTCAGTTGCAGATAATTAAACTTGGTTTGCTACCTTTAGGAGGCATATATATATATATATATATATATATATATATCTTAGAGCAAAACTCCATTTAATGCATCAGTTATGGTTGTTCCACAGTGACAAAGCGAGAAATTCGATGTTAGGGTTGAAACCCCCTTTACCACCCCACCCTGCCCCCAGCCAGCATCGGATGTGCATTGGTCATCGCCCTAACTCTCACCCCATCACATGTGTAAAGAAGCTGAGGTGATGAACTATAGGAGAATGGGGTGAGAGTTAGGACCGACGACCTCAATGCACACCCCAATGCCGGCTGGGGGGACAGGGTGGGGGTGGGTGCAAGGGGGGCTTTTCAACCCTGACATCAAATTTCCTCACTTTTGTCACTGTGGAACAACCCTAACTGATGCATTAAACAGAGTTTTTTGCCTCTAATGTTCCTTCTTTTTGAGAATGTGCAGTAGAAGTAGTGAATGGAATCTGGTGGTGGGAGCACTGGGCTGGGGAAATGCAAGTGTTAATGGTTGCGCACATGGTGACAGAAACGTAAATGGTAAAGCAAACGTTAATAGAAATGCAAGTGTAAAGTAACACCAAACTGAACAGTGATGCAAAAGGGAGACACAACCAAGTAAGGAAACGCAAACCGTGATGCGCACGGTCAAGGTATGGCAATTGGAAATGCAAATGGTAATGTTAACAGCATAAATAATGCAAAAGGGAACCGAAACAGAAATGTGAATGCAAGCGCACATGGAAACGCAAACCGTAACTTTCACGGTCACGTTACCGCAGTTGTAAATGCAAATGGTAATGGTAACAGCAACAATAACGCCAAAGGAAACAGAAATGCAAAAGCAAATGGAAGCACGTACAGAAACGCAAACCGTAATGCGCACGGGCACAGTAACGCAATTGGAAACGCAAATGGTAACAGTAACAGCAATGAAGACTCAAACCAAAAGAGAAACACAAATGCAAATGAAAGGGGTGCCAGAAACGCAAACCGCAATGCAAACAGAAACAGTAGTGGAAACGCAAATGGTAACAGTGACGCAACCGCAAGCGCAAACAAGAACGCAAAGGATAACTCACACAGAGGCGTACATGGGAATGGTAACACAAACAGGTATGGAAACTCAAGTGGAAATGCTAACTGTTATAGTAACGGAAGCGCACACCCTGTATTTGCCCAACAGCTGCATAGAGAAACACAGTGTGTACAAAGAATGTATACATAATAATGGGCCTCAGAGCAGAAAGTGAGCTGTTGAAATACTAAATTGCTTATATGGCAGGAACTGTTCGACGTAGAAAAAAAATTTAAATTTCACATGATTCATGAGTTTTCTGGCTAGGTTTCCGCATTTGCAACAAAAATTCTGTATCTCGCATAGTTTCCGAGATACAAGCCCCGAAATCTGTGGTGAACGCCACCATGTTAGTCTATGGGAACAAAACATCAACTTCGGAGTACCATGCAATATTTTTTCACCAAACCACCAAAAGGCACATCTTAGAGATGTTGGCTGCCTTCCCTCCAAATTTCAGCTCAAAAGACCAAACTGTTCTTTTGCAGCAGGGTGGCAAAGAACACCTGTCATTTTGGTCATAGTCTGGAAAAGTAGTGTCGCAATTTGTGAAAGCTTTTGCAAAACTTTGTGAAAGTGTCACAGGTGTGACACTACTTTGCAACACTACTTTTTCCAGAAATTTGAAAAACATATTTCTGGGGTGTTTAACCCCAAAATAAAGATATGGCTAGCATCCTGGGGGTCCGACTAGGTGAACACAAAAAGAATTGTGTTCCTAGAGGATCCCAATTTTAAATGCCAAGCACTTTCTGATCAGTAACTGAAAAAAATGGTGGATTTGCGACACTACTAGGGCCATTTGTGACACTAAAAAGTGCATTTGCGAAAGTGTTGAACTTTTAGTTAACTTTTCCCATTGACGTATAATGGGAACTTATTTTTTGAATAACTTTGGAACCGTTCAATATTTTTACACGAAATCTTCAAAAGACACATTGGGGACCCTGGCTGCACGTTCCCTAAAGTTTTTGAACTGGTCACCTTTACCCGTGCGACCTGTAAGCGTGACAAAATGCTCAAAAAGCATGATTAAGCATTCGATGTCGCTTATTAACTCCGCAGCCGATATTCGACCAGTACGTAAAGTTGGCAGATCCTAAGATATACGATGCCAACCATGCATACCAGATTTCAGGCAAATCTGTTGAATGGTGGCAAAGTTAATAAGGTGCAAAATGTCACCCTTTAACCTTAAAGTGCTACTTAACCTTAATTCAGGTAGCACTACCGTGCTACCATAATATATATATATATATATATATATATATATATATCAGAATTGCTGTTGACATAGATGGCGATAATCCTCTTGATGCAAGTACCATCTGAAATATTATCTGTAAAATAGGCCTTAAGAAGGCAGAAAAAGTATGATAAAAGTCTGTTGGCAATCCATCTGTGCCAGGGGCTTTTTCATTTCTTCAGTTTTTTATTGCCAAATCCATATCTCTAAGCTGAATTGGAGCTGTCAGCTAGTACCTATGCCTCCTTCTGCCCGGATAGGCTAGGAAAAAGAAGCAGTGGATGTGTACTCTATATAAAGAACCGCTTTAAGGTGAGCATCCTACCTCATATAACTACTGGGAAGAATATTCAGATCCTAGCAGTTAAACTGATCATTGGGTCCCAGGGTAAAGGATTAACCATCGTTACAGTTTACCTACCACCTAACAAACAAAAGACAGGTTTCAATATGCTCATTGAATACCTCACAGGCCTTCATACAAACATTGAGCTTCTAGTACTGAGGGACTTCAATATAAACTGGCTGTCCCCTGGTACAGCACACTACAGAGATACAGTCGCTACACTAAACCTACACCAGATGGTAGACTTGTCCACAAGTGCTAACTATCAGTCAGGGAATAGCACACTGATAGACTGGATTATCACAAATCACCCAGAAAGGATAACACACACTAATGTATTACTGGATTCTTTGAGCGACCATTCCCCTATCATCTGTACCTGGACAAATAAAGCCCCAAATCCCTGGTAAACGTTGCCACAGGTAGAGTACTAAAAAGAGGCCAACTAGGAAACTTCAAAATGCGACTTCAGCAACAAAGCTGGCTAGACGTTTTCTCAGCAGCGGATGTAAATGTTGCTCTGGAAACCTTCACAAAAATCTTTAACACCATCTGTGATACCTTTGCTCCAGTCACCAAGCATAAGATTAAGGGCTCACAAATGTTCCTGGATCATCCCCCGACTCCTAAGCCAACTACAGACCAGAGATCATCTGTGGTACAAGGCTCAAAGCACTGGGGCCAGCTCTGATATCCAAAAGTATAAGGCCACGCGTAATAAGTGCACACAGGCAATCCGCCAGGCGAAAGCACAGTATTTCAAGACTGAATTAATTAGACAACACCTGGGGTGACAGCCAACATTTTTGGCAGAATATAAAAGCGCTAACAAGTGATATAGAGAAAACTACCCCACGATGCTCAATTTAAATGGTAACATAACCCAGGACCCTTAAGAAATTGCTAATGCTTTCAACAATACCTTCACAGACCTGACCAGGGTCCTTCCCTCTGACTTCCTAAAGCCAACATATACTGAGTTGCATCCCCCCACCAAAACCCCACCATCAAACACTACCTCAGAGTCATTACTAAATCAGAAGAAAAGAAATACCTCACAAAAGTGCTAGGAAAGTCCAGGTTTTGACCTAAAGCTAATAGCCCTTACCCTCGATGAAGTCCTGGCCCCCCCTGACTAGAATAATTAACCTCTCCCTAACATCAGGTATATTCTCTGAGATTTGGAAAGCAGCAGTGGTAACCCTGATTTTTAACAGCATGGATACACTACTGCACACCAACTACAGGCCCATTTCTATTTTACCACCCATCTCCAAAGCGCTAGAGCGAATAGTCTATAACCAGCTGATAGACTACCTAGACAAGCACCAGCTACAGTGTACTCAGCAACACGGATTTCATGAAAAACACAGCACTATAACAGCTCTGCTAGAGTTTATGGGCTACATACATGATGCACTGGATCGAGGGCACTTGGTGGGCGCAGTATATATTGACCTCACCAAGGCCTTTGATACAGTCAACCATTGTCTCCTCCTTACACAACTAAGCAGTATTGGTGAATCAGCTGACTCACTACCATGGTTCAGTAATTACCTAACTGGGAGAGAGCAAAAAGTAAAAATAGGCAAAACCCTATCCGACAGCCAAAAAGTCACAACCGGAGTGCCACAGGGCTCCATCCTAGGGCCTCTGCTTTTTAGTTTATTCCTGAATCAACTCCCCCAAGTATGTAATGAAGAAATCCTCCTGTATGAAAATGATGCAGTCCTATACACGTTACCATGACCCTAGCATCATTGAACAACAGCTACAGTCACAATTCAAAACCATAGAAGAGTGTTTACTGAATGCAAAGTTGCTACTAAATCACAAAAAAACAGGACCATGTTATTTGTCTTCACGCATAACAAACACAAATCTGCAACACTAACAATAACAAATAAATAGCAGGAATCCCTTGAGATGGTCAAACACTTCAAATACCTTGGCATGACGCTCAATAGCACATGTCCTACTCCCACCACATCACCAAATTGCAAAAAATGCAAACAGGAAACTTGAACAACTCTACAGGCATAGGCACTGCCTAAGTGATGCTGCCCTTAACCTAGCAATTACCAGCTCGGTCTTCTCATCCATTGACTATGGACTCGTATATAGTGCAGCCTCCTATATAACCCTAAAAAGTCTTGCCATCACACTAAATAAGGCTTGCAGACTTCGGCTTGGTGCCCCTAAACTAGCCCATACATGTGACCTTTATGCACAAACTGAGTGGCTGGACCCTAACAATCAGATTCTGTACCAAACATGTATCCAGGCTAAAAAAGCAACCCTCGGACTAACCTTGGGCAGTACCCAGAACATGCTCTGCCCAGCAACAATAACCAGGACAACCAGAGCTAATAATAGAAGCAACTTAGGCAGTATAGCCTAGAGGTTAGAGGAACGAGGTGTGAACAAGCTTGATACATCCAGCAGACCAGGCCTGAGTTTGATTCTCACAATCTCTACTTGCATACTGTGTGACTCTGAGCAAGTCACTTAACCGCCCAGTGCTCCCAGGTCGCCCCTGAAAACAGGCACTTTTAGTTGGCCTTACCTAGTTACCAAAGACTAAAATAAAAAATTAAAAAACTTTAAAGTCCCATTCTTCAAAACCTCGCAGGGCCAGAGATCTTTTGGATATCGGGCCCCACTCAACATGAACTCTCTTCCCCTGGACCTGCTAGAGATCACCAGCATTGGCCTATTTAAGTTAAAACTCCGCTCCCACATAACCAGCCAAAGAAAGTGTTTCTGCTTCATTTAAGCTAGCAACCACTCCAAAGGCCTTGCCCTACCCCAACTTGCACTTTGTTATAGCTTCATCAATTATGGTACCTAACTACGTCAATTTCCGCACCCTCCTCTCCCCTGTACTGCCTCCCAACCACTTTTCCTCACTGCTCTCCTCACTCTACCCCTTCCACAAACCCTTTCTTGCTCAATGACTCATGCCCCAGTTTACCCCCCCCACCTGTACATTGCCTTTCACTCCCCCAGTATCTACAAACCATCCTTCCCCACTCTACCCTCTGTTCCTCATCAAATCCCTTTCTGTCCTTGTCCATGAGTGTCCCCTGCTGCTCAACCTAAATTATGTCACTTCAACGTATTGACTTGAGTAATGGTACTTTCTCAGCTGTTACAACTGTGTCTACTGGATTTTTACATTGTCAAATTGTACAAATCGATGCATGTTACCTAATCAACAATATGTAAAACATGTAATGTTCCTTGATACCATTGTTAACCAATTATGCGAATGCTTATTTGTTAGTAAACCCATGTTTGTCATTTTTCCTATGTACTTGCTGTGGAACCTATGTAAATGAGCTATTAGCTCATAGGTTGTAATCCAAGACTCCAATAAATAAAATAAAATAAATAAAATATATTCTCAGAAATAGTGGGAATGGACAGACAGTGTAGATAAAGCTTCAGAATCCCATACTGTATCAACTTCAGTGCCAAATGTGTGCACTGCGTGCTCCTGTACAGTTTCCACAAAGCCTTCCTGAGATGCATTCATAGGGTCTCCTTGTCCTTGAGGTAGTCCTTTCATAAACCTATTCTGCACTCTCACTTGACATCTTGAAAGTTTATCCAGATGCTGAAACCAAACCTGGCATCTGAATTTTATCTCGTTCTAGGAAAATCACTTTTTCATACTGAAAGGCTTTAATTTCTTCTTTGATTACCCCAATTTGTTCTGTAAGATCAGCATTTGTCTCATGCATTTGCAATATTAGTTTATGTAAATGTAACCTTAAACTTTAGTAGTGCAAATATTGTTTTGTATGTGTCTTTTTACTAAGTGATATGAAAAAGAACTTAAAATCTTGTTTGGAATCTTTCCAGCACTGGATTAAGTTATCTTATGCAGACAATACTGAACATAGTAGGAAAAAGCTGTTTACAGCACTTCACAGGATACAGCTGGGGGTGCAGATAAGGGTGGTCCGCCCAAACATCATGCTATAGAACGAATGAGCTGCACTCTAAATAACATCCCAGCAGAATCAAAAAAGCAAAAAAACTTGAAATTTATTAACAGACTACAGACACTGAAGGCTACTTGGAGGAAAGCCTATGCCCTGGTGCTTTGACCAGTGCTGGCCTTTGTCAGTGGGCATCTAATACTTAACATCATGCCTGAAGCAACTCCTAACATCTGGCTTGAATATCTTCCCATTCAAATAGGCTAGTATTTAGCTTCCACTGCATGGAACTAGATGGAGATTGAAACCCTGTATTCATTTATGTAGTTTTTTGTTTACCGGGTGGGTGCATCAGACAAAAATGTGCCTATTTTCAGGCATGACCCAGGATAGTTACAGAAAATAAGATGAAACAGCAATAACAACATTAACAAGTTCAGTACAACAGCATAGGCTAGAAAATATAAGATGAACATGAAACAACAGGCAGTGCAAGGATATGTTCAAATACAGTAAGTTCAAAATTGACATGTGAATAGAGAGGTAAGACCAGTTAAAGTATTAATACTGGATCATTTACATCAGCACTTATCAATAGATAGGAGGTGCTTGCATAGGTCATTCTTAAAAGCCTGGTGAGACTTAACGCAGCTTGGGAGCAAATACTGAGAAAGCCTGATCCCCCATCCTAGTGGAACCAATATGGACAATAAGTGGGGACTGATTCATAGACCGCAGTCTGTATGCCTGTGTGGAGGATTTCCCCATGGTTGCTAGAGTGGCTGGTGTACCAGTTCTGGTAAAGTTATCAAAGGTACAGGCAGCTGTGAAAAGCCGATATGAAGGTGGGGAGAGCTATCCCAGCCTTGAGTACAGGGTGCAGTGATGAGTAAGCATTGGCGCAGAGAGATAGCAAAGTGACAGATGTTGTTATAACATGTATTCCATTCACTCAGTAGCCTCTTGTTTGCTTCCAAGTAAGGCATCATCCCATATGTGAGGCTAGGCCGTAGGACCACCTGAGCAATAGCCAGTCTGGAGGTTACAGTTAGGGCATACCTACTTTCATAGGCAAGCCCAAGCATTATGTTAGCTGACTTTCAGGTAAGTGCCAGATGCAGGTTAAAGTCAAAAGCAGGTTCTAGGGTGACTCCTAGGTATCTGAAGGAGTCTACTACTTCAAGTGTGGTACCCCAATTGTAGTGTATATAGAGGGAAGATGGACAGGCCTTGATTCTTGGTCCTGGGCCAAGTAACATAACTACTGTTTTTTTTGGTGTTCATGAGAAGCCTATTTTGAGTTAACCAATCAAAATACTGGAATCAAAATTAATATGTAGCTGCCGATTGATGTCATTTATGTCCGGGCACCATAGTACAGAACCATGTCATCTGCATATAGTAAGATAGAGTAAGAGCCAACTGTAGATGGCAGGTGATTGATAAACAGTGTGAACAGCAAGGGACCAAGTATGGATCCTTGAAGTATCCCAACGCTGGTGTGGTTCAAATTAGATTTGACTCAATCGATTTCCACAAATTGCTGCTGCCAACAGAGATCGCTTTTAAACCAGGAGGCAGCTGCAGTACAGAATCTGAGAGCGGATAGTTTATGGTGTAGCAACTAGCAAGGAGTTGTCCACAAGGTCAAATGTCTTGGTTAAATCAATGTAAATAGCACCTGTAATCAATCCTTTATCTATGGCTCTCTTGACATCATTCGTAAATTGTGTGAGGGAAGTGGCTGTGCTGTGTCCACACCTAAAACCATGCTGTGCCAGTGTTAATAAGCTGTGTAGGTGGAGGTGCTCTACTACCTGGGAGGCCACCAGTTTCTCAAGTAACTTGTCGAGCAAAGATAGGATAGTTCTGGGACGGTAATTTTCCTAACACTTGATGTCACCCTGTTTGTGTATAGGAAGTACTCTGGCTATCTTCCAGATTTTGGGCACTGCCCCAATGGAAAGAAAAAACTGAAAAGTTGTGTGACAGGTGCAGCTATGAACAGAGTGGCAATTTTAAGAAACCTGGGTAATAAACCATCAGAGCCAGCACTACCACAGACTGTGACATTCCTTAGAAGGTGCAGTTCCTCGATTTTAGTAACCATCCTTAAGTTAAAGGGAAATGTCGACCTTCGATCGGGCCCCACCCTCGTGTAAAGCAGTGCCCTATTATCAGTTTAATAAATGGAAGTAATTTCTTAACTTACTGTGGCAGAAATGATTTTAAATTGTATCTGGTTTATGCTGCACCCTGCCTGCCAGCATTTTAAAAGTAAGAGCCCTCCCCCGGCATGCCCACAACCTCCTGCTTCTGTCCCCAGTATGACGTGCCCCGCTGGGAGCAGCCGGGGCTCATCCATAGGCTTACTATATTGCCCTATTTTCAGATAGCTCTGGTTTGGAGTCTATGTGTTCCGTGCTATTCCGAGACCAGTTACAGGCTGACAGGCACCCTGCCAGTCAGTACCTGGTCTTGGTATAGCACGGACACACATAGACTCCAAACTGGAGTGATTTGAAGATACAGAGCTACCACACTTTTTGTACCTGGACAACCATTGTCTTTTTACTTGGTGTTTTTAACAATAAAAACAAGTATGCATTGTGTCCTAACAGAGGACTGAAGTGTTTTATCTCCGTATGAGCCATCTGCCTTTCCTTTTTGCATTCCATTGTCAGTAGGAGGTAGTCAGTAAACATGGAAACATAGACTTTGATGGCAAATAAGGACCACTTGGCCCACCCAGTCTGCCCATTTCCCTACCTATTGGATAAGCCGCAGATTCTAGTTAACCAATAGCCTACTTCCTGCAACCCCCCCCACTACAATTGCCTTATGTCTGTCCCATACATGTTTGAATTCCTCCACTGTTTTAGACCCAACAACCTCCCCAGGAAGGTGGTTCCACGCATTCACCATTCTCTCTGTGAAAAAAAAAATCCTCACATTACCCCTGAGCTGTCCCCCCCTCTATCTTTAAGTTGTGCCCCCTTGTTCTTACACATCTCTATTTCTGAAAGATGCTACCCTCCTGGATTTTGTTGATTCCCTTGAGGTACTTGAAAGTTTCTATCATGTCCTCCCGTCCCTCCTTTCATCAAGGGTATTCATATTAAACTCTCTCAGTCTCTCTTCATATGGTTTATGATGCAGACCCTGCACCATTTTAGTTGCCCTCCTCTGGACTGCTTCCATCCTGTCTATGTCCTTGTATAGATGGGGTCTCCAAAACTGCACACAGTATTCCAGATGGGGTCTCACCAACTGTCTGTACAGAGGGATAACAACTTCCCTTTTTCTACTTGTGATGCCCCTTCCTATGAGACCAGATTAGAGCAGTAGCTGCTGAAGTACTGTGTGATATACTATTTGCCTATGAAACTGATTTAAAACTGTTTACACTGTATTGTACTGTATGTTGTTTTGAGAGGGGTGCCTTCTTGCTTAAAGGCAAACTCTCTACCAGTGTGCAGTTGCATTTTGGGACATTGGAGGACTCTGTCCTACCACTACTTTCTGGTCCTGTGTTTTGGCACCTTCACAGGCTATTTACTTGCAAACCAGCCTCCTTGCAGGCTAAAAAAATGCAATACAATATTCAAAAGCCTTCTTAAAGGCTGTTTTAAACCATTTGAGACACAAGTATAACATTGCAAAACCGGAAGTAGCGCTGCAACGCACTTCCAGTTTCTAACACCTTATAAACGCACACACTAGCGAGCGGGGTGAGCGTGTGCGGTGCCACGCATGGAGACGCGCGCAGAGACATGCGCATCAGTGCGTGTCTTCTGTGTCTCCCGGGGCAAACGGGCAAAGGGACTAAGACACTAGGACTGACCCAGGTAATACCACTTACTTCATTGCTAACTGTTTGTTTTTTCTTCTTCACTTAGTGTGTTGTCCTAGGACAAACATTAGTTTAAACATGACAATGAAGAAAGCTAACAAAATGTGTTCATCCTGTCTCATGTACACCTCAGGGGAACAAACACCTAGCTTTGTCTGCGATAGATGTTTACTAGTAGAAAAACTTCAGGATGAAATTAAACGTTTGCTACCTAAAGATAATTTACAACCTGAAATTAAAGCACTTGAGGAATACATTGACCAAATGTCTCTCTTAGTTGAAAATAATGCATCTACCATTCAAACCCCTGAAAAGCTACCATACCGTGACAAACCACTAAACAAATACACTTTCACTAACCTAGCAGAGTCACCAGTCATTTCCTATACTCCCTCAAATTGCAAACCTGACGAAAACTGGTTTAAAGTTCCCCATAAAAAGCATACAACAAAAAGCAAACACCTATGTAAAGTCAACCAGGAGCTGGCCCTGCATAACTCGTTTGAAATTTTAAACTCTGAAACAACTGACAGATATAGATTAGACAATATACAGTAAATACTCCCTCAGACACATCAATTCCCTCCTCACCTCAATATGACAAACAAAGCTGTCACTCAAATCAACAATCAAAAAACAAACTATTTGCCAAAACCAACGTAGTAACAAAAGAAACATCTCCCCCGAGTAAAATAGAAACTAAACAAAAGCAGGTTATTGTACTTGGAGATTCTATCATCAAATATCTTGACCGACCAATATGTAACCCAGACAAATATCACATCAGAGAATGTGTTCAAGCTTCAGAGGGGCTAAAATAGCAGACATAACAAAAATGGCAAAACCAATATTAACCAAGGCAGGCAAAAATCCCTTAGTGATAATTCATGCAGGCACTAATGACATCAAAGATTCAAACCTTATACAAATCAAACAAGATTTTGTAGCACTAAATAACATACTAAGTGAATATGGTTGCTCAGTCTGCATCTCAGAGGTGCTACCTATCCCTAGAGCCACTGGATATATCACCACAAAAATTAAAGCTTTAAACGAGTGGCTGTGAAAAATAGTGCTATAAACAAGACATCAAATGCTTAACGCATTGGGAAGAATTCGAGAACAGGCCATCTCTATACTGCTGGGATGGGTTACACCTCAGTAGAAGAGGGAGTACTATACTAGGGCAAAAAATGAACGCTTACATAAGCACTCATTTAAACTAACAAACAGGGGAGAGTCTGGGATCTTATCCCATCCTCTAGCTAATATGTAAATTCACCACCAAATTTCAATTTTAATATCCTCACTTTCAATGCTAGATCTATGACTACTTCCAGATATGTTGAACTAGAAATACTATTGCACACTCTAGAACTAGCAATTATTGCTATAACTGAAACCTGCGGAAACACAGACAAAATCTGAACAACAGAATTACCTGGCTATAAACATTTTTACAAACATAGAGACAACACAAAAAGAGGAGGAGGGTTAGTTTATATATAAGAAATGACATAAAATCTTACAAAAAAGACTCTGATCCCTGTTTAGAAAATGTTTGGGCATACATCCAAGTTACTTGTTCACATAATATTCTGATTGGAGCCTGTTATAGACCACCAGCCTCAGATTTAAACACCACTAGGTTGTTAGCTGAAGAAATACAGCAATTTGCTAATAAAAACAATGTATTAATATTAGGAGACTTCAACTTATCAACCATTAACTGGAATTTACTATCTGGAACAAACCAGTATGACAAACAATTTCTATCTGCTATAACTGACCAAGGCTTAAAACAGATGGTAAGGGAGCTAACTAGGGAAAATAATATACTGGACCTTGTTATTACCAACTTAGAAACCCCAACATCTGACATTACGATTTTACCCCTAATAGGAAACAGCGATCATATGTCTATACTTTTTCAATCCAGCTACCCTCACAACCCAAAACAAACAACATCAGAATTAAACAATATCATAAAGCAAACTTTGATCTCATTAAACAAGATTTGAGGAAAATTAACTGGGAACAGAGTCTCCCCCCCCAAAAAAAAAATGAATGAAGCATGGGAAACAATAAAACAAAAAATATTATAACTTGACAAACAACACTGAGAGACTTAAATGCAACAATAAAGGAAAAATCCCACAATGGTTCAATAAACACATTAAAACTTTAATAATTCGTAAGAAGAAACTTTTCTCTAAACTTAAAAAAAACACCAGTATCACAGATAAATAAAACATTAACATCCTATAGACAAACAGTTAAAAAATTAAAAAAACATATAACAATAGCCAAACATAACCTGGAATTTAAGATAGTGCACACAAAAGACTCCCATAAAGCTTTATACTCCTATTTAAATGAAAAAAAGAACTGTAATAATCAAATTGGACCACTAGTTATAAATGCACATACCATCACCTCAGATTTTGAAACTGCTACTGAACTAAATAACTATTTCTCAACTGTCTACACACATAAATTGGACCTTACTCCTATTACTGTACCCTCTAATACTGACATAAATATAGACAAAATTTCAGAAAAAGATGCTGAAAATGCACTAAACACCCTAAAAAAACATACAAGTCCAGGACCAGATGAAATTAGCTCCAGATTCTTAATAGAAACAAAAGATGCCATTATCCAACCACTAAAAATATTATTTAATAAATCTTTGAATGAATCATCAGTGCCAAATGAATGGCACACCGCAACAGTTACACCTATTTTTAAAAAAGGCTCTCACTCAAAAACTGAAAATTACAGACCCATAAGTCTTACATCTATTCCATGTAAACTTATGGAAAAGATTATCAAACTCAAAATAGAAGATGAACTAACAACATTAAATATAATTGACACATACCAGCATGGCTTTAAACAGGGTTTCTCGTGTGTAACAAATCTCATCTCCTTCTAAGAATATATCAGCTATCACTTGGATAATAACACACCTATGGACGTCATACTACTTGATTACAGCAAGGCGTTTGACAAGGTTTCTCATTCCTTATTAATTAAAAAAACTTATCAAAATAGGACTGTCATCTACACTAACCTCCTGGATTAATCAGTGGCTGAACAAGAGAACACAGAGAGTCAGGGTCAACAACGTAATGTCCAAGGAGAGGGGAGTGAACAGCGGAGTTCCCCAGGTTTCTGTGCTTGGGCGGGTTCTTTTTAACCTGTTCATTGGAGATATGCATATATCAAAAATAATAAAATGGTTAAATTCGCTGATGACACTAAAATTGGGTGAAAAGCTATTAATCAAATCAATAATTCTGGTTTACAAACAGAACCATTATTAATTGAACAACGGGCATGTATGAATGAGATGCACTTTAATGTCACTAAATGTGCAACTCTTCACCTGGGAAGAAATAATCCACTACAAACATATTATTTAAACAACATGGCTATTAAAACTTCAACTGTAGAAAAAGATCTAGGAATATTGGTCAATAATAAATTGTCTTCCACCTCTCACTGCACCAAAATAGCTAATCAAGCAAATGCCATTCTCAGGAAGATTAGCAAAACATTTGTAAACAAAACTGAACAATGTCTCCTGCCACTCTACAGATCTCATGTTAGACCATTTCTGGATTACTGTTCCCCCTTCTGGAGCCCTTATTTAATTTCCGATATCAATAAGATTGAAAACATTCAACATAAAGCAACAAAGCTCATACCCCGCCTTTCCAAACTTAACTACGCCACCAGATTAGAAAACACAGGTTTACTCACAGTAGCCAAAAGAAGATTTAGGGTAGATTTGTTACTATTATTCAAAATTACAGCAAATAGAGATCAGATGCAAATTTGTAGTCTCAAATACTCTACTAGAAAAACAGCAGCAAGACTGCATAACAGACAATTGGAGAATATGAGGGCAAAAACAAATAAAAGAATGAACTATTTTACTATAAGAACACCCAGAATCTGGAACAAACTACTGCAGTTAATCGTTGATTCTCCTAACATTTTGTCTTTCAAAAACAAACTTGACAAATGGTTGACCAATCAGGGAACCACTAAATGATCCACAAATGTGGAGGACAATCGTGATGGACTAACTGCCTTCTTTTGTCCGATAACACCAAAGTACCACCAAAGTACCAAAGTACCTATGCATCCCAGTACCCCCCGACTCTCCTATCTGACTTCTCACATTGCTTACCCACCTTTAGGTCATCTGATATGACTACCCCAAGTCTCTTTCCATTTTTGTTGTTGTTAGTACCTCCCCTGCTATTGTGTACTCTTCTCCTGGGTTTTTGTTTCCCAGGTGCATTACTTTGCACTTCTTTGCATTAAATCTAAGTTGCCATATGTCTGGCCATTCCTCCAACCTTGCCAAGTCCTTTCTTATCCTTTCTACCCCCCTTCTTGTGTATCAACTCTGTTGCAGATCTTTGTGTCATCTGCAAAGAGGCATACCTTTCCTTCCTGACCCTCTGCAATGTTACCTATAAAGATGTTAAAGAGGACTGGACCCAGTACTGAGCCCTGAGGTACTCCACTAGTAACCCCCCTTTCTTTGGAATGTAGTACCAACAGTGCAGTTAACATGCCTAATGTTAAAAAAGATGAGCACAGCATTTTTATCAAAGTATACATAAGCTCAAAAAATTTAATTATACATCAATTCAAAATTAGGTAGGTAGACTATGTGAGAACCAGAGACTAATTAACTATGTCAAAGACCCCACCAATACTTAATTGACATAGATGCTATAATAGTACTGAAGTAACAGACACAAAACTACAACACAGAGGTCAGCATTAATAGATGGCCAGCAGTGAACAACATGAAGTACTCAGTAGTAGAGAGGCAGGAGGCAAATACACCTGCAGTACAAATCCCCTTGATTAGTTTCAGTTTAGTGTCTGCACTGCACAGTAAAGTTCAACATTCTCCATCTAATTATATGCAGTGAATCCAGTTGGGTGGCTGTAGGAGAGACTGCATGATCCAGATAAATATAATCAAGGAAGCTTCAAAGAGTCCAGGGAAAGTAATTGTCTTAAACAAGTACTGCAGGTACAAGTTGGCAGCAGCAACAAGACATCTAACTGGAGCATCCACTAGTGAGCAGCATTCAATTTTAGGACAAGCAGGTCGAGATTGTGGCAGGAGTGCTGTTTTTTTATTCTTTTGTTAACTGGGTAAGGTCCACTAGGAACAACTGCCTGTTTTCAGGGGCGACCCGGGAGCTTTAGGCTGGTTAAGTGACTTTCTCAGAGTCACACAGTATGCAAGTGGAGGTTGGGGGAATCAAACCCAGGTCTGCTAAACCAAGCTCATTCACAGCTCGTTACTCTAAGCTCTAGGCTATACTGCCAGCCAGTGGTTAATTAGAATATGCATATGGCTGTTGTAATAAGAAACCCATGCATGTCCTTGTAGTTAATTTAAGTTGCCATAAGTTAATAAGGTATAAGGGTGGGGACAGGCCTTAGGTGGGATGGTGGGGGGGTAGGTGGCTTATGCTTGTACTACATATCCGGCTCGAGCTACGTACCCTGCAGTGGGTGCCAGACAGACACTATACTGGTACTTGGTGCAGTGAAATAGGTAGTGTATTTGGAAGCAGGATACAATAACTGTTGTAAGTAGATCAATATTTGGCAATCTGTTCCCACTGTACACAGTCACATGAGCAATAGATTATGACAATGGCTGAGAATGACAGAGGTGCAGTGAATGACCGGTACATCAGATGAAGGGCATGTGCAGGCTGTTATGGGACCAGTGGAAAGTTTGAAGGTAGGAGTGTACATAAAGAAATGTTGACCCCAGGTGGGGGGGTGGGAAATTCCGTTTGGCACCAAAATAGTGCTCTGTACTTATACTCCATTGTGTCATGTGGGAACTGCTGTGTGGGCATCTGCCCATGCAGGAGTCTGAGTTTAGAGCTGGGGAGGACAGCAACTCTCACAACCCTCTATCCTAGACAGTATGATAGACACATGATAATGCTAAATGGACTAAAGTTTCCTTGCACCATACAACTTCATAGCTTCAGACAGGAACAGAAAATCTGTTCTAGTTGCCAGCTGACCTTTCGTGAAGGTAGCTGGATTTCCTACACAACTGTAGGAGAAACCATCCCTTAACCCTGCTGCCTTAATTGTATTGGTTAAGTATACGGAGTCACAATACAGTTTCCTTGTTCCTCTCCCCATCTTGTAAGGAGATACAACAAATCAAGTCCTTGCCTAGTATGACCAATCTGCTAGTATGCAGGTACAATCTAGATTCCCTAAAAAGAGACACTCCTGCCACTGTTGTCTGTGGGGCATTTACATTTATTAAACAAACATTTTGATCCCTATATTCAAAATCCACCATTAATGCTCTTCTAGGTTCTATTTCAACCATTTTTTAACCAGAAAAGATGACCCTCAAAAAATAATTTCTATATCATCACAGTTTTTTTGTACCTTGTGACCAAAAGGATGGTCCACATGTCCATAATATTTTTGCTAATGAAAGTTCAAAGGTAGTCTTAATGCACATATAGTGGATAAATAATATATAAGTCTGTATGGACTCAAGTACTGGGAAGGTGGACATTCTTTTCCTATAGGTCTTTATGCTATTTACATCAACTGTAATGGGGAGACTGGATCCTATACATGTGTTTTAGTGTTGGTGGGAGGGGGGGGGAGGACAGCAGCTTTCCTGGTCTAAGACCTTGTTCTCCTCAGGTTTTTCTTAGCAGATGACTTTTCAGACAAGGCTCATCGCAGTCTGAAGACTGGTCACAACTGTAAGAAGTAATGGAAGAAGCATGTGAGTCTCATTCCTCCTCTTCAGTGTCCCTCCATTGTTTTTTCTTAGCCAAAGAAGCATACCTATTCTTTACAGGGGGTTCTGTAGGTTTCCCCATCTTACTCTGGTGACCGGACTTAAGAGGGTGGTTCATCTCTTCTTTTCAAGGAGAGGCAGGCACAACAGTTCCAGGTACAAACAGCAAGCTTCTATTGGGACAGCCACTGGTTATGCTGAAAAATAATTAGCTATGTGGTTGCAGAGTACAAGGCTCTCACAGTGATTGTCATGCACAACACAATACTCAGTGATAGAAGGGCAGCTATACAGGTCTAGGTGCAGTGAAGGCAAAAGTAAACAGTCATGCATATAATATCAATACATAAGGTACCTCTAAAAAGGTCACCTAGTGCCCTACATCTGTAGATGTCAATAATAATAACTATCAATACCTAACCACCTTGGCAAAGGGTAATTAGAGACACACCAGCTTATGGTATGACAGTCCAGCAGTAGGAGCAGTCTCTTCGGTGTGGAGCAGGTGGTGGCTAGCTAGCTTGGAATGACTGGCACAGTACCTTGATGACTGATCGGTTTCATTGGCCAGCAAGAAGACTGAGGACAACAGGATGAAGAAGAGGAAGGAAATGCAAAAGATGAAGGATGAAGGCTGGCCCAGGAGCTGAAGATGACGATCATGGAAGGATGGAGGATAGTCGAGGCAATGTCCTTTTGCTGTGATAGTGGGTCCTCTACACAGCTGCTGCTGAGTTGCCACCAAGCCGAAGAAGGGAGCTATGGCCTCCTCGAAAAAGCAAAATAAGAATGGGGCAATTCTAGTCACGTACTGTGGAGGGAACTTCACTATCATGAGCCAGGGTGGCTCCTAGGCTGACTATACCAGGGGGAGCCTAACTATTGCTATGCTGGCTACTATAGGCTTTGTCATCTTTGGCAGATGTGGGCAGCTGAGTGGAAGGTGCTGGAATCTTGGTCAGGTGAAAGGAAGGTGGCCCCTGGACTCATGGACATAGGAGGTTGTAGCCTCTTGTAGGGCAATTAGTTCAAGAGGCAGGACCACTGTTGGACAGTCGATTCCCTCCCCCATGGCAACAGCTCAGACTGGGGGAGGGAAGGAGAACTGAGATATTTGGACACAGTTGGTGGTGGGGCAGGCAGTTCAGATCCCTTATAGAACAATCCCAGAACCAACTGGTCGAAGTGCAGGGCAAGCAAGTACAGCCCTGGTGCAAGTAACTATCTTCAGTAGGTGTAGGGCAACAGTTCAAGCCCTGAAGTGCTCTCATTTAGGCACAGAGGCAAAATTTGGGGTCTATAGCATCCCAGGGTGCAACACTGGAAAAGCACTAAGATTGCAATTACACAATAATACACATTTTTATGTTGATTGCACGCATGCGCAAGAAACATATTGCAGCAGCTTTCTCCAGAAACAGGTTGTGGAGGTGTGGCACTGTTGTGGCCAATGCCCCCACAGCCTTTAAAGGCTTGGCCCGCTTCCCCCAGTGCTGTGGCACACTGCTGCTGACACTAGTTCAGCCAGCATGCCATCAACTTGTAAAAATTTAGCCGCTGTAATCAGGGTCTGCTTCGTCATTGCCGCGTCAGCCATTCACTGCAATGAGGGAGTGACCCATCATTGCAGAGCGGGATCTTGAAACACTGATATTGTTTGTGAACATGGCGGCGGCTTGCCACCGTGTTCACAAACAATATTACCCACCCTTGCGGAGGGGGTGCCCAATCCCCCTCGGCAGCACATGCTTCCTCCAACCATGTTTGTTTGCTGACAGGGGCCCAATCCCCATTGGCTTCAGTGCCACAAGATTTATGTTGCCCATTGAGGATCCACTCCCGTTGGCATTATGTAAACCCCGCTTTTTTTGTCTGCCGACAGGGTGCTCAATCCCTGTCGGCATAATGTCACCCCCATTGTTTTGAGTCAAGGAAAAGCTCAATCCTGTTGGCTACAGTCTCCCCAAAGAAAGTCTCAGTTGGCATGCTGGGAGCCCACCCCAGCGTGCCACATGCCCCTGTAAAATAAAAACGGTCCCGCAATGTCTTTTTCTTTTTCAACCCGTAAAAATGGAAACAGTCCCTCGGTGGTCTCCCTGCCCCTCCCCAAACTGCGCCCACCCATGCGCACTCAGCCTCCACCCCCACCCCATACTTATCTCTGGAATCTGGTGTGACGATCTTCTGTGGACCGGGAACACGTCTGCACCCTTCAAAGCCGACCGTGAACTGAGGAAATGCGGTGAGTGTATAATGGAATAAATAGGGTTTTTTCAACTTTGAAGCAAATCTCAGGCATTCTGGGGAATTTTGGCACCAAATTTTCAACATGGGGTTTTCGGGACCCTTCCTCATGAATTCTGGCACTGTCATGTCATTATTCGGCCCCGAAAGGTGATTTCGCGGTCACTGTGTGGAATCCCCTTTCGGGACCGATTAACGAAATGACAGTGCCAGTGTTCATGAGGAGGGCTCTCAAAAAGCCTATACTGCAAATTTAGTGAGAAAAATCAAAAAAAATTACTGTTTTACGAGTGTGCATTGTGCAATTGCTACGCACGCTCATAACTTTGCGAATCTGTAATATTTTCATGCCAGATTTTCAACATTGCCATTTTTACATACCTCCTTGTGAACAATACAGCTGTCATTTTCCACATCCTGGTGGAACTGTGTTTTCACTCTTCTGGCGCAGAATAGCGCAGTCACTGTGGGAAATCAGAGTTCAGGACAGATTAAGAAAATGACAGTGGCACTGTTCATGAGCAGAGGTCCTAAAATGTCTATGTTGAAAATTTGGTGACGATACTCCATAAAATGGCTATGTTACCAGCGTGCATTGAGCAGTTTGCACGCACGCTTGTAACTTCACGAATTAATATTTTCACTCCAGATTTTCAATATTGCCATTGTTCTGCACTTCCTTATGAACAGTACAGCTGTCATTTTTCACATCCTGGACGAAATGTGTTTTCGCAGTTCTAGCACAGAATCGCGTGGTCGCTGTGGGAAATCAGTGTTTGGGACACATTATGAAAATTAGAGTGACACTCTGCATTAGCAGAGGTCCTAAAATGCCTATGTTGAAAATTTGGTGATGAAAGTCCATAAAATGACTGTGTTCCGAATGTGCATTGCGCAGTTTCCACACATGCTCATACGTTCACAACTTTGCAATATTTTCACTCCAGATTTTCAGCATTGCCAGTTTGCCACACCTCCTTATGAACAGAGCAGCTGTCATTTTTCACATCCTGGCTGAAATGTGTTTTCACTTTTCCGGTGCACAATAGTGTGGTCGCTGTGGGAAATCAGTGTTAGGGACATATTAAGAAAATCACACAGACACTGTTCATGAGCAGAGGTCTGAAAATGCCTATGTTGAAAATTTTGTGACGAAGCTCCATAAAATGACTGTGTTATGAGCATGTGCTATGCAGGTTACATGCACCCTTGTAAGTTTGCAAATTAGTAATATTTTCACGCCAGATTTTCAACACTGGCATTTGTTCACACCTCCATATGAACTGTACAGCTGTCATTTTTCACATCCTGGCTGAAATGTGTTTCCACACTTCCGGCACACAATACCGCAGTCAATGTCGGAGACCAGTGTTTGGGACAGATGAGGATCGAGCGACTGAGAGGGGGGGAGTGACTAAGCTCTGTCAGGACTGCTGTGGATTTCTTTCTGGGCAGGAAAAGGCAGCAATGCATGCAGGGGCTGAGTACAAAAGGGCAGCCTGCAGCGGTGGGAGAAACAGAATGAGTGAGTGAGAGAGGGGGAGTGAGCGAGCTCAATGGAGCTCTATCGTGACAGCTGCAGATTTCTTTGTGGGTAGAAAAGGGTGGCAATGCAGGTAGAAGCCCAGTACAGAAGGGCAGCCTGCAGCGCTGGCAGAAATGGAATGAGCAAGTGAAACAGGGGGAGTGAATGAGGCCAACAGAGTTTTGTCAGAACTGCTGCAATTTTTTTGTGGGCAGAAAAAGATGCCTACCGAGGCAGGAGCCCAGTATAAAAGGGCAGCCTGCAGCGCCAGGGGAAACAGAATGAGCGAGTGAGACGGGGGAGTGAGCGACCTCAACGGAGCTCTGTTGGGACAGCTGCAGAATTCTTTGTGGACAGGAAAAGGTATCAACGCAGGCAGGAGCCCAGTATAAAAGGGCAGCCTGCAACGCTGGGAGAAACAGAATGAGCAAGTGAGAGAGGGGGACTGAGCAAGCTCAATGGAGGTGTATTGTGACTGCTGCAGATTTCTTTGTGGCCAGGAAAAGATGACAATGCAGGCAGGAGCCCAGTACAAAAGGGCAGCCTGCAGCGCCGGCAGAAATGGAATGAGTGAGTGAGACAGGGGAGTGAGTGAGGCCAAGGAGTTCTGTCAGGACTGCTGCAGATTTTTTTGTGGGCAGAAAAAAATGCCAACAGAGACAGAAGCCCAGTACAGAAGGGCAGCCTGCAGCGCCAGGAGAAACAGAATGAGTGAGTGAGACAGGGGGAGTGAGTGAGCTCAAAGTAGCTCTGTTGGGACTGCTGCATATATCTTTGTGGGCAGAAAAAGGCAGCAATGCACGCAGGAGTCCAATACAAAGGGGCAGCCTTCAGCGGCGGGAGAAACAGAATGAACTAGTGAGAGGGGGGAGTGAGTGAGCGAGCTAAACAGTGCTCTATCATGACTGCTGCAGATTTCTCTGTGGGCAGAAAAGGGCAGCAATGCATGCAGGAGCCCAGTACAAAAGGGCAACCTGCAGCACTAGCAGAAACAGAACGAGTGATTGAGACAGGAGGAGTGAGTGAGGCCAATGGAGCTCTATCGGGACTGCTGCAGATTTCTTTGTGGGCAGAAAAAAATGCCAACAGAGGCAGAAGCCCAGTACAGAAGGGCAGCCTGCAGCGCCCCCGAGAAACAGAATGAGCAAGTGAGATGGGGGACTGAGCGACCTCCACGGAGCTCTGTCAGGACAGATGAGGATTTCTTTGTGGGCAGGAAAAGGTGCCAACACAGGCAGGAGCTCAGTACAAAAGGGCAGCCTGCAGCGCTGGGAGAAACAGAATGAGCAAGTGAGAGAGGGGGAGTGAGCGAGCTCAACGGAGGTCTATCGTGACTGCTGCGGATTTCTTTGTGGGCAGGAAAAGGTGGCAACGCATGCAGGAGCCCAGTACAAAAGGTCAGCCTGCAGCCCCGGCAGAAACGGAATGAGCGAGTGAGAGGGGGGAGTGAGCAACCTCAACAGAGCTCTGTTGGGACAGCTATGGATTTCTTTCTGGGCATAAAAAGGCAGTAATGCACAAAGGGGCCCAGTACAAAAGGGCAGCCTGCTGCGCCAGGAGAAAAGCAATGAGTGAGTGAGAGGGGTGAAGAGCAAGCGCAATGGAGATCTATCATGACTGCTGCAGATTTCTTTTGTGGGCAGAAAAGGGTGACAACGCAGGCAGGAGCCCAGTAAAGAAAGTCAGCCTGCAGAAACAGATTGAGCAAGTGAGACAGGGGGAGTGAGCGACCTCAACGGAGCTCTGTCGGGACAGCTGCAGTACTGGGAGAAAGAGAATGAGCAAGTGAGAGAGGGGACGTGAGCGAGCTCAATGGAAGTCTATCATGACTGCTGCGGATTTCTTTGTGGGCATGAAAAGGTGGCAACACAGCCAGGAGCCCAGTACAAAAGGCCAGCCTGCAGCCCCTGCAGAAACGGAACGAGCGAGTGAGAGAGGGGGAGTGAATGACTTCAACGGAGTTGTGTCGGGACTGCTGCACATGTCTTTGTGGGCAGACAAAGCTGGGAATGCAGGTAGGAACCCAGTACAAAAGGGCAGCCTGCAGCAGTGGGAGACACAGAATGAGTGAGTAAGGTAGGGGAAGGGAGTGAGCTCAACGGAGCTCTGTTGGCACTGCTGTAGATTTCTTTCTGGGCACAAAAAGGTAGTTATGCAAGCAATGGAGCTCTGTCATGACTGCTGCAGATTTTTTTGTGGGCAGAAAAGGGTGGCAACGCAGGCAGGAGCCCAATACAGTAGGGCAGCCTGCAGCGCCAGCAGAAACGGAATGAGCAAGTGAGACAGAGGAGTGAATGAGGCCAATGGAGCTTTGTCTGGACTGCTGAAAATTGTTTGTGGGCAGAAATAGATGCTGACAGAGGCAGGAGCCCAGTACAAAAGGGCAGCCTGCAGTGCCAGGAGAAACAGAATGAGCGAGTGAGACAGGGGGAGTGATTGACCTCAACGGAGCTCTGTCGGGACAGCTGCGGACTTCATTGTGGGCAGGAAAAGGTGCCAATGCAGGCAGGAGTCCAGTACAAAGGAGCAGCCTGCAGCGCTGGGAGAAACAGAATGAGCGCGTGAGAGAGGGGGAGTGAGTGAGTGCAATGGAGTTCTATCATGACTGCTGCAGATTTCTTTGTAGGCTGAAAAGGGTGACAATGCAAGCAGGAGCTCAGTACAAAGGAGCAGCCTGCAGCGCTGGCAGAAATGGAATGAGCAAGTGGGACAGGGGGAGTGAGCGAGCTCAATGGAGGTCTATCGTGACTGCTGCAGATTTCTTTGTGGGCAGGAAAAGGTGACAAAGCATGCATGAGCCCAGTACAAAAGGTCAGCCTGCAGCCCCGGCAGAAACGGAATGAGCGAGTGAGAGGGGGGAGTGAACAACCTCAACAGAACTCTGTTGGGACAGCTGTGGAATTCTTTCTGGGCACAAAAAGGCAGTAATGCACGAAGGGGCCCAGTACAAAAGGGCAGCCTGCAATGCCAGGAGAAACACAACGAGTGAGTGAGAGGGGGGAAGAGCGACGCAATGGAGATCTATCGTGGCTGCTGCGGATTTCTTTGTGGGCAGAAAAGGGTGACAACGCAGGCAGGAGCCCAGTACACAAGGTCAGCCTGCAGAAACAGAATGAGCGAATGAGACAGGGGAGTGAGCAACCTCAACGGAGCTCTGTCGGGACAGCTGCAACACTGGGAGAAAGAGAATGAGCAAGTGAGAGAGGGGGAGTGAGCAAGCTCAACGGAAGTCTATCGTGACTGCTGCGGATTTCTTTGTGGGTATGAAAAGGTGGCAACGCAGCCAGGAGCCCAGTACAAAAGGCCAGCATGCAGCCCCGGCAGAAACAGAACGAGCGAGTGAGAGAGGGGGAGTAAATGACCTCAACGGGGTTGTGTCGGGACTGCTGCACATGTCTTTGTGGGCAAACAAAGCTGGGAATGCAGGTAGGAACCCAGCACAAAAGGGCAACCTGCAGCAGCGGGAGACACAGAATGAGCGAGTGAGGGAGATGAAGGGAGTGAGCTCAACGGAGCTCTGTTGGGACTGCTGCAGATTTCTTTCTGGGCACAAAAAGGTAGTTATGCACACAATGGAGCTCTATCATGACTGCTGCAGATTTTTTTGTGGGCAGAAAAGGGTGGCAACGCAGGTAGGAGCCCAGTACAGTAAGGCAGCCTGCAGCGCTGGCAGAAACGGAATGAGCAAGTGAGACGGGGGAGTGAATGAGGCCAAAGGAGCTTTGTCTGGACTGCTGCAAATTGTTTGTGGGCAGAAAAAGATGCTGACAGAGGCAGGAGCCCAGTACAAAAGGGCAGCCTACAGTGCCAGGAGAAAAAGAATGAGCAAGTGAGACAGGGGGAGTGAGTGACCCCAACGGAGCTCTGTCGGGACAGCTGCGGATTTCTTTGTGGGTAGGAAAAGGTGCCAATGCAGGCAGGAGTCCAGTACAAAGGAGCAGCCTGCAGCACTGGGAGAAACAGAATGAGCGCGTGAGAGAGGGGGAGTGAGCGAGTGCAACGGAGTTCTATCATGACTGATGCGGATTTCTTTGTGGGCAGAAAAGGGTGACAATGCAAGCAGGAGCCCAGTACAGAAGGACAGCCTGCAGCGCTGGCAGAAATGGAATGAGCAAGTGAGACAGGGGGAGTGAGCGACCTCAACGGAGCTCTGTCGGGACAGCTGCGGATTTCGTTGTGGGCAGGAAAAGGTGCCAATGCAGGAAGGAGCCCAGTACAAAAGGGCAGCCTGTAGCGGTGGGAGAAACAGAATGAATGAGTGAGAGTGAGGGAGTGAGTGAGCTCAATGGAGGTGTATCAAGACTGCTGCGGATTTCTTTGTGGCCAGGAAAAGGTGACAAGGCAGGCAGGAGCCCAGTACAAAAGGGCAGCCTGCAGTGGTGGGAGAAACAGAATGAATGAGTGAGAGAGGGAGAGTGAGACAGCGAGCTCAATAGCACTCTATCATGACTACTACAGATTTCTTTGTGGGCAGAAAAGGGCAGCAACACAGGCAGGAGCCCAGTACAAAAGGGCAGCCTGCAGCGCCAGCAGAAACTGAACGAGCAAGTGAGACGGGGGCGTGAGTGAGGCCTATGGAGCTCTGTCAGGACTGCTGCAGATTTTTTTGTGGGCAGAAAAAAATGCCAACAAAGACAGAATCCCAGTATAGAAGGGCAGCCTGCAGCGCCATGAGAAACAGAATGAGTGAGTGAGACAGGTGGAGTGAGTGACTTCAACGGAGCTCTGTCAGGACAGCTGCGGACTTCTTTATTGGCAGAAAAAGGTGCCAACACAGGCAGGAACCCAGTACAAAAGGGTAGCCAGCAGCACTGGGAGAAACAGAATGAGCAAGTGAGAGAAGGGGAGTGAGCGAGCTCAATGGAGGTCTATGGTGACTGCTGCACATGTCTTTGTGGGCAGACGAGAAAGCTGAAAACGCAGGCAGACCCAGTACAAAGGGCAGCCTGCATCAGCGGGAGACACAGAATGAGCAAGTGAGGGGTGGGGAGGGAGTGAGCTCAAAGGAGCTCTGTTGGGACTGCTGCTGATTTCTTTCAGGTCACAAAAGGCAGTAATGCACACAGGGGCCCCAGTACAAAAGGGCAGCCTGCAGCACCGGGAGAAACATGAGCGAGTGAGAGAGGGGTGAGTGAGCGAGTGCAATGGAGCTCTATCATGACTGCTGCAGATTTCTTTGTGGGTAGAAAAGGGTGGCAACACAGGCAGGAGCCCAGTACAGAAGGGCAGCCTGCAGCACCGGCAGAAACAGAATGAGCAAGTGAGACAGGGGGAGTGAATGAGGCCAACGGAGCTTTGTCTGGAATGTTGCTAATTTTTTGTGGGCAGAAAAGATGCCAACAGAGGCAGGAGCCCAGTGCAAAAGGGCAGCCTGCAGTGCCAGGAGAAACAGAATGAGTGAGTGAGACAGGGGGAGTGAGCGACCTCAATGGAGCTCTGTTGAGACAGCTGCAGATTTCTTTGTGGGCAGGAAAAGGTGCCAATGCAGGCAGTAGCCCAGTACAAAGGGGCAGACTGCAGCGCTGGGAGAAACAGAATGAGCAAGTGAGAGAGGGGGAATGAGTGAGCTCAACAGAGGTGTATCGTGACTGCTGCAGATTTCTTTGTGGGCAGAAAAGGGCAGCAACACCAGCAGGAGCCCAGTACAAAAGGGCAGCCTGCAGCGCCGGCAGAAACGGAACGAGCAAGGGAGACACGGGGAGTGAGTGAGACCAATGCAGCTCTGTCGGGACTGTTGCAGATTTCATTGTAGGCAGAAAAAAATGCCAACAGAGGCAGAAGCCCAGTACAGAAGGGCAGCCTGCACGCCAGGAGAAAGAGAATGAGTGAGTGAGACAGGGGGAGTGAGCGACCTCCACGGAGCTCTGTCGGGAAAGCTGTGGATTTCTTTGTAGGCACAAAAAGATGCCAACACAGGCAGGAGCACAGTACAGAAGGGCAGTCTGCAGCACTGGGAGAAACAGAACGAGCAAGTGAGAGGGGGGAGTGAGCGAGCTCAACGGAGGTCAATTGTGACTGCTGCAGATTTCTTTATGGGCAGTAAAAGATGGCAACGCAGGCAGAAGCCCAGTACAAAAGGCCACCCTGCAGACCCGGCAGAAACGGAATGAGCGAGTGAGAGAGGGGGAGTGAGCGACCTCAACAGAGTTGTGTCGGGACTGCAGCACATGTCTTTGTGGGCAGACAAAGCTGGCAACGCAGGCAGGAACACAGTACAAATGGGCAGCCTGCAGCAGTAGGAGACACAGAATGAGCAAGTGAGGGAGGAGGAGGGAGTGAGCTCAATGGAGCTCTGTTGGGACTGCTGCGGATTTCTTTCTGGGCACAAAAAGGCAGTAATACACACAGGGGCCCAGTACAAAAGTGCAGCCTGCAGCGGCGGGAGAAACAGAACGAACGAGTGAGAGAAGGGGAGTGAGTGAGCGAGCTCAACAGAGTTCTATCATGACTGCTACAGATTTCTTTGTGGCCAGACGAAGGTGGCAACGCAGGCAGGAGCCCAGTACAAAAGGGCAGCCTGCAGCGCTGACAGAAATGGAACGAGCGAGTGAGAGAGGGGGAGGGAGTGAGCGAGCTCAACAGAGCTCTGTCGGGACTGCTGCAGATTTGTTTGTGGGCAGAAAAAGGCGCCAACAGAGGCAGGAGACCACTACAAAATGGCAACCTGCAGTGCCAGGAGAAACAGAATGAGCTACTGAGACAGGTGGAGTGAGCTACCTCAACAGAGCTCAGCTGTGGATTTCCTTGTGGGCAGAAAAAGGTGCCAACGCAGGCAGAAGCCCAGTACAAAAGGGCAGCCTGCAGTGCCAAGAGAAACACAATGAGTGAGTGAGAGAGGGGAAGGGAGCGAGTTCAACGGAGCTCTGTCATGACTGGTGTGGATTTCTTTCTGGGCAGAAAAAGGTGGCAACGCAAGCAGAAGCCCAGTACAAAGGGCCAGTCTGCAGCGCCGGCAGAAACAGAACATGTGGGGGGGGTGAGCTAGCTCAACGGACCTGTGTCAGGACTGCTGCAGATTTCTTTGTGGGCAGAAAAAGCTGCCAACAGAGGCAGGAGCCTAGTACAAAAGGACAGCCTGCAGCACCAGCAGAAACAGAATGAGTGAGTGAGAAAGGGGGAGTGACCCACATCAACAGAGCTCTGTTGGGGCAGCTGCAGATTTCTTTGTGGGCAGCAAAACATGCCAATGTAGCCAGAAGCCAAGTACAAAAGAGCAGCCTGCAGCGCTGGCAAAAGCGGAACGAGTGAGTGAGAGAGGGGGAGTGAGTGAGCTCAAAGGAGCTTGTCGGGACTGCTGCAGATGTCTTTGTGGCCAGAAAAAGCCACCAACACAGGCAGGAACCCAGTACAAAAGGGAAGCCTGCAGCAGCGGGAGACACAGAATGAGTGAGTGAGGGAGGGGGAGTGAGCGAGCTCAACAGAGCTCTGTTGGGACTGCTGTGGATTTCTTTGTGGGCAGAAAAAGTCAGCAATGCATGCAGGGGCCCAGTACTAAAGGGCAGCCGGCAGCGCCGGGAGAAACAGAATGAACAAGTGAGAGAGGGAGAGTGAGTGAGCGAGCTCAACGGAGCTCTATCATGACTGCTGCATATTTCTTTGTGGGCAGAAAAGGGCAGCAACGCAGGCAGGAGCCCAGTACAAAAGGGCAGCCTGCAGCACCGGCAGAAATGAACAAGCGAGTGAGACAGGGAAAATGAGTGAGGCCAATGGAGCTCTGTCCGGACTGCTGCAGATTTCTTTGTGGGCAGAAAAAGATGCCACCAGAGGTAGAAGCCCAGTACAAAAGAGGAGCCTGCAGCACCAGGAGAAACAGAATTAGCGAGTGAGACAGGGGGAGTGAGCGACCTCAACGGAGCTCTGTCGGGAAAGCTGCAGATTTCTTTGTGGGCAGGAAAAAGTGCCAACACAAGCAGGAGCCCAGTACAAAAGGGCAGCCTGCAGCGCTGGGAGAAACAGAACAAGCGAGTGAGAGAGGGGGAGTGAGCGAGCTCAACGGAGGTCTGTCATGACTGCTGCGGATTTCTTTGTGGGCAGGAAAAGGCTGCAACGCAGGCAGGAGCTGAGTACAAAAGGCCAACCTGCAGCCCCAGCAGAAACGGAACGAGCGAGTGAGGGGGGGTGAGCGACCTCAACAGAGCAGTGTCAGGATTGCTGCACATGTCTTTGTGGGCAAACAAAGCCGGCAATGCAGGCAGGAACCCAGTACCAAAGGGCACCCTGCAGCAGTGGGAGGCACAGAATGAGCAAGTGAGGGAGGGGGGAGTGAGTGAGCTCAACGGAGCTCTGTTGGGACTGCTGCAGATTTCTTTGTGTTCACAAAAAGGCAGTAATGAACGCAGGGACCCAGTACAAAAGGGCAGCCTGCAGTGGTAGGAGAAGCAGAACGAACGAGTGAGAGAGGGGGAGTGAGTGAGTGAGCTCAATGGAGCTCTATCATGACTGCTGCAGATTTCTTTGTGGCCAGAAGAAAGCGGTAACACAGGCAGGAGCCCAGTACAAAAGGGCAGCCTGCAGCGCTGACAGAAATGGAAAGAGCGAGTGAGAGAGGGGGAGGGAGTGAGCGAGCTCAACAGAGCTCTGTTGGGACTGCTGCAGATTGGTTTGTGAGCAGAAAAAGGTGTCAACAGAGGCAGGGGACCACTACAAAATGGCAGCCTGCAGCACCAGGAGAAACAGAATGAGCGAGTGAGACAGGCGGAGTGAGCGACCTCAACAGAGCTCTGTCGGGACACCTGCGGATTTCTTTGTGGGCAGAAAAAGGTGCCTATTCAAGCAGAAGCCCAGTACAAAAGGGCAACCTGCTGCCCCGGGAGAAACACAACAAGCGAGTGAGAGAGGGGGAGTGAACAAGCTCAATGGAGCTCTCTCGTCACTGCTGTGGATTTCGTTGTGGGCAGAAAAAGGTGGCAACGCAGGCAGGAGCCCAGTGCAAAAGGCCAGCCTGCAGTGCCGGCAGAAATGAAATGAGTGAGTGAGTGAGGGAGTGAGCAAGCTCAACGGACCTGTGTGAAGACTGCTGCAGATTTCTTTGTGGGCAGAAAAAGCTGCCAACAGAGGTAGGAGCCCAGTACAAAAGGGCAGCCTGCAGCGCCAGCAGAAACAGAATGAGCGAGTGAGAGAGGAGGAGTGACCCACCTCAACAGAGCTCTGTCAGGACACCTGCAGGTTTCTTTGTGGGCAGAAAACATGTCAACACAGGCAGGAGCCCAGTACAAAATAGCAGCCTGCAGCACCGGGAGAAACAGAACGAGTGAGTGACACAGGGCCAGTGAGCGAGCTCAATGGACCAACACAATCAACATAGGCATTGACAAATGCTTGTTTCACAAGGTACTGGGTTTTCTTAAGGCCTAGGGCCAGACAGCAGGCAGCACAGCATAGGCTTGTCCGTCCTCTCAGTCCACAGGCTCACCAGCTTCCAGCAAGCAGCCCAGGGGAAAATGGGATGGCCAACCTCAAAGTGGGGCACTGACCCTTTAAAACACCAGAGGAACCCTTTTCTTTTGGCTTGCAGGCCCAGTGGGAGGGGTCTGTCAAGCCCAGTCTTCCCCTGTTGCTGCTCTGCTGCTAGAACGAGCCTGGGCTTAGCTTAGTTCTCCCTACCCCGTTTAACACCCAGCCTTGCCTTCTCCTCTGGTCTCTATCATTGGGGTGCATTGATTTGGTGCCAAGCTCTGCCCCTATGGGCTAAAACACTCATGGTGCCCTTTGTTTACTCCCTTGTGGGTGCTCCACCCCTTCTGCTTCCTTATGCCCATACTGCTTGGCTGGTGGGTACTTTGCCCACCTATATTCCCTTTTGGGTTCCCCAAGCCTTCAGCACAAAATACAATAAATGTTGGGGTCTCCACCCACTCACCACCTGGTCCTGGTCCTCTTATGGCCTGAAAGATCATAGGCGGTGCTAGTGGGTGGCCAGGGAGTCATGCTCCTACCCGGCACTGGCCACCTTGTCTCACGACCAAGGGTGCGGAACTAAAGAGGTCCAGGCGCTGATTTTTACCCAGATGCTCCTTCCACTGCACCTCTCAGTCCACCCCACTGAACAGTAGCCTCCTCCAGTGCGGCATGGACTACCAACCCACAGGAAGTCCATGACTACTGCGGCACTGTGGGCACATTCAGGAGGAACTGGAAGGCAGAAAACAGGGAAGGGATAGAAAAAAATAAAGAAAACCACAAGCCACTGGTGCGGATGCTACCTCCAGTGGGGTGTGGGACAAGCTCCGCAATGGGGGGTCAAAGGTGCAGACTGCAACTGGGAGCTCACAACAAGGTTGGAGGGGGCAGGGAAGGGAACAGACAAAAACCCCTGTGCAGGGAAAAACTCAGCGGCTGCTACACCGGGCCAGAGCCCCACCCCAGCGCACATCCTGCACAGGAGACAGTGGGGGGAGGAAACAACCCAGTGCCCCAGCCAAGGAGGGTGAACAAGGGCAAGCACACAAAAGTACCACTCCAGTAAAGACTGGGCAGAGCAATGGTCTGCCATCCAGCGAATGACACCAGAGGCAGGGGCCAGCAGGAAAGGACTGGGGAGCTACAAAGCACCCAGGGACAACACAAGAGAAAAAAAATAAAATACCAAACAAGAACTACTACCCAGGAAGCAGGCAACTAAAGGGGACTCACCCTATGGACTGGCTGCTGGTGAACGTGTGGAGGAATGCTGGACCCCTTGAGGAGCTGGAAACCTGCTGCTGCTGCTGAAGATCCTCAGGACCACTGGCTACAGAGGAGAAGCCACCAAGGAGCTACAGACCTGGGCTTCAGATAGACCCCCAGGTGTCTGTATTCCTGTGCTCTCTGCTCTGTCAGCCACCCCTTCCAGAACTACCCTCCAGCTAGTAGGGGAGATCCTTTTCTAGCCTTGCGGCAGACTTGGCTTTTTGCCAGTTGATTGGGTCCCTGGGGCTTGAATCAGCCCCTTGGGCTGATTTATGGCCTCTTTAGGCATTGACTGGAGCCCTGGTCTGGCCAGGACAAAGCATCCAGCACGGGAAAAGTCCTGGAGGGGAAGGGGGAGAGGGGGATAGGGACAGGAAGTGGTCAGTCAGCTAGCTTGGTCAGCAAACCAGCTGGCTGTGTATGGGGTGGGTGGGGATTAACCCTTTCCCTCCCTGAGGTTTTCTGTGGTCTACTTGCAGTCAAACTTTGGGGCATTGCATTCATTTTTTTGCTTTTTTCTTGTCTTCCACTTTTTGTTGTGGAGACCACATTCATTTTTATGTTTGCTTGCACGCATGTGCAAGAAACATAGTGCCATCATCCGAGTTTTCGGAGAGGTGGCAGCCCTCTTCCAATTCAGGCAGTGTGTTTGCAGGCGCGGCCACAGTTCTCCAATGCCTGCTTGAGCAGTCTATGACAGCTCCAAAATGCAGTGGTGTACAGTTGAAAGGGAGAGCTATGCTTCAGTGAGCAGCAATAAGATATCGCCTGCTCATGCACGCTCCCCCTACACACACATACACATACACACACAGACGCATGCATACTGTGTGCTCGCCCCCCAATCACACTGTGGAGCCGGTGGGGGTGCCCAATCCTCCGTTGGCTGTGCCCCCCAAAACAGAGTTCTGTATGCCACGCTGGGTGCCCACCCAGGCGTGGCTACACATCGTATAGCTGACGGGGGTGCCCAATCCCCCGTCGGCTCCACTGCCTCCCCCCAGAGTACAGGGTTTCACGCTGGGAGCCCACCCCAGTGTGGTAACACATGCTATCGCCGACAGGAGTGCCCAATCCCCCATCGGCTCCACACCCCTCCCACCAGCAATCCTTGTGCCACACTGGGAGCCCACCCCAGCGTGGCAAATGTCCCGCGTCGTGCCATTTTAAAGAAAACACCTGAAACTCAAAACGGTCCCTCGCTGTCTCTGCCTCCATCCGCGCCACCCACTGCACACCTGCCTCCCCACACCCCACCCCTTACTTACCTCAGACTCCGTCGCGATGATCTTCGTGGACCGAACACATCTGCACTCTTCAAAGCCGACCGCGAACTGAGGAAATGCCGGTAAGCTGTATAATGGGATAGATAGGGTTTTTTCAACTTTGCTGCATATCTCAGGCATTTTTTGGAATTTTTGCACCAAATTTTCAACATGGGGCTTCTGGGACCCCTTCTCATGACTGATCTCACTGTCATGGCGTTAATCGGCCGCGAAGGGTGATTTCACAGTTACTGCGTGAAATCACCTTTTGGGACTGAGTAATGAAATGACACTGCCACTGTTCATAAGGTGGGCTATCAAAAAGCCTATGTTGAAAATTTGGTGGAAAAATTCCTAAAAATGACTGTTTTATGAGCGTGCGTTGCGCAGTTCCTACACATGCTCATAAGTTCGCGAATTTTCAATATTTTCACTCCAGATTTTCAACATTGTCATTTTACCACACCTCCTTATGAGCAGTACAGCTGTCATTTTTCACATCTTGCCCAAAATGTGTTTCCGCCCAGGTAGCGCACAATGGCGCAGTCGGTGTGAGAAATCAATGTATGGGACACATTAAGAAAATCACAGTGACACTGTTAATGAGCAGAGGTCTTAAAATGGCTAAGTTGAAAATTTGGTGAAAAAATTCTCGACTGACTGTTTTACGAGCGCGCGTTGCGCAGTTCCTACGCACGCTTGTAAGTTTGCGAATTTTCAATATTTTCACTCCAGATTTTCAACATTGCCATTTTATTACACTTCCCTATGAGCAGTGCAGCTGTCATTTTTCACATCTTACCAAAAACATGTTTCCGCCCATGTAGCGCACAATGGCGCAGTCGGTGTGCGAAATCAATGTATGGGACACATTAAGAAAATCACAGTGACACTGTTAATGAGCAGAGGTCTTAAAATGGCTATGTTGAAAATTTGTGAAAAAATTCCTAACAAGCATTTGTCAATGCCGAACGTTCGCTTGCAGGTATTTGCAGTGGTGTTTGGCATGTATGGTGCTTTACCCTAATGCCCTGTGTGATTGCTGGTATCTGGACAATAAATTGTCAGCATGACCTTTTTGTTAGCCCCATTGAGCGCTACTTAGGTGGAAACATGTTTTGGGCAGGATGTGAAAAATGACAGCTGTACTGCTCATAAGGAAGTGTGGTAAAATGGCAATGTTGAAAATCTGGAGTGGAAATATTGAAAATTCACAAACCTAGGAGCGTGCGTAGGAACTGTGCAATGCATGCTCATAAAACAGTCATTATTAGGGATTTTTTTTACCAAATTTTCAACACAGCCATTTCAAGACCTCTGCTCTTGAACAGTGTCATTGTGATTTTCTTAATGTGTCCCATACATTGAGTTCGCACACAGACTGCACCATTGTGCGCTACATGGGCGGAAACATGTTTTGGGCAGGATGTGAAAAATGACAGCTGTACTGCTCATGAGGAGGTGTGGTAAAATAACAATGTTGAAAATCTGGAGTGAAAATATTGAAAATTCGCAAACTTACGAGCGTGCGTAGGAACTGCTCAACGCACACTCGTTAAACAGTCATTTTTAGGAATTTTTTCACCAAATTTTCAGCACAGCCATTTTAAGACCTCTGCTCATGATCAGTGTCACTGTGATTTTCTTAATGTGTCCCATACATTGAGTTTGCACACCGACTGCACCATTGTGTGCTACATAGGACAGAAACACATTTTGTGCAGGATGTGAAAAATGACAGCTGTACTGCTCATGAGGAGGTGTGGTAAAATGGCAATGTTGAAAATCTGGAGTGCAAATACTGAAAATTCGCAAATGTACGAGCGTGCGTAGGAACTGCGCAACGCACACTCGTAAAACAGTCATTTTTAGGAATTTTTTCACCAAATTTTCAACATAGCCATTTTAAGACCTCTGCTCATGAACAGTGTCACTGTGATTTTCTTAACATGTCCCATACATTGATTTCGCACACCGACTGCGCCATTGTTCGCTACATGGGCGGAAACATGTTTTGGGTGAGATGTGAAAAATGGCAGCTGCACAGCTCATAAGAAGGTGTGATAAAATGGCGATGTTGAAAATCTGGGAGTATGTTGAAAATTACTAACTACAAGCCCGGGGAACCGCACGACGTCAGAAATAGTTTTTTTTTTGAATTCACAGTTGATTCTTCATGAATGAGGCTCGTGTCATTGTTGCCTGTGGGGTGATTTCATTGCAGTGACTGTAGTACCTGCAAAATCACCCTTTGGGCCCGAATGACACCATGACAGTGACATCATTCATGAGAAGGGGTCCCAAAAACCCCATGTTGAAAATTTGGTGCAAAAATTCCAAAAAATGACTGAGATATGCAATAAAGTTGAAACCCCCCTATCTAGCCCATTATACAGCTTACCGGCATTTCCTCAGTTCGTGGTCGCCTTTGAAGAGTGCAGACGTGTTCCCGTCCACTCAAGATCATTGTGCCAGAGTCCAGAGGGTAAGTATGGGGTGAGGGGGTGGGGAGGCTGGGTGCGCAGTGGGTGGGTGCGGGTTGTGGGAGGAGGCTGGGAGACGTGCATGGACAATTTTTATTTACAGGTTAAAAAAATAAACGACGACGCAGACGCTTGCTACACTGGGGTGGGCTCCAAGCGTGGCAGAAGATGGCTGAGGGGGCGCCGAGGAGCCGACGAGATTGGGCACCCCGCGGCAAACCACGGGGGCACGAGCACGACGGGGATTGGGAACCCCTGGCCGCAACAAACGCTGACCAGCTGCCACACTGGGGTGGGCTCCAGTGTGGCAGCAGGATGGCTTGGGGGCTGTGGAGCCGACGGGGATTGGGCACCCATCTGCAAACAACGCTTGCCACGCTGGGGTGGGCTCTCAGCGTGGCACCAAAGCTTTGGGGGGGCGGCGTGACGCACGCGGGGAGAGAGCGTGTGACATGAGGGGGATACAGCGGTGGTGCTCAGTATGGCAGCGGTGTTTTCCTTTGAAGCAGAGGAACACCGCTGTCATACAGATATCCTGCACCCATTGGTGCAGGACAGCCACCCCTGCTCAAGGGAGCAGTGCATTGGATGGGAGAGGCACACCTCCAAAATGTGCTACTCTCCCAAAATGTTCCTTGTGCATGCGAGCAAGCGAATGTAAAAATTACTGTTTTATGAGCGCACATTGCACAGTTCCTACGCACGCTTGTAAGTCTGCAAATTTTCAATATTTTCACTCCAGATTTTCAACATTGCCATTTTATTACACTGCCTTATGAGCAGTGCAGCTGTCATTTTTCACATCTTGCCCAAAACGTGTCTCCGCCCATGTAGCTCACAATGGCACAGTCGGTGTGTGAAATCAATGTATGGGACACATTAAGAAAATCACAGTGTCACTGTTCATGAGCAGAGGTCTTGAAATGGCTATGTTGAAAATTTGGTGAAAAAATTCCTAGAAATGACTGTTTTACAAGTGAGCATTGTGCAGTTTCCATGCACCTTCGTAAATTCATGACTTTGTAATATTTTCAGTCCAGATTTTCACCAGTGGCACTTTTCCACACTTCCTTATGAACAGTACAGCTGTCATTTTCACAACATGGCCGAAATGTGTTTTCACACTTTCAGCGCAGAGATGCGTGGTCGCTGTGGAAATCATTGTTCGGACAGATAAAGAAAATCACAGTGACACTGTTCATGATCGGAGGTCCCAAAATGCCTGTGTGACAATCTGCTGTAAAAATCCCAAAACTAATTACATTACGGGTGTCGTTGCACAGTTTCTATACGCAGCTCGTGACTTCACCAGTTTTTTTAATATTTTTACTGCAGATTTGTAACATTGCCATTTTTTACACCTCCCGTGAACAGTACAGCTGTCATTTTTCACATCCTGTTTGGAATGTGTTTTTGCACCTGTGGTGCTAAATGCTGTAGTCGCTGTGCATAAGCAGCTTTCAGCTAACAAACTGATATTGCCACAGTTCATGAGATGGGGGTCACAAAAAAACCATGTTCAAAATTTGGAGTGAAAATACCAATGAATGCCTGAGGTGTTGGGGTTTCCAACCATAACACCCCACCCTGTAGAGAATGACAGGCATCAGGGGTGTGACTTGGGATTCTTGCCTGTAATGCTCATACCATTCCACACCCTGCAGCCAGTGAGAGGCATCGAGGTATGCCTTGGACTCTTCGGCCCCAAAGTTCACCCCATTCTCCTATACCGCACCCATCTTACCATATTTCCAGATAGAATGGGGTGCACATAAGGGCCAAAGACCCCAAGGCACACAGTGACACTTGCCAGTGTCTGCAGGGTAGGGTGTGATGAAATGGCGTGGCCATTATGCCTGATGACCCAAAGGCACACCCCAATGCCTGTCACTCTCTGCAGGGTGGTGGTGGGGTTGGCTTCAGTTCAATACTTCACTACCATTTCTGTTATGCAGCTCTGTAACTTCTACACTACCAATGCCAATGCCAGCAAGCAAACATTCTTCATTGACAAATGCTTGTTGACTCTGCGTGGGGGAAGTGGGGGCCTTGACTGACTTAGTATTCTCAGGGCTTATTTCAATACTAAGCGGCAGTGGAAAGAGGAGGGATTTTCCTGCTGCTGGCTTTGAGACAGCTCATGCTACACCTGGTTCTGCTTCTGTTCTGGGAGCCTTCTGGGTTCAGGAACTGTGTTCCTACCTCCTTGGGCTGGGGGATTCTGATCTACTGACTTCTGTAAGTCAGACAGCTGAGAAGTCTTTGTCTACAGATGCAGGAGTTGTACAGGTCATTTGAGCTTCCTTAGTTGATTCTCAGCTTCCCTCTGCACAGAGGTCTTTGCTGTGTCTTGTGCATGGCCTCTTATAATCAGTTCTTCCTGATTCAGCCCATCCCTGCAATTGTGACAGGCCCAGGGACACTGCCGATATGAGTGCCCCTGTTCCTCTCACAAATTACACTTGAAGGGACTGGGACATCTGTGGCTAACATGTCCATATACGAAGAACATATTGCAATGATCAGTGTCACAAGCAGTTCTGGAACAACAGTTATGGCATGAGTGTGGCTGCCCTGGGTAGAAACACATGCTCTGTCCCTCCCTAGAAAGAAGCTTCCTGGCAAATGACATATGCCTGTATTTGTCTGCTGTAACTTGACCCAAGATTTCCATCCTCCTGTCCACACCTGCTCAGTGTGAATAGCAGGTCTGGACAGAGGGATGGCAATGAATGGAGACCAAAATGTGGAATCCTGCAGCTTGTAATAATTAACCCAAAACCTCTCTGATGATCTTAGGTTTTTAAAATTAACATTAACTATTGTCTCTCCTGAGATGTGGATCATTGTGTACTGTTCTGTTGTGAAAAATTACATGGAATTTTTCAAGAAATTGTGAATTACATGCACCCTGTCTGGGGGCAGTTCTAGACCACCTTTGTATTTCACACTTATGGCATTCCACCACTCTGCTGGTTTAAACTGCCTTCGTGGCTCATCCAGGGATGCATTGTCCACATCTGTATTTTCAGGGGAAGAGTTCTTTGCTTCAGTCATTATGCCCTCCTCTTCTTCCTGAGGGCAACACCTTCAGGTACCTGAGGTGCGTGGAGGGGAAGGGGTTGCATTTCTTTTTACTGACTTTTATCTTGAGGCTTACCTTTAGATATAGCCTTACATTGTTCAATATTTTCTGCATTAGTGATATCATTAGATTCAAAGTTTGTATCAGCAGACTCCTCATTATCTCTACCTCCAAAGTCAATATCCTCTCCTCTTGTATCCACCTCAGGGTTTACCCTTGTAAAAGGGCCAGAGTCATTCAGAAGTTCCATCCCTTCCTCCTCCTCCAGTCTATTCACGACATCTTTAGAGTTAGAGTAACTCACATAAGCTTGCTCTTTGGCTGCCACCTTGCCATCTCATTCTGGAACATTAGGGAGCCTGGACACTCTGTCTTCCACCTTAATCCACTCAGCTGAAATAAGTACCATTTCCACAAACCAGGGCCCTGGAGATGTATATGATTTCTGCTGCTGCTGCATTGCAGGATGCCATCATTGTAGTCCAAGCCAGTGGCTCAATTTGGCCATTCCACATACACTAAGCGCCCTGTGCTGAGACATGGCCAGCTTCTCACCGCCAGGTTGTTTGGCAGACCCACGCTGCACACACACTGAGGCAGGACTCCTGAGAGTGCTTTCTTGTTCCCTGCATGCTTCATAGGAACTGGACTCCTTGTGGCATAGGCAGTTGAGGGCTCCTCTAAGCTGCCAATAGCCACTACTGGGATTATCTTTTCACTGCTGACAATCAAATGCACTGATTCCCCTGCCGTCTCTGCTCCTTGCTTCACAGACTCCGTCACTTTGGAGCTTTCTAGCAGTGTAGACTCACTGATGCACATACTGTCAGCTGGCTTCTCACTAGCACTACAGCTGACAGTGGCTCCCTTTGATGTGTGATCATCAGACACTGATGCAACCTCCTGATGGGCAATTTTACTACTTTTGGGAAAGGGCTGTAGTTCTTCAGCACCAGTACATGTAAGGGTTAATGAAAGTCTTTCTTTGTGAGCCTGGAACCTGGCTTCTTCTTTGGCAACTAAAGACAGCAGGTGTCTATTACATTCCTCCAGAGCATCCGTTAACTTCTACTCCTCTTCTACCAATTTCTGATTTTTCAGAAACTCCTGTTCAGCAGCCAAAGATGATTTTTCAAGCTCCTTCTCATCTGTATCAGTGCCCATACATATTTCATCATGTACTGGGTCCATGGCAACAAAGACTTCTTACAAAAGGGCTGTAGAAGAGGAGGTCAGCACTTCTACACCTGCTGCTTCTATCCTTCCAGCCACCTGCTCGGCCATCATGGCAGCTTGCCAGATAGCCTGAGGTTCCCCTTAATGGAGAGCAGGGGAGTTTCTCCAGTGTAATGGTCAAATTCCCCAAGTCGCTAACAATACCACCAACAGCTTAATCTGGTTCCATTTCGATTGGTTTCTATCTGTCTCTCTCCATCTCGGCGACGCTGAAAATAGGCAGCTGCCTAGTCCTCCTTTCCTGGTCAACAAAGACTGAATACAATAAATATTGTTGAAACCTCCAACCCTGTCTTTATCCATTGTACAGAAACACAGAATTTGTTGGCAGAAAAGTACCGCTTGGCCCATCCAGTCTATACAGATGTTCCCTGCCTGTTCTGGCTCCGCAACTCCTATCTGTTCTCTGGCCACCTTCCCGCCTCCTCGCCTCTTTTCTAATATATCCCTGTGTTTATCCTATGGATGCTTGAAGCCCACCACTACTCTAGCTTCCACCACTTCTGCTGACAGTCTGCTACAGGCATCTACCACCCTTTCAGAGATTAAATATTTCCTCACACTGATCTTGAACCTCCCGCAGGTTCATTGTCCCCTGGCTCTGGTACTCATTCCCTTTGAAATGGATTCCCTGCCTACACCCTGTTAATCCCATTTGATATACTTGTAGGTCTTGATCATGACACCTCTCTCTCTCTCTCTCTCTCTCTCTCAACTTTCAGGGTGTACATGTTGAGATCCCTCATTCTCTCCTCATAGTGCTCCTCAAGCAAACTCTGTACCATTTTAGTTGTTCTCCTCTGCACCACCTCCACTCTATGTCCTTTCTGAGGTGCGGTTACCGAAACTGGACACAGTACTCCAGGTAGTGTTGCACCAGTGAGCAATACAAAGGTAGCACCACCTTCTTCCTCCTGCTGGAACTGCCCTTCCCTATGCACCCCAGTATCCCACTAGCCTTACCCACTGTCTTGTCATACTGCCCTGCCACCTTGTGGTCCTCAGATGTAATAACCCCAAGGTCCCTTTCCTGTCTAGTGACTGTCAGTACCTCCCTCAGTTCTATACTCATTGCTGGGGTTCCTAAGCCTAGATGCACGATTTTACACTTGTTGGCATTGAACCCCAACTCGCATGCTTTTGACCACTCCTCTTAAGATCCCTGCACATTTTCTCCTCTCCCTCCTGAGTGTCCAGCCTATTGCAAACTGCATACCTTTTCTTTCAGTTCTTCTTCAATGTCCTCATGAAGACATTGAAGAGAACTGGTCCAAGTACCAAGCCCTGTGGTATCTTGCTGGTCATTCTTCCATCCCTTGAAAAAGTGCCATAACTAGCACCCCCTATCTTCTATCCATTAATCATTTCCTAGCCCAGTTCATCACTTTGGATCCCACACTTAGGCTGGTCAACTTCTTTATCAGCCTCCTGTGTGGCACAATGTCAAAGGCCTTGCTAAATTCCAGATTGGTCACCTCCACTGCATTCCCTTGATCTATTTCCCTGGTCACCCAGTCTAAGAACTCTATCAGATTTATTTGGTGTGAGCTTGCCTGTGGTCTTGCAGCCCATTGGATTCAAGATGCTCTATCAAGATTTCTTTAGTAGGGTTTCCATTAACTCCCCACCACTGAAGTTAGACTGACTGGCTTATAGTTGCTAGCCTCCTCCATACTGTCATTCTTGTGTAGAGGGGACACATCAGCTTTTCTCTAGTCGTATGGAACCATACCTGTTCCCAGTGAGCTACGGAACAAGGCCATCAGTGGGGCAGCTAGCATCTCCCCAAGTTTCTCAGAACCATGGAGTGTATCCTGTCTGGTCCCATAAGTTCTGTCCATCTTCAGGACAGCAAGCCCTTTCAGAACTCTTTTCTCTAAAAATGGACTCGTGTCTACCTATTTAATGCATCAATCTCTAAACTCAGTCCCTAACTAAATTGTATCAATCTCCAAACCCAGTCCCTAACCAACCATGTCAGACACAAATCTATGAACTCTATTGTTAATCTACTGTACAGGATAATCTGTGTTTCTTCAAATCTTGTTCCTACACTTGGGTACAGTGTGCAGTACATGTCTCCACTGAAAACCCATACCTACCCAGCTGATTACTGCACAAATCTCCGAACTATTTTCCCACCCTACTGTATGGTGCACAGATATCAACACACTGTCTCTGTCTAACTGTGTAATGTACATAGTTGAAAACAATGTTCCTACCCTACTGCAGGATGTACCAATATCAACAAACTTTCACTGTGCAACTGAATAATGTACATATCAACAAACTTTGTTGCTACCATACTGTATAATGTACAGACTTGTGAACTCTGTCCCAAAGTAACCATATAATGCATGCATCTCTGAACCCTAACCCAATTCTATGGTATAATGCACAAATCCCAAAACCTTAGTCTAAACCAACAGTAAAATGCACAAGCCTTTGAACCATCCTCTTGTCCAACTGTATGATGTACAAATATACAAACCTAGTTTTCACCCTACTGTATAACAGACAAATCTCTCCACTTCTTCCATATCCATGTATATGTACAAATCTATGAACTATGATTTATCCTAATGTATAATTAAGCAATAAGGCACGACAGGGTGTGGTATATTGTGGGATATCATCACGCCTCAGGTGGTTGGGCACGAGGCCACAGGCCGAGTGCGTCCAATGACCCGAGAAGTGACGATATCCCATGATATACCACACCCTGGAGTGCCTTATTGCTATTATGAACTGGATCAATTGATATTTTATACATTTAATGTAAAAAAGTAAAGTTTAAAAATATTTTAATACTGTTTTTATATGAGTGTAGGTAGACATTTAAAAAAAAGTACATGTATGTCATGTTTTGGGCAGTAGGTGGTGCTGTTTTCATTTGTTGCTACCTATCAGCATGGTGTGCTGTTGTTTGTACCAGCTATTGTTGTGTACTGTTCCACACAGTTAGTTTCTACCCCCCCACCCCCAAATTGCCAAGTTTATTTTGGATTTCAGGACTTTGGAAAGAAGGAAGGAGTAATCTGGTAAGTCTAGCAAGAGCTGGTGATCTGCAAAATGTCAAATATGCTGGTTAAACATTGGAGCGCTGTTCTGGAGCACCCATCCTTACAAACTGAGCGTTAGTAAATGAAGCTAAAAGTAGTAGTGGTTGAGCCGTGGGGTAAAGTGAAGGGGAGCAGCCATTCACTGAATAAACTGGAGGAGCTGGCACTTGCTACAAGCGACTGGAATCTGTCATTTCATAGTCTACGAGAGGAGCGGGTGGGTTGAGGTGGTGTTAGCGCGTGGTAGTTGGCAGTGGTTTCTTTCCGTCAGCAGGAGACAGGATTAGTGGCAGCGCGTGAGGAGCTGTTGTTTCTATACTGCAGTACATGGTGCTCTGAAGGAGAGCGAGAGTTTTCTTTTTCCTGTGGAGAGCAGGTACTGTGGGTAAATTGTGGGGGGGGATAGGTGTCAAAGTTTCATCTTTTGTTTTTGATAATGGGGGACTGCGAACTGTGGGAGATGGGAAACATTGCGCTTAGTGTAAGAAGGCTGGTGGCCGGAGCTTTTCTGAAGCCGTGATGATGTAGCCCGATATCATCACGGCTTCGAAAACCTCTTGGCCAATCAGCTTTCTCCATTTATGATCACCGGTTCATAATGTAGCAATCTTACAGCCCCCAACTCTCTCAGAAAAATGTTTTATAATACATGTGCATAGGAGAAGGCTGTGTTGTCTGCATAAAAAAATGTTGAAGGGATATGGGGAAGGAAGTGGGACGCAGACCTAAAAAAGCAACAGGTAGTTGTGGAGAGCAGTTCAAATTTGATTTAATATCAATTAATACTTTCTATATCCACCTCCCTCAACGAGGCTAAAAATAGAAAACATATCCTTGCCCAGCCGTGACAATCAGCAAAAAATAAACATATCCTTAGCTTTTACCCATCCATTAGCTATAGTTTAATATATAAATCTCTATACCCATCCCACCCAAACATTATAATATCTAAATTGCATTGGTCTTCTGTACCCAATAGTACAATCAATACATTTCTGAACACATCCCACCTTAATACTGTATAATGTACCCTTCCTTGCCCAGTAGTTCAATACAGAAATTTTAGTACTCATCAGGCCCCATAGTATAAAGTAAAACCTTTCTCAGTAGTATAATATAGAAATCTGGGTACCCATCCAGTCCCATAGTATGATATACAAATCATATTACTCTTCCGTACCTAACAGTGCAGAATACAAATCTTTGTACCTGTCCCACCTTTCTTTATAATGTGTCACTCTTATTACCCCTCCTTTCCCAACAGTACAATATAGAAATACCTAAACCCATCCCATCCCACAGTATAATGTACAAATAATATTAGCCTTTCTTACCCAGCAGCAAAAAATGAAAAGCTTTGTAACTATCCCACTCAACAGCATAAAGTAAAACTAGTTTTACCCTTCCTTATCCAGCAGTTAAAAACAATCAATTTATGCATTGTACCCTATGAATTTAGTGTACAAATCTTATTACCCTTCTTTGTCTAGTAGTACAATATAGAAATTCCTGTACCAGTCCCACCCCTTCTATAAAATGCACAAATCCCATTACCCTTCCTCACTTAGCAGTACAATATAGATATCTCGCTACCTGTTCACTCCAGTGTATAATATACAATCATGTTACTCTTCCTTACCCAGCAGTACAATATACAAATCTCTAATCTATCACTCCCTAGTGCATAATGTACAACACTTATTACCCTTCCTTAGCCAGCAGCACAATACAGAAATCTCTAAACCCATTCCACCCCAGCTGTATCGTACAAATTATATTACCCTTCCTTTCCCAGAGGTACAATATAAAAATCTCTGTACCCATGCCAACCCAACCGTATACTGGGCAAATCTCTACACTATGCAAAACTGTGTACTTGTCCATCTACTTAGAAATATGTTACTGTTTAGTCAGGACATATATTGTAATGTTTTTGAGTATGTTTGTTTTAATTGTGACTGTTTGTACTTATTGTTTATTTTTGTAAGACTTGTTGCTTGTGAAAATGGGCAGTATTGCTCATCGTGCTTACAATTTTAAAATTAAAAATGAAATTAAATGAAATCTTATCATCCTGCTGCACCCTGTAGTACACCATACAAATATTTGTACCTAGTCCACCAAGTGCTGGATTAAATTTGACAAATATTTTTCACAGACTTTTCTCAAACATGTTCAACTGTTATATAATTTTATGCAATATCTGCAGCTTGGAACAATTCATTTAAAATGTGTAAAGTTCGTTAAAATTGCAAATAAAAAAAATCTGATTTATAAAAATGCACATTTTGTCAGCAAATGTAGCCATTTGTGGAAATTGTGATTTTTTTCAAATCACATGTTTTAAACATGTGGAACCTGGAGAAAAGAGATACTACTGGAATAAAAAAACCACACTGGCAAATTATCCTTGATTTTGTCACTATTTCACAAAAATTGTGCAAATGTGAAAATGTCAATTTCAAACTAGTTTACCAGGATAAAAAATGTTTGCCTAGTACTATCCCACCCCATTTGTATAATGTAAAATGTTTACCTTTTTTACCCAGCAGTACAACATAGAAAACTCTGTACTCATGCCAATCCAGCTGTACATTGTACATATATCTTTACTAATGCCAAACCAACAGAATATTGTACATATCATTTTACCACCCCAAACCAGCTATATTTTGAACACATCTCTTTACCAATCTCAACCCAGCTGAATATTGTACACATTTCTTTAGCACTTCCAAATTATCATTACACTGTATACATTTCTTTACCACCCCAACCCAACTGTATATTATACACATCTGCTTACCAGTTCCAAAAACAACTGTATTTTGTACACAGATCTTCACCAGTGCCAATGACTTGTTTAACTTCAGTTTAATGTCTAGTTCAAAATCCAAAATACTGTAAAATCTAAAAAAACACTTTATCCACTGTTATACAACAGTGTAATAAACAAACCTCTGTACCCATTTCAAGAAGCTGTGTAAAGTACAGATCCTTGTACCCTTTCCAACCCCTCTTTATGTTGAAAAGAACCCCACATGATGTTTATACCAATCTTTGCAATGTACAAATCTCTATACCCTATCCAAACAGTACAGTACTGGTTAATCATCCTTGTTTTATTCGTGTGTAATTATTTTATAATGTATGGTAGAATGCTGTTAACCTTAGGAAATCATCATTTCCTAAGGTTGTTAACCTATTGATGTGACGTAGATATGTTGTTAACCTATCGATCCTACGTCACATCGATAGATTAACAACAGCGAGTGGTCTGTGCATGTGCGCACTTTTTTTTCTACGGGGAACCGACATGCGAACAGCAGCGGTTAGGGAAGGACTGAAGGGCCACGGTGGTGACTACTTATGGAAAAGTAAGCAGACTTTTGAGGTGGGACCATACACTATAAAAAATAATGTATGGTCCCTCTATCGGCAACTGGTCAATTTTAACCGTCTCGAGGTTGCCATGGTAACGTAAACCTCTCGAGCTTCGCTCTCGAGGTTTACATGGTCACCCTGGCAACCTCTCGACTGTTAACTGACCGGTTAACGATAGAGGACCATACATTATCCTCTATGTTTTATTCGTGTGTAATTATTTTGCTCTCCCAGGACATCCTTGAAAATGAGCTGTGCTCCATGGAGTATTATCCTGGTCAAATAAATAAATATAATCAAGTACATACCCTGCTACATCATCACTTTATGCACTACTGCCCTGCTTTGTAGTATAGTGATTTCTGTACCCAATCCCAGGCCAGTTTTGTACCGAAGAAAAAACACCATATGTAGTCCCTACTCTTCTGTATAATATACAAATCTCTATACCCCAGCTTTTCCATACTGTATAACAGCAGTACTCATCCTCACACTCTCAACCACAAATCTCTCAACCAACTCCATGGTGACAATTTGCCTAACATATAGATTTCAGAACCTTTTCTCAATTTTCTGTATGATATTTGAATTGTAAAAGTTTGCCATAATGTACTAATCTCAAACCCCTAATCCCTGACCTACATCTGCCCGCATAACTGCACCCCATAATGTTTTACCTGACACATTCTGGTGGAGAAAAGTGATGTTATTGGAATAATAAAAGTACTGGCAAATATACCACTCTCTTATCTTCTGATGCATTGATTGAAAAAAAAAAAGAACCCAGATATATCTTTTAAAATCTTCACTAAGGATGAGCCCCCCAAAATGTAATTTTTAATGAATAGACCCCTCCCCCAAACTCTGATTTGGGATGTTGGAGGTGATAATAGGCAATATATTAATATTAGTAAATTAAGGTCAGAAGTGACTAGATCAACTCTAGGTTCATTATATCTGCCCCCATAATGTTACCCAGAATGTTTTACCCCAAAGCTTCAGGGCATGCACAAAATCCTGATGTAGACCCCAGATCAAACAATTCTGACTGACCAATCTTATTGATACTCTTTAGCATGCAAAAGGCTGAGATGATGTCCCACGTCTGCCTTCTTATCTCCAGAGGGAGCATGTTAAGGATCTGCAGGCCTCTTCTCATAGCTTTTGTACCCCACACTGCTGATCATTTAGGTGGCACTGTGTTGCTCCCTCTCAATTACCTCAGTGTTCTTTTGTTATTGAGGAGACCAAAACTGTATTTAGTACTCCAGGTAGGCTCTGACCAGGGCCTTGTAAAATGGTAGTATTACTTCCCCTGGTCACCCCTTTTTGATGCACTCCAGCATTTTACTGGCCCTCTTGACTATGGCCAGGCACTGCTTGTCCTTCTTCATAGAAACACACATGAAAACATAGACTTTGATGGCAGATAAGGACCACTTGGCCCACCTAGTCTGCCCATTTCTCTACCTACAGGATAAGCTGCAGATCCTAGTTAACCAACAGCCTATTTCTTCCTACCCCCCACAAGAATTGTCTTATGTCTGTCCCATGCATTCTTGAATTCTCCCACAGTTTTAGACCCCACAACCTCCTCAGAAAGGCTGTTCCATGCATCCACCACCCTCTCTGTGAAAAAAATACTTCCTCACATTGTCCCTGAACCGTCCCCTCTCTTTCTTCAAATTGTGTCCCTTTGTTCTTGCACATCTTTTTTTCAGAAAGATGCTACCATCTTGGACTTTGTTGATTCCACTGAGGTACTTCAAAGTTTCTATCATGTCTCCCCTCTCCCTCCTTTCCTCAAGGGTATACATATTAAGCTCCTTTAGTCTCTCCTCATATGGCTTCTCTTGCAGATCCTGCACCATTTTAGTTGTCCTCCTCTGGACTGCCTCCATCCTGCCTTCATTCCCTTATCCATTATGTCTCCAGGTCCTTTTCCCCATTGACTGCAACAAGAGTGTAGATCCCACCTCTATATTTCCTTCCCAAATGTAGCACCAGTCATTTGACTAATTTGTGTAGAAAGCTCCAACAGTCAGACCAATTGCCCACGTTGTTCAGGTCCTCATGAAATTTGTCACCATCCTCCAAACTCAAAACAAACTCAGCAATACAAAAACACAGCTGGACACACTCCAAGGCTGCAAAATCAACAGTTTTCTTTCTCAAAGGTGAAAACAGTATAAAAGTGTGTTAAAGGTATAATCCCAGTGCTTCATGTCTTTGAAAATGAGTACATACATCTAAGTCAATCTTTCATTTCAGCCTGATTCTATGTCATTACTATTACAGGACTTTACTTCATAGTTTCCTGCTTGTCTCTTTGTTATTTGTGCCACCTGACTGTGCAAAATTTTCAGATTCTACTGAACAGAATTTTGTAGAATTTTGAAAAAAAAACTGCCTAATTATGTGAAATTCTGTTATTAGCAGAATTCTGAAATTTCAAAAACAGAATTTTTTTTTGTAAAATTAGTATATCAATCCGTGGTTTGCATAATTCACAGAAAGATATTCCATTGTTTACATAGAAATGCTTTTCAGAACGCTTCAAAATTTAAAAAGAATTTCCAAAAAGCATTTCAGAAGTGGAATTGCCATTCTGCACTAACGCTGCATGCATAATTCTGCATTCTTTATAGCTGTAGTGCCAGATTTTCAGTTGTGCTGACATTTATCGCCTTTTATGTTTTTATCTCACTACACTTGTTTTAAACAAATAAGTGTGTATTTTTGTATTTTTAAATATATATATTTAATGTCTGTGGGCTTTAGTCATGCACAAAAATTTATGGGCTTCAGTCTGAATTTCTTTCGGCATCCTGGCTTATGTATGCATGTATTTGTACACTATTCATGCTTAATGCTGTGTTAATTCACGCAGAATGACTGCTTTATAAAGAACCAAGACCCCCCAACAAGCCCCTCTCCCTGAGAAAGCATAATTCTGTAAGATATGAATCATGGGGGTTATACCTGTGCCACACTTTCGTACTGTGTTCACCTTTGAGCAATACATTTGTGGATTCTGTTAAACAAAGTCCCCTGATGAAGCATTATTCTCAAAGATGTGAAGCACTGAGGTTATACCTGTGCCACACTTTCTTACTAGTGTCACCTTTGAGCAAAACATTTGCAGATTCTGCACCTCAGAGTGACTCCATCTGTGTTTTTTCTGTGCCTGTGTAACAGATGTAACACTCAGGAATTTTTTTTCCTTCTTTTTTCTTTTATTTATTTATTTATTTATTTATTGAAAAGTTTCACCAGGATAGGCACACTGAGCAACAAGTTGCTCATCACCCGGTGCATCCTTGGGGAGAGGAGAGAGGACTGGCAAGCAATATAAGTACAATTTTCAAGAACATGGATACAATAATATAAAAAAATGCATTTTACAGCATATAACAATCAGATGTGCTTACATGTGTGACAAATTAGTGAAGTACCTATAGTATGCTAAAGCACTTTGTTCTTTTTGTTACATCTATGTTGGTCCAATAAAAGGTATCAAATCATTTGCTTCTGGATCTGTTCTTATAAGGACCAATATGGCAAATACTAAATCTAGATTATAGTGTGAGACAAATCTAGTGCTCAGGAAGGGGTATATACTAAGTGCTTGCTCAGCAAAACATATATAAATGGATAAAGGGTACATGAACAATTAGACTTGCTGAGCCGACAAGCCTGCTTAGTTGTATTAAGGATGTTTAGTGAGCACCTTGAAGTGAGTAAGAGCAGTAGCAGCAGTTAGGGGGATGGAAGGATATGGTAGGGAGGAGAAGACAGACAGGTAGGTTTATTAGCAGGGCAATAAAATAACATGGAAACAAAAAAGGGAGGGAGTGGAGGTTGCTTAGGTGTAGATACAATTTGGTGAGATGAAATTGTGCAGGGATGAAAAGATGGAGTGAAGGGAAGAGGAACACCTTATCTGATGGGGTAAAGAGTTCCAAAGTTTTGGGAAATGGTACGAGAAAGCCGACTGGCCTACTGAGGTAGTTTGGCAAAGGGATGGCCATAGGGTGAGAATTGTTAGATCTTAGAGAGTGAGTAGGGGGTGGAGGAGTGGAGGGGGGGGGGGGAGGAGGAGAGGAGGGAACCAAACCAATATTTGGGGATGAATTTGGAGCTATGGAAGAGACACCTGTTATCAAGTGAGGGAAATGCAAGAGAGTGGTAGAGATCACAGTGATGATTGAAAGAGGAAGAGTCCAGAGTGAAGTGACAGAAGGAGTTGAAGAGGGTGTTCAGTTTGATTAAGGATGACTAGGGAGCAGCGCTATAGACTACATCACAGTAATCAAAAATGGGGAGTGTAATTTTCAAGTCTCATATCTTCCCAATTATGTTGCCAGTAAGACAGTTTAGCTGAGGAATGTATGGGAAGAACTGACAATTGTCTCCTATTGAAAGCACATGCCTGAAGGCACTCAGTTTGTAGTGGCCTTTATGTAATCAGTTCTTTTCATGTCCAGTACAAGGCTTTTTTTTGGGGGGGGTAAATTTTAAAGAGCTGAATCCCTTTCAAAACAAAATGACATGTTTTGGGTGTTAACAGGGCCAAGACAGAGTGAGACTGCATGAATAGATTCAGCAAGCTAGGAGAAGAAAAGGACCAAGCTCTAAATAACAAATCCAGTTTTATTCTGGAAATGGGTGGTCCCCAGAAATCAAAGAAATGGTCCAGGCTGTGATGTCAGAGAGGCATGTATGATGATGTAGGCATAATGGGCCAGCCAGATGAAGGGTGTGTGTGTGTGTGTGTGTGTGTGTGTGTGTGTACTCTTAGAGTTTTTGTTATGTTTTGGAATTCTAAACTAGCAACATCATGGGTTCAAGTCTGCCACTGTTCATCAAGTTCCCAGCTGAGGGAACTTCTTCTCTACTTTGGATCTAGATAGTTTTGAGATAAGTTATTCTGTGTGTCTTCTATCTTTTCAAATGCATTTATTTCTATCTCTGTAGAAATATTGTATTCCCTGTAGTCTTTAGTGTGTATTATCCTGTCAACTATATAAATATTGTAGAGTATTATATGTTATTTTTATATACTTTATGCTTTCTGTGACTGAGTTTGTTCAGGTATAGATAATGGGAGTAAACTGTTAAGTCTCTGATCCATTTGTGAAGAAGCAGGCTACAGTAAGCATTACTATTGCAAAGTGTTCTCAGCTGGAACAGAAGGAGTGGGCCGTTTGCCCTTTGGTAAAGAGCACTGTACTGTGTAATCATTGTCTCTGGTGGGACTCGGACCTAGATACGCCCAGACTGAGGTTGTAGCTGAGTGGTGGTAGCAGTGCCATGGTAACCCTTTCAGGTGTCTGAAGGGTTGTGAAAACTGGTAACAGTCACAAGCTGAGTTATGGGAGAGAACCAGCCTGTGACAGCCTGCTTTTGTTAGGACAGCACCACCGCCTTCTTGCCTGTGCATGTGAGTACAGTACTGTGCTTTATTAAAACACAGCAATTCCACTCCCTAAATTGCAATAAGCTCGTATTAGCCTTCAGAGACTGTCATCTGATGGCTTCAGTGCACCCAGGAGTGGTGGGGGAAGAACTGTCATTGATGAAGCTAAGCAGATTGGCCAGTCAGTCTGCTAAATGTGATGACACTGAAAATGACAGTCTGTCCTAGACCTACTAGCAACATCTTGCAAGTTAGGGAAAAGGCCAATGAGTACGTTTGGATCTGTCTAATATTGCCTCCAAATCATGGCTCAAGGGTTAAAGGGGGTGCTACTTGTTATAAATGGCCCTTTGGGGCAGGATGGGTTTGGCTAGGGTGGCAGAATGTTTTAAAAGATGCACTGAGTTCTCAGCAACTTTCTTTTTCATAAACATAGAAACATAGAATTTGACGGCAGATAAGGACCGCTTGGCCCACCTAGTCTGCCCATTTTCCTACCTAACAGATAAGCTGCAGATCCTAGTTAATCAACAGCTTACTTCCTCTTACCCACCCCTAGGACTGCCTTATGCCTGTCCCATGCATTCTTGAAGTCCCCCACTGTTCTTGACTCCACGACCTCCTCAGGGAGGCTGTTCCATGCATCCACAACCCTCTCAGTGAAAAAATACTTCCTCACATTACCCCTGAGCCGTCCCCCCTCTATCTTCAAATTGTGCCCCCTTGTTCTTGCACATCTCTTTTTCTGGAAGATGCTACCCTCTTGGACTTTGTTAATTCCCTTGAGGTACTTGAAAGTTTCTATCATGTCCCCTCTCTCCCTTCTTTCCTCAAGAGTATACATATTAAGCTCCTTTAGTCTTTCTTCGTATGTCTTCTGGTGCAGACCCTGCACCATTTTGGTTGCCCTCCTCTGGACAGCCTCCACTCTGTCTATGTCTTTGCGGAGATGGGGTCTCCAGAACTGCACACAGTACTCCAGATGGGGTCTCACCAACTGTCTGTACAGAGGGATAACAACTTCCTGTTTTCTACTATTGATGCCTCTTCCTATGCATCCCAGTATCCCTCCAGCCTTCCTTACTGCCTTCTCACATTGCTTGCCCACCTTTAGGTCATCTGATATAATTACCCCCAGGTCCCTTTCTATTTTTACTGTTGTCAGTATCTCACCCCCCATTGTGTACGCTTCCCCTGGGTTTTTGTTTCCCATGTGCATTATCTTGCACTTCTTTGCATTAAATCTGAGCTGCTGTACATTTGACCATTCCTCCAACCTTGCCAAGTCCCTTCTCATCCTTTCCACTCCATCCTGTGTATCAACCCTGTTGCAGATCTTTGTGTCATCTGCAAAGAAACATACTTTTCCTTCCAGTTCCTCTGCAATGTCACTTATAAAGACATTAAAAGGACCGGTCCCAGTACTGAACCTCAGGTACCCACTAAGTAACCCTCCTTTCTTCACTGTGTACTCCATTTACTACTACCTTTGTGTCCTGTTGTCTAGCCAATTTTTTAACCGGGCTACCACCTTGGGACCCATTCCAAGGCTGGCTATCTTGTGTATTAATCTTTTGTGGGGGACTGTATCAAATGCCTTGCTAAAATCTAGGTAGGCCATGTCCACAGCCCCTCCCTGATCTGCTACTTTTGTCACCCAGTCAAAGAAATCTATTAGATTCATCTGACACGACCTTCCCATCATGAATCCATGTTGCCTTGGGTTCTGTGCCCCAATGGCCTCTAGGTACTCAACAATTCTTTCCTTCAGAAGTGATTCCATCATTTTCCCTACCACTGAGGTCAAACTAACTGGTCTGTAGTTTCCTGCCTCTGTCCTGCTCCCGATTTTCAATCAGTTTATCAGAGGATTGGGGGATGATTGAGGGTAGAGGATGGGGGGACTATTGGTCTAGTAGCTTTGGCTAGAGATTTGACCACCTGGGGATGGCAAAAGGTTCTTTTGTTTGTTTTTCTTTGTTTGTCTTTACTTTTTTCTCAATGTTTCTTCCGAATAACAAATAGATAACTCTTGTGGAGCACTGAGTAGGAATACTCACCTAGTAATCACAAAAAGGTACTTGCAAACCCTGTCCCATCCCAGCGCTACTGTATAATGTATACATCTGCAAACCCCATCCCTACCATGCTGTACAGTAAGTAAATCTCAAAACACCGTCCCTACCAAACTGTATATTATATAGAATTCAGAATCTTTAACCTATCCTATAGTATCTTGTGAATAGTCAAGCCCCATCCCAATTCTGCAGTATAAAGTTTAACGGAAGATTTTTAAAGACTTGTGCCCATTTTCTGAATGCAACTGCACACTTTCATCACAAAAGTTAGACCACAAAAAGGTGGTTTAACTGTTGTGATGAAAGTGCACACATGCATTCAGAAAAAGGATGCAAGTTCCGCAGCTGCAGCCACAAGTTATTTAAACTACAGAAAATGTTGCAAAAGGGCCAGGATGTATGAAAATAGGATGCCCACATCCTGACGCATCTGTATGGTTGCAGCCCGTGTCTGATATACAAAACTAAGGCTACATCCAGTGCTTTGAAAATTCTGCCTTAACCCTCCAAAACCTTTCCCTACCAAACTACATAGAGACAGCAGAACTCTTTCTCTACCCTACAATATAATGCACAGATCTCTGAACATATATATTAGGCACGCCTAACCACCCTAGGCTTAACAACAGGTTTGATTTACCCCATTCTTGATCCAACTGTCTATTTTTAACTCCAATATTATTATGTCTGCAGGTACACTCTTGGCCCGATTCCAAGATGGACTATGCCGGCATAAGGCGAGATACATCAAACCCCATGGCATATCCCATGACTTATGCCATGCTTTATGCCCAGTGGTATTCCAAGAGGTGACTTGCACCATGGCAGATGCGGGCTGCAACATCTGCAGGTTATGCCACCTGCTACGCTGTAGCCTGCAACACCTGGCGCAAGTGTGGGTTATGACAGCAACTTCACCCAATTCTAGGAGGGCAGCTGTCATAACCCACAATTGCCATTCTTGAAGGGGCACTGGTGGAGCTAAACTCTGACAGCCTGGAGCTGCTCTAAGTGGCAGCCAATGATGCTGTCCATTGGCTTCCCACCCCATGGTGCCGCAACACTGGCACAGCTGTGTTCCCCATGCCTCCACAGGCATACTCCAGCCCCCGCCCCACCAAATGTCGGGGACTTCCATGGGTCCATTTCTGGTGTGCCCCCTAGATGCCTGTGCCTTCTGTCCAGCCCCCCCATGCCCCCAGGTGTGTGCTGAGGTGGTCTGGGGTGGGGGGCTTCGAGAGGCCTGCCCATTGCTGGCCTCAATTTGTGACATGCGGGTTCGATACACCAGGCATGTGGCAGTAGCCCACACCTGGTGTATATCACATGTCACAAGTACCGGGACCCTGCCACTCCTGGAATGTGGCATAGGGTCCCTGGCAGAGCAGCGAATGGTGTAACTCACAACCGAGTGCAAGTTACGTCATTCATCTTGAAAATGGCCCCCTCTGTATCTAATATTAGGCATATAATCTTGCTGTTATTTATAAATGTCTCTTGCATCTTGTAGGAAACTGTGTTCTTTCGTGGAGATCTTCTATGATAAACCCAGTCAGTAAATGAAAGGGAGCTCTCATTCTCTGAAGTCGGTTTGTGCAATATAGTTATGTTTTTTTTTTAATATTTTCTATATCTTGGGTACTTATTTTCTGTCACTTGGTGTGATCTGATGTGTTTGCATAACTGCAGGTATGGGGGGGTGCATGCTGTGTTTTCCTTTTTATTTAAAAAAAAATTGCCTGATGAATCACTGGGTGTTGGGGTCAGAGGCCTGGAGGAGGGGGTGTGGGAGTCTCAGGTATGTAAGGGAAGCTGTGAGCAGCTCCATTGTGTGGGACCATATCCAACTTATTTGTAGTACAGTTCTAGGGATCCAGTCAGTACAGACTCATTGCTGTAATTTTTTTAGGTTGGAGGGCCAGGAGGAATCTTCTGCATTGCAAGTCAGAAATATTTCCCATTCCCAAATGTTAGAAATCAATATTTTAAGAGAAACAAGGTTTGAGAGGCTAGTATATACATTAGTTTAAGGATAACACATGATATGGTGTAGGGTTATAAAGGAATAATTGCATGCTTCAGTGATTGTCAGGCATGAAGTATGACTGAGTGCCACAACCACCTGAGAAGTGCATTATTTCTTTATGACCATACACTCTGGAGTGTGTTATTCCAGTTGTGGATGCATGGAACAGCCTTCCTGAGGAGGCTGTGGAGTCAAGAACAGTGGGAGAATTCAAGAATGCATGGGACTGACATAAAGCAGTTCTAGTGCGGGGTAAGAGGAAGTAAGCTGTTGGTTAACTAGAATCTGCAGCTTATCCATCAGGTAGGGAAATGGGCAGACAAGGTGGGCCAAGTGGTCCTTATCTGTCGTCAAATTCTATGTTTCTATGTTTCTATAAAATTGGCTTTTATTTGTTAAAAAAAAATTTGTATTCAAAAACCACTCCACAAAGTTTTTCTGTTTTAGCAACATAGCCTGCTGTATTGCTGATATTACTGTTTTAGATACTTATTTCTGTAAATGGTTCAATCAACCTTTATGAAGCATGGCATAAAGAAGGATCCCACCCCCTTTTTCATCAATAAGCAAACATGAACTTTGCTGGAAGCTCTTGTTGAACAATACTCTTTGATGCCCCCATGTCACTTGCAGTTGCCTAGAATTCAAGGTTTTATGTGATATGGGCGCGTCGCTAACACGCCATCCAATAGAGGAGACAGAGCGAGTGCCAAAGGCGATCGCAATATTGCCAACCACCCGAAAGGCTTACAGCAGCGGGGCAGATGGAAGGGCACCGAGCACATGGTGTGCCTAGCAGGGCAGAGGGACAAAATGCGCTGTTACCATTAGCCCGGCGGGAAGGACACCCCACAACAAGAGAGACTGGGTGCCACGCGGCCAGAGATGGTCAGGGCTGGGCACAACCACATGGAGGCATGGCAGTGGCAGCAGGCAGGCACCCAGGGACAGGGGAGCCCAGCATATGGGCATGCACAGTGGGACAGGGGGATGGCCAGAACACCAGGGGGCATAGTTGAGGGGTAGTGCAGAAGCCCACCATGCAGATGCCGGCCCCCCAACATGTGGCAGATGCGTGAGGGCCCTGGAAAGCATGATGGGTCAAATTGTCAACTACAGGGAGGCAGTGGATGTGTGGGCAGCCCTGGAGGGCATGCCCATGCAGAATAGTGTTGGAGGGCACACACTGTGCACCGTGTGGCACTGCACAGGGCCACGCTGCCCAGGGATGGACATCAGCAGCAGGGGTTGGTGCATGCAAGGGCAACTCTGTGGCAGGTCACATGTGAAAGACGAACTTATGTGCCAGCCCACGCTGGTAGTTGAAGTGGCTTCTAGTGGCATAGTCAGCCACGATGGTGCAGATCCTGGTATCAAGGTCTCAATACCATCTCCGGAGTTGTGGTGCCTCTGCCCCAGACAACAGCATCTCGGACCGCACAGCTGTTATACGCTGCTCCTCCCTCAGGCACTCGAGGAGGCGCCAGATGCTGGGGTAGCAGGCACCGACCCAGGGGTTAAAGGCCCTGTGCCACCCTTCCACTGCATTGTTTGTTCTCACCAGGCCCTGGAGGGTAGAGTCATAGCAGTTCCACTGCTCGACCGGGAATGGGGCACACCGGCGACCCCACTGCCCGGTAGGCCGGCCGACCCACGTGTCCTCCACATTGTCCAGCATGGGCTGGAGGACATTCTCATTGGTGGTAATGTACTCCCATTCTCTGAGCTCCTCGAGGACCACTGGCACATTGGCCGGTGGCAGGAATGCCAATGCCAGCAACATCTGAACATGCAGCGCAAAGTCGGGGTCGTTGGTGTACCATGCCAGTACATCTGGCAGCTGCTGCACCTTGCCCATAGGGCCTGGGTGAAGTGGATGAAGCAGCCCCTGACCTGTGCCTCAGGGAATAAGGTGGCAACCCCACACCAGCTGGCACGCTCTAAATCCATCAGGACTGTGGCAGGTGTTATGGCAGAGTTGTGCAGCTAGAGCTGGCCTAGCAGTCTGATGTATGTCTGTGCCCACCTGGTGCATGTCAGGGCATAGACGGTGGGCAGGACTGTTCCAGACTGGATGGCGTGCATAGTGTAGAGCTGCTCAAACAGGGCTGGGCATGCCCTGAATGTGCCATCCATGAACCAGTCCATGCTACTGGCCAGCTGCTGCATGCCACGGTCCGTGGCATAGATAATGATGCGGTCTCGCTCCCCCCCATTGTCATACAGGAGGAAGCATGTGCCATCTGCTGCAAGGGTTTACTCCTCTGGGATGATAAGGCTTTCGACAGATTGTGGGGTGGTCGGACAGCTAAGGGGCATGTGTCGCATGTGCTGTACTGTCCGGTGAAGCAAACGCACTCCTGGCCGGTGACTGGCCATGGCCGCAGGAATGCCTGACGTGCTTGCCACAATGACCTGTGAAGCGGTATCCATGGTACACCATGCCCTGTCGTGCAGCGTTCCCATCACTCACTGCATGTCCACATCTGCTGCATTGGGGGTGTGATTGTGCTCCTTGATGGTGGCTACCACCATGTCTTCAGCTGTGTGCAGGCAGGCTATGCAGTGGTACTTCCTCACCTCGGCACACCTCCAATATACTTTGTCAGGTCCCTCCTTGTGTCTGCAATACACAAAAGCCATTGTGGACAGCCATGGGCTTGCCTTTCTGACTCTGCACGTAACGCACCTCCATGGTGTAGATGCTGACACATCTGACAGGTGTTCTGTGGCTGACATCGATATGGGATATGGGAGCTGGGTGCTCCCACCCATTCTCTGCCAGACCACTCCCCCTTTCTGCCTGTGCTACATATCAGGTGGTGTTGTGCCGCGCCTCCTTCCCCATCACCACCATGTCTGTGGGCCTTGTGATATTGCCACTGTTCATGAGGTGGGGGTCGCAAAAAACCCATGCTGAAGATTTGGAGTGAAAAATACCAACGAATGCCTGAGGCATTAGAGTTTCCGACCATAACACCCCACCCTGTAGAGAATGACAGGCATCAGGGGTGTGACTTGGGATTCCCGCCTGTAATGCTTATACCATTCCACACCCTGCAGCCAGTGAGAGGCATCGAGGTGTGCCTTGGACTCTTCAGCCCGAAAGTTCACCCCATTCTCTTATACCGCACCCATCTCACCGTATTTCCTGATGGAATGGGGTGCATACAAGGGCCAAAGACCCCAAGGCACACCATGACACTTGTCAGTGTCTGCAGGGTATGGTGTGGTGAAATGGCGTGGCCATTATGCTTGACGACCCAAAGGCACACCCCAGTGCCTGTCAGTCTCTGAAGGGTGGTGGTGGGGTTGACTTCAGTTCAAGACTTCACTGCCATTCCTATTACACAGCTCTGTAACTCCTACACTACCAATGCCAATGCCAGTAAGCAAACATTTGGCTTTGACAAATGCTTGTTTTATACAGATGCTATGTCTCATATGACCAGAAATAGCATCTGTGCAAATTTGTGAATTTGTCACTCATGAGGGAAAAAAATACTGAAAATATCATTTTCTCTAGTGCATGACTTTTCCCCCACACCAGTGAGTTGCGCATGGTGACTTAGTCCCTGGGTCATTTCAAACCTTTTAAAAACTGAACCCTAGAGCTTGGCTTCCAGTTGCTGCACCTCTCTGAACATTGCCACTGTATTTGTTGACAAACTGCTCCTCTGCATTGCTGTAGAACTGCACTTATCACATGTCCACTGGTTGTGCCCGAAGGGGGCTTCAGCTCAGTGTGCTTTTCCTGGTCAAAAAGGCTATATACATACATACATACAGACATACAGACATACATACTTACATACATACATACAGGCATACATACATAGGTACATACAGACATAAATAAATAAATACATACATACATACATACATACATAAATAAATACATACAGGCATACCTACATACATAAATAAATAAATACATACATAAATTTAAAAAAGGGATGACTAGGTCTGCCAAGACCTATGAGCTTGTAGTCATTTCAACTAACACTGTAATAGATCTGAAATATTTTGACCTTAGTTATAAGCAGTGCCACTCCGTAAATAAAGAGAGTCAAACTAATTTGAAAGGGGCATATGACAATCCCACACAGTTTGTTGCAGGGTCATGTTTTTTCTCTTTTGTGGTTGGAATGGTAGTTTATTTTCTCCTTTTTATGCCTCGTCTATGACTGCAGTTTCAGTTGTAATAGCCTTACCTCACAGATGACTTTATAAAGAAGACCCTTGTAAGGGGTGTCTAACACATATCCTTAAGACAGGTGCACCAGCCTGTGTTGTTTGCACTGATTCAGTCGTACCTGTCCAACACGCTGCTGAAACATGACATGGACCTTAACCTCAAGGGCACCATGACCAAAGGTCCCCTCATGCTGGACTGGACAGCTAATGTCTTTATCTAGTGGGAGATCGCTGTATGCGCAGGCTTGTTGTTTTTGCTAGTGCTCATCCACTGCTCAGTGCTCATCTGGTCTCTAGCACTGAAGACAGAGTACCTGTTTCAGACAAGGCAAAACATGTTTTCCCTTCCCATGTCCTTTACAACTTGGGATAGTAAGGTTGGGTAATGCCATTCTGTATGTACCACTCTGCTGTCCTGCTTCTGATTATTTTCCAAGACAGTTGATGCATCTCTTGCTTCTAACTATAATATCATTAAACTGCAATCAAGCATATACATCAATCAATGTAACATCTCACTGCAACTCCAAGAAACAGGTAAATGACAGCACATTGTTTAACCCAGTGCTTACTGCACTTCATCTGAAGATACTTTTCCCTTTAAAGCTGGGGAGTCAAATTTAGTCCTCAGGAACGGTGAGGAAATGGGTCTATGTATCTTCCAGCAGCGAGTAGATGTGAAGAGCAGGCACAAGGAAAGCTTCCTAACTCCTCAATCCCAGTGTAGGAACAGAAATTTCAAATTGTGGAGGCAATTTAATCATGTAGGGTTCATTTTCATCAAATACTTGTAAACTGCACCAAGGTTTGTGAGTGTGTGTGTGCATGTGTGTGTGTGTGTGTGTGTGTGTGTGTGTGTGTGTGTGTGTGTGTGTGTACTGGACTGTTGTACAGGGGGACCATTTGCAAAATGTATACCTGGGACCCATGTGGAACTTCAGTAGGTGCTCAGGGGTGACACACTCATATCAGCACTTCATTTAATGTTCACATACAGTCTGTACATTTGCATTTTACATTTACTTGCAGCGATCAAAAAGCACAGTTTAACTGGAAAATACACAATATACTGTATGCAAAGATTTTCAGGGTTTGGAAGGTGGAACAGGAGCCAAACTAAATGGGTCACACCTGGACATTTCCAGGTATCCAAGTGGGCCAGTGGTGCAATTAGAAAAATGAAACGGGTAAGCCAAAACCATTTGGTTCCAACACCCCCCTACCCCATTGTAGACATGCCTGAATTTGTTACTTAGACCCTTTCTACATGCCATGTAGTACTTCAGGCACTGCATAATAACAGTAAGAAATAACAGCAGTACTTTGTTTTATGCATTTAACATTTTGCTGAATTCAGAGAACAACATCCAGAATATAACACCTGTAAGGGGTACATATCAGATGGTGGAGTATCCAAAATCAGTGGCCAGGGCCTAGAATGCTGCCTCCTCTCCAATCAACTTGTAAGTCAGGGCTTACTTGGCATATGGGCTCCTACACCCATGAGCCAGTCCAGCACTATGTCTGTCTGGCTTGTGTGGGTGTGGTCCAGTTATTATCTATGACCTAAGCTGAAACCAACAAATTAACTGATGACATTTGGTGACTGGGGTTGGAGGGACATTGGAGCATTTCAGCTGCTATTTATTCACCATGTTATTTCCCACTGCTAGTGCCCTTGTCACCTTAGGGAAAACTACATAAACAGCATTCTAAGATATATTGCTTCTTTTATCTCAAATATTTTCTTTATTATGTTTACCACTTTCTATTATGCTGAATGTTTATTGCATGTTTTTAATTTTATCTTAATTCATTGGGGTACCATTTTTAAAAATTCTGGTAAATCCTGACAGAGTTCTGTTTCATTTCTCTGTATTATGTACTGTATACCTCTGCAACATGTAACAAGCAGCAGCACTTGAATTGCACGGTTAAATCAAAACTAATAGCTAATCCACTTTTTTCTTTTAAACAATCCACATTAACATGAAAAGAAGATCACTTTCCTCAAAAACTTCAACTTCTCTGGTTTCTTGTCCTTGCTTCATATCACAGTCCTATGCTCATTGTGACATCACTATCTGTTGCTATAGAAATGATAATGATATCACATGCAGCGATGCATAGGTTGTTGTTGTCAGGTATAAACAAGCAGCCAGAGTCGACAAAGGCTAGAGGATATTGATTCTGTTTGTGCAGAGTTGTATTGAAAAGGAAGAAGCTGAGTGCAGGAAATATAAATTGTGTCTGAAATATGTTTGTTTAAAGTTTAGCAAAAGATGTTAGGAACTCTTTAAAGAATGACTCTGCAGTTCAGGATATATGTTGGTAAACATGATCTGTGTCAGCTTACAAGTTACTAAAGAATATATATTTTTTCCAATTTTCAGTTTCCTTTTCAGGGTTATAACACATTGTGACAGTCCATCCAATAGTCTGTATAAAAAGGTATGCCTCTCCAAAGAAGACCTCGCAGTGTCTTTATGACATCATAGGGCTCACCATATCAACAGACTGTAATGTCACAAACAAGAATTGTGAGGGCAGTTGGGAACAGGCAGATGCTTTTTTGAAACGCTCACTGATTTATGTACTGCATTACATGAATTGTTAGTCCACTTGGTAGACAAACATTAGCAGAAATTAAAAAAAAAAGAAAACACTAAAATGAAGCATGACTACTGTAAATCTTATAATCTTTTAATTTTATCAGAGAGTTGCTCTTTAAAAAAACAGAAAATTATTAAAGTGTATTAAGAAATGTTTTTGTCCATTTAGATGCATTTAATTTACTTAGACATTACTACACAGGGATACAAAATCACACATATACCCATAATGCAAAACACTCGTATGTGCAAATAACCATGAATATTTTTGATTTTGAAAGCAGCACAAGGGAAGTCACAGAGTTTGGAACTGTTTGATTTTGAAAGCAGCACAAGGGATGTCACAGAGTTTGGAACTGTCTGATTTTGAAAGCAGCACAAGGGAAATCACAGAGTTTGGAACTGTTTGATTTTGAAAGCAGCACATGGAAAGTCAAAGAGTTTGGAACTCTGATTTTGAAAGCAGCACAAGGGAATTCACAGAGTTTGGAACTATCTGATTTTGAAAGCAGCACAAGGGAAATTACAGAGTTTGGAACTCAGTGGTTTGGCTTCTCAGAAGGAACTAGAAGGGGGACAAAATCAGATCTACAGTACAGTAGCTTCTTGTTGTTTTACATTGTTGCTTGTGGATTCTACTTGATAGAAGGTTATTTCTTTTCTTTCTTACTACTAAGGGGCTAGAAGGGTATTGTTTGGGGCTGTTGGAATTTTGAAACCTGTTTTGGTAGCTATAAGTGGGCTCATTTGTTTGATTCACTGTGTGGCAGGCTGCATTTGTAGAGACCTATTTCTTCTGTTTTAAAACATAATTGGTGTGATTTCACTGGGTCTGTTTCTTTGAATTGGAGACATATATCTTCTAATTCCAAGCCTATTTTGATGTGTTGCTGGTGAAGCTGTTTGAATTGGAGTCCTGTTTTCTTTGGTAGCAAACCTATTTTGGGGCTTTGAGTAGAATTGTGATTCATTGTTGCTGGCTTCACTAGCTGCAAAGTTTGAGTGCAGAGTGGGGAAGGGGCTAATGGTCTGACCAGAGGCCTCAGCTACCTGATTGTTTCTGGAAGACTTGGGCTGGTCCCACCCTTGGTCCATTATTTCCTTTATACAGGGTTCTGACATCACTTCCTCAAACAGGCAAAGGATATGCACCTGTCATAGCAAAAGCAGACATCCAGGAAAGGAACAGCAGCAAGTGAAGAGGTGACTGCCTCTTAGTGGAAGGGAAGTAAATGCAAATCTAGGAGCTTTCATTATTACTTCTTTGCATTGATATTGCATTGGGGAAAGGAGGAGTAGGAGTTTGAAGAAGGTTGTGCAATGGCTACTTAAAGTCTGTTTTTGAGTGTGGATCAGAAGGATAGGAATATAAAAAGCAGTTGCTCAATATATCTATACATGTGCAACAAAGGAGGCAAGGGAAATAAAGAAAATGTTTTGCACCGATAGAGGAGGGAGAGGGGAGACTTGGGGGAGTGTTTGGTATCCTGCATCTGGAAGGGTGGGGGGACACTGGTGGGCAATGACAGCAATGGGTAGGGTGGTAGGCTGCAACAACTGTGGTGCACCAATCTTTCTAAAAATTGCCTGGAGTGTGGAGGATGTTTAGTGTGCAACCACATAGAAAACTTAGAAAGGAGATTGAGGGTCTGCAGGAAGAACTAAGACAGGCAAGGCAGATTGGGGTGGGTTTACCTAATACTGGAGGGAGAAGAAGGAGATGAGGGAGGGATTTAAGCCAATAGTGGTGAGGAGAGGGTCAGAAGAAGGGAAGCAGAGACAAAGGGGCCCAGGCCAGGAAGAACAATTGCCGGGGAAACCAGGTCAGGAGACAAAAGGCAAATGGAAGGAGGAGATAGGAACTTGTGAGGGGAGGCAAAGAAGTGGCAAAAGTCATAGAGTGGAAAGGAGAGAACAGGTTACTATGAAGAGAGAGGGAGTGGGCATTTGTGAAGGGCCTTCAGAAAATAGTTGTGCATTGTTAGAGAGGAAGAAGGTGGAGGAGGGAAATGATGAAATTAGAGGAGTAATTGATAAATGCCTGGACCAAACTGGAGCGGAGGAAGTTCTGCTGGGAGAATTGCAACAGGGGGTAAAAGGGGGAAATAATGTGCAGGAGAAAGAAGAGGAGCTGGAAATGAGAGAGGGAGATGAATGGAAGCAAGCAGGGAGTAAGAGGGGTGGAATCTTAGTGCTGGGGAACTCAATACTAAGAAGTTAGGTGGGGTAGCAAGGGGGAGAGGCATAGTCACATTTGGGTGGAGGCCATGCCACGAATAACAGTGGAAAGGGTGGGACAGTCTGTTCTGAAATATGCTAGAAGGGGTAGGGACAAGCCTCATTTAATTATACATCTTGGGACAAATGACCTGGCTGACAAGACAGTAGATACAGTCCAGAGGAGGTTTGAGGAACTAGCACAATTATGTGAGGGGAGCAGGAAGATCAGTAACTTTTTCAGAGATACTTCCTGCGCCAAAGGCAAGCACAAGAAGAAAGCTGAGAATAGAGGAATTTAATGGATGGCTAAGAACCTGGTGTTGTGCTAAAGGGTATGGGCTGTTGGGGGGGGGAGGGACCTGGGAGGACAGTAGTCTCTATGCCAAGAACAGACTACACTTGAGTGAGGAGGGAAAGAAAGTGTTGAAACAGAGGATGGAGGAGTACATAGAGGAAGTTGGGAATTTAAACTAGGAGTGGGGGATGGCAGTTGGGGAAGAGATATGCAGAGACCACAGGTTGGGAAACCATACGAGCTTACCCCCCATAACAGTGACAAAGGACAAATGGCAAGTACTGTTGGTGATGCTAGGAAAGGAGGGCAGGATGGGAGAGGGGGAAGGGTGGAAGGTGGTTACCCTTAATGCTAGGAGCCTTGGTAGGAAAACTGCAGAGTTACAGGTTCTCATGGCAGATGGAGAGGTGGACATTGCAGTCATCACGGAAACATGGGCCACCCAATACAATGACTGGGACCAGTCTGTACCAGGGTACAGATTATTTTGTAGGGACAGGGTGATTGGGAAAGGAGGAGGGTGGCACTATATGTGAAGGAAGGACTGAAGTGTGTAAGGGAGGAAGGGGAGGAGGGGTACGGAGTCACTTTGGATGCAAATCCAGGATTCCAAGAATAGGATCTTAGAATGGGAGTGGTGTACAGGCCACCATCTCAGACGGAGGAGTTAGACAGGGAACTAGCAGGACAGATCAGGAGGACCTGTGAGAAGGGTAGTGTGGTGATTGTGGGGACTTCAACATGCCAGGAGTGGACTGGAGCACCCTCAACAACCAGGAACAGAAGGGAGCAGGTACTGCTGGATGCCTTTCAGGACAGCTTCCTGCTGCAAATGGTCAGTGAATCAACCAGGTTAGGAAATACCCTTGACCTTGTGCTGGCAAATGGGGACTTTGTGAGAGAACTTACAGTGGAGGAACCGCTGTCAGGGAGTGACCACTGCTCAGTATGGCTCACATTGGATATGGGCAAGGAAGGAGTGGAATCTGGCACAATAGTGCTGGACTTCAGGAGGGCCGACTTTGGGAGGATGGGGGAAGTGGTAAAAGGGTACCTGGCCAGAATTCAATCTAGTATGGACACTAACCAGAGGTGGAGCTCATAAAGCTGGGGATAGTGGAGGCAACCAAAACCTGCTGCAAAGCCCAGAGCAAGAAGGCTAGGGCTAAGAAACCGATCTGGTTGAGCAAGGAGGTCATGGAAAAAGTAAGGAGGAAAAGAGCTGCCTTTAGGAAGTACAAGAAAACAGGGAGTGAGGGAGGACAGGGAGGAGTACTTGACAGAATCGAAGGAGGTGACAAGGGTAGTAAGGGGAGCCAAATCATCTACGGAACTCAGGCTGGCACAAGGCATTAAGAAGGGGGAGAAGGACTCCTTTAAGTACATCAGGGAGAAAAGGAGCTGTAAGGACCACATAGTAAGGATTAGGAAGGAGGGGGGGTGGAAGCAGGGTGCGATAAGGCAGAAGCACTAAATGAGTACTTCTGCTCAGTATTTACTAAAGAGAAGAGGGGGGGTGACACCCAAGGTGGGAGAAATGGCAGAAGCAGGGGGGAAGTGGTGACAGATGGGGAAATCATGGAGAGCAGAGTTCGAGAGGGTTTGAAGGCACTGAGGGTGGACAAGGCACCAGGCCCAGATGGCATCCACCCCAGGGTACTGAAGGAGCTGGCAGAGGTCCTTGCAGGACCTTTGGCAGACCTATTTAATGCCTCACTACATTCGGGGTGTGTACCAGGACTGGAGGATGGCTCATGTGGTGCCCCTCCACAAGAGTGGCCCCAAGGATGAACCGGGAAACTACAGACCAGTGAGCCTCACATCCATCGTGGGTAAGCTAATGGAGACCATCCTGAAGGAGAGGCTGGGCCTTTCTAGAGGCCAAAGGACCACAGGACAGCAGACATCATGGCTTCATATGTGGCAGATCCTGCCAAACCAACCTGGTCGAGTTCTATGACTGGGTAACTAGGCAGCTGGACAGGGCCATGCAGTGGATGTCTGTATCTGGACTTCAGTAAGGCATCTCGACCCAGTGCCACATGGAAGGCTGGGAAGGAAGTTAGTAGGCACAGGGGCGGGTGCAAAGCTGGTGAGATGGGTAGGAAACTGGCTGCAGGGAAGACAACAGAGGGTGGTGGTAGGTGGGGAGCTCTCACACCCAAGGGCGGTGACGAGCGGTGTTCCACAGGGCTCAGTGTTGGCACCAGTGTTGTTTGGGATATTCATTGCAGACATATCATGGGACATCAAGAGCAAGATCAGTCTGTTTGCTGATGATACCAAGGTAGGCGCGGTGGTGGATGACCTAGGGGGATGGTAGGGGTTGCAGGATGATCTGGCAAAGCTTGAAACCTGGTCAGACACCTGGCAACTGGGCTTTAATGCCAAAAAGTGCAAGGTGCTGCATTTTGGGATGAAGAACCTAAGGAGGAGTTACCAGCTAGGGGAGTGCAGCTAGCCCAGACAGAGGAGGAGAAGGATCTGGGTGTGCACATAGGGTCAATGAACAACTTGGCACAATGTGGAGAAGGCAGCTGCAAAGGCCAACAAAATGCTGGGTTGTATTGCAAGGGTATATCCTCAAGAAGGAGGAGGTGATTCTGCCACTGTATAGGTCATTAGTTAGACTAGACCTGAGTACTGCGTGCAGTACTGGCGTCCATATCTGAAGAGGGACATTAAGTTACTGAAGGGGGTGCAGCGCAGAGCGGCAAAGATGATCAAGGGGCTGGGGGACTTATTATATGAGAGGAGGTTGAAGGAGTTGAACATGTACTCACTGGAAGAGAAGAGAGACAGGGGTGACATGATTGAAACCTTTAAATACATGAAAGGTATAAACAAGACGGGTACAGAGGGGCTGTTCAAAGTAAGGAAGGGGAGGGCCACCAGGGGCCATGATATGAGACTGGAGCGAGGAAGGTTCAGGAGGGAGATGAGGAGACACTTTTTTACAGAGAGGGTGGTGGCTGGGTGGAATGCGTTACCTGCTGAAGTGGTATGCAGTAGAACAGTGGACTGCTTCAAACGAGGATGGGACAGGACAAAGGGGGAGGGTTAATGAAGGGGAAGGGTGGAAGGGAGGGGCAGCTGCAGAATAAGGGGTGCTAGCTGCACATTCGAGCAGACTTGATAGACCTCTAGGCCTTTATCTGCTGGCAAATTTCATATGTTTGTAAAATTTAGGATGGTTCTGCTTTAAACAGGTATGCATGGTGCCAAATGGCAGGGATAGCCATTTTTAGGTGTATTGCCTACTTTTTAAGGTGAGGGGAGGTGCAGCAAAGCAGCAGAAAATATTTCTTAGTTACAGGACGTATATAAAAAAATCAAAAACATGCTAATGTTATGAAATATAAAGACTTACATTGTAACAAAATGCACCTAGATTATGTTACAAATGTATCATACACTGAATAACATTTGCATGAATTTACATTATGTTAAAACATTATACTTAAAATCAGCATTTGCAATAGGTTAAAATGGGTAGTTCGAGTTGCATAATGGATGGAGTAAATTGCATAATTAATGACAGGATGGCTGGTAGCAGGAGCAAGGAACTTTAAAGGGGTTGTTGTAAGCAGTCAATTTCAAGTGGGTTAGTGATATATACAGTATGGGTGCAAAAGACTATTCCGGGTACCAGAAACCATGGTGAATGCCTTTTCTCCTAAGGTGGATTATGTGATTTCAGGGGATATGGAGGACTTTCTAGACTTGGCCCTCAGGTAATTTATTTACTCATCTTTTGCTGCCCAGGTAAACACACTAGACAAATAAATGTGTATTTTCAGGTATGACCCTGGAGATAACAAAGAAATACTCAGACAATTTGAAAAGGCATTAGCTTTGGATGAACCTGTTTAGGACATTTCTGAGGTAATCTGGGTAATTGTCATGTATCATGCAGTAGAGATGACAACTTTTCGGTCATTCTGGAGGCATCCTCCCACATTTCCAAATAACTCACAGTGATGGCTTTGTCTGTCATAGGTGGGGTCGAAATTCCAGATTCAGCTGCGAATAGTAAAGATCTGGGGCTAGATTTTCAAAACTGGAAAAAATTGCACACATGCAGAAAACAAAAAGCGACATAAGGGAGGGTTTCCTCATGCAACTGCCTTCTGGTTTTCCAAATACACTTCTTTTTTTTTTAAATAGGATCTTTTTTGCAATCTTTTCCACAATTCAAGGCAACTTGCACTATTTTGTTCCACAGCTGTAGAAAAATGCTATGGTGGGGGGAAGGAAAATAGAATTTTCTGAGGCGCAGGGATTTTTTCATGCACCATGGAGTTGTGCACAGGGACTTAGTCCCTGGGCCATGTCAGGCCATTTGAAAATTGAGCCCCAGGTCAGTAATCCTGCTTATCTGACAGGATGCTTTTCTTAACAGTAAGTCCAGCACAAATGGCTACTATCTTTGTCATTCTGGTAGTCCGAATAATATTTTGTGAGATATGTGATATTATGGGTGTTATTGTCAACCTCTACCTCACTATCTATCTCTCTACAAGAAATACTTTACTAGTAGTTGCCAAAGTGCACATCCTCTGTTTTAATCTGGAACCCAAAGAAACTGGCTGCTTGAAACCAGCAAACTGGACGAGATACAAAAGAGTCTAGCAGCCCTCAAGACAGGCAAGGATCTGGATCCAGATGGGATCCATCCGAGAGTGCTCAAAGAACTGGCAAATGAAGTGGATGAACCTCTGGCATGCCTTTTCAATAGCTCAGTTCAATCAGAGATTGTCCTGGGGGACTAGAGGGTGCCAGACATTGTTCTGCTTCATGGGGGGGGGGACAAGGAATAAGCAGGCATCTAAAGGCCATCAGTCTCACCTCTATTGTCGGAAAGCTGATGGAGTCTCTTATCAAAGCAGACCATGTGAACTATCTGGAGGATAATGGTCTCCAGGATAGTAAACAGCATGGTTTTGTGGCAGGGAAGTCATGCTAGATAAACTTAATAGCCTTTTTTGATTGGGTTACAAAGGAATTGGATAAAGGCCATGCCAAGGATTTTTTTCTTTACTTCAGCAAGGCTTTCAACTCTGTGCCTCACAGACACCCGCTGAAGAAGCTGGTGGACCTTGGGATGGCTAGGGATATAGTCAGATGGGTGGAAAATTGGCTCAAAGGTACACAGCAGCGGGTACTGGAAAACAGAGTTAAATCAGAAGAGATGGAGGTCACAAGTGGGGTACCACAGAGGTCTGTCCTGGGTCCAGTCCTTTTCAACATGTTCATTAGTTACCATGGAGAAGGGATCTGGGGTAGGTCAGGTCTCTTCACAGACACCACAAAGCTCTGCAGAAGAGTGGACAGCACTGAAGCAATTTGAGAATTACAGGACAACCTGCAGAGGCTAGAAAGATGACAGAGGGTCTGGCAGTTGAATTTCAACACCACAATGCACCTATGGAAAAGGAATCCCACTAGGACAGAATACTGGATGGGTGGGGTAAACCTCAGTACTACAGCAGAAGAACGTGACCTCAGAGTCATTATTAGTGACACCCTTAAGCAGGCTAGCCAATGTGACAAGACTTGCAGTAAGGCAAACAGGATGCTGGGATGTATAGGGAATGGTATCGACAGTAGAAGGAAGGAGGTGATACTCCCTTCTATAGATCTCTGGTGAGACATCATCTGGAGTACTGTCTCCAGTTTTGGAGCTCTTACCTTAGAAAAGACAAGGACCGGCTGGAGATGGTACAGTGTAGGGTAAGAAAGATGATTCAGGACCAGCAGGGTAAGTCCTACAAGAAATAACTTAGGGAGCTGAATATGTATTTATTAAAGGCCAGATGGGAGGGGGGATATGATAGAGATATTCAATTTTCTGAAGGGAATAAATGAGGGGGACTCTGGGGGACTGTTTAATAGGAACACCAGCTCAACAACATGTGGGAGAAGCTTCAAGATAAACTAAGGAGGGGGAGAAAACCAGGCACTATGGAAAAGAAACATACATTTGAATGGAACGGGACATGGCAGTAATCATATCTGATTATCTAAAGGTTACCAAACAATGTGAGAAGGCTATGAGGAAAGCCAGTGGAATGCTGGGGTGCATAGGAAGAGGTATCTCAAGCAGAAGGAAAGAGGTGGTGATGCCAATGTATGTAACATTGGTGAGACCTCATCTAGAGTACTGTGTCCAGTTCTGGAGGCCGCATCTCCGGAAGGACATAGACGAGCAGAAGTGGTTCAGAGAAGGGCAACAAAAATGATGCAGGGGCTGCACCAAAAGTCATATGATGGGAGACTGGAGGATCTCAATATGTATTCCCTGGAGGAGAGAAGAGAGAGGGGGGATATGATAGACACTTTCAAATACGTCATGGGTGTAAATAAGGTACAAGATGGTAGCATCTTTCAAAAAAAGATGATCAGTATCAAGGGGCCATGCTATGAAGATAGAGGGAGTAGACCTAAGGGTAACATGAGAAAGTATTTTTTCATGGAAAGGGCAGTGGATCCATGGAACAGCCTCCTGGCAAAAGTTATAGGGGCAGAAATGGTAGGGGAATTCAAAAATGCATGGGACAAGACATAAAGGAACTCTAGCGACAGGAAAGAGAGGGTAAGCCACAGATCATTTAGAATCTGTGATATATGAAACAGGTAGGGAAAATGGGCAGACTGTGTGGGCCAAGTGGTCCTTATCTGCCATCAAATTCTATGTTTCTATGAGTATGATAACCATTGAGGAGGGGTACCACCCCAGAATGACACCAGGTCATAGGGTTCTATAGAGACCCATGGGCAGACTGGATGGAGCATTCGTCTTTTTCTGCTGTTACCATCTATGTTTCTATGTTTCTTTTTCAAACAGGTGAGCCATGTTGTGGTGAAGTAGGGAGAAAGCCAGAAGAAGGAGAATTAGAATTAGGGTATGGTTGGTTCCAAAAGGAAAAGGGATAAGCTTATGTATAATGACGTTTGGAAGAATAACAGGACTGGGTTACAGAAGAGTCAAACAGAAACACCATGATGCAGCAGCTCCTAGGCCCATGCTGCACTCTTGGAGGTTGCTTACCTCCACTCAAACAACAGAATGTCTTCACTGAAGACTCTCTAGAGGCCTAGGGCGCTAGGGACACGCTTATATGTTTTGAGTACTGGCTACACGAATGGGATTGACAAAGTAAAGACAAACTTTTTTGCATTTATGTTTGCTTGTACATTCCTTTATTTTGTGCGGTACCTAAACTCAGTGTGCGCGCTCTCTTTTTGGATACTCTGAGTTACAGAAGGACAGGGGTCAAGTCTCTATAAAAGAAGACTGGGACACATGGGAAGTATGGGTCATGGAACAAAGAGGACAAAGCCCTGTTGAAGAAAATTGTGAAATATGACAGGACCTGCTTACGATGAAGGGGCAAACTGCTGCATCCTGAATGAAAAAGCTACACAATAGGCAGGGACCCTACTTTTCTGCAGCACTTCAGTCCTGATTTCTGCAGCAGGGCTCCTAGGCTTCTGCTGTGGCATTAGTTCATTCCTGCTATCTGAAACCTTTCTTTCTGTGGCTAAACACTGTCCTGCCATTGGGTAAACTATGATGTGATGTCATCAATGACATCATGTGCCGAGCATAGTTAGAGAAGGAACTTCAGGATAAACTGAGGAGGGGGAGAGAACCAGGCACTATGGACAAAATGTACATTTGAATGACAAACCACCAACAGGAAGGAATTACATGGCAGTGCATATGTTCTGTGACATGATGCAAATTCTGGAAAAATCCCACAGCTAAGGAAATGCAGAATTTCAGGGGTCTTGACAATGAGGCATATCTGGATTATAAAGTAGCAGGGTGGGCCTGAAGCGACCTGAAAATGGTCTCAGCACAGCCTTGCTTACAGCATGAATATGCTGCCTCATAGTTAAATGCAAACATGCAAAAATCATTATTATAGGGGTGCCGTTGCACCCCTATAGTTAGGGTTGAGTAGCCTGTTAAATGATAAACCCTTGACTTTGCACTCATTTGTTCCCATAGTCGCGATATGGCATCAGAACCACCCATTGCTAGAATGGACCCACAATGGCCACTGGGAGCAAATGAGTTAATAGCTTTGGCACCGTTTGACTAAATCAGTTGAAATTTTGCATGTGTTGTCTAGTCAGCAAGGTATTGATCTGTGAAAAGTTTTGTGATGGCAGCTTGTGTGGTTTCTGAGATCTGCATATGTCATTTTCTGAAAATGTCTAATTTTTTTCCTATGCTGAACATGGGTTTTATTTGCTTTCATCTACAGCCTTTATGGAATAGAATCTTTTCCCAAAATTTTCAGGGTACATGTGGGATGTCCTAAGGTAGTGTCTTTGAAAGGTCTGGAGGTCTGGCTGGCTCAGCCTAAGCAGTTGAATACAATATCAGGTCCACCTCCTGGCAAAAAAATCCATGCTAGGACTTACCCCCTCGGGTATAGAATCTACTCAGCCAGATGCACCAGGGGCCTGAACACCCTCACACTACAAGTCCCCTTTCACCGCACCTCACAAGGCCAGCGGTCATTTGAATACCAGGCGCCCTCCTTGCTAAACACCCTTGGAGGAGATGTCCAGAAGGAAGTCAGGTTTGGACTGTTTAAATCTAAACTTCATGCACTACTTGTATCAACCAGTGACTGTGACTGTGGGATCTAATATCTTTCTACCTCCTTATAGTTACTTCTTGCCTCCAACCTGAGTAATCACCAGCTCCTTCCCTATTCTCTTTCTCTACCTCTTCTGTTACCTAGATCACCATTTCTCCCCCTATTCCTCTCTCACTAGATCACCATTTCTCCCCCTATTCCTCTCTCACTCCTCATCATCCATCAATCCCTTCCCTCTATCTTCCCTTTCTATGCCCCCTCCTCCCGCTATTTACCACCTACTCTGCATACTCAACCTCTATCCTTTTGTCCCCCATGACTGCCCCATACCCCCTTCCTTCCTTCCCATGTTTTCTATTCCACATAGAAATGTAGAAACATAGACTTTAACGGCATATAAGGACCACTTGGCCCACCCAGTCTGCCCATTTCCCTACCTACTAGATAAGCTGCAGATTCTAGTTAACCAACAGCCTACTTCCTGCCACCCCCCCACTACAATTGCCTTATGTCTGTCTCATGCATGTTTGAATTCCCCCACTGTTTTAGACCCAACAACCTCCCCAGAAAGGCGGTTCCATGCATTCACCACTCTCTCCATGAAAAATAATGTCCTCACATTACCCCTGAGCTGTCCCCCACCTCTATCTTTAAATTGTGTCCCCTTGTTCTTACACATCTCTTTTTCTGAAAGATGCTACCCTCCTGGACTTTGTTGATTCCCATCAGGTACTTGAATGTTTCCATCATGTCCCCCCTGTCCCTCCTTTCATCAAGGGTATACATAATAAGCTCTCTCAGTCTCTCTTCATATGGTTTCTGATGCAGACCCTGCACCATTTTAGTTGCCCTCCTCTGGACTGCTTCCATCCTGTCTATGTCCTTGCACAGATGAGGTCTCCAAAACTGCACACAGTACTCAAGATGGGGTCTCACCAACTGTCTGTACAGAGGGATAACCACTTCCCTTTTTCTACTTGTGATGCCCTTCCTATGCATCCCACTATCCCCCTGGCTCTCCTTACTGACTTCTCACATTGCTTACCAACCTTTAGATCATCTGATATGACTACGCCCAGGTCCCTTTCCATTTTTGTTGTTGTTAGTACCTCCCTTGCTATTGTGCACTCTTCTCCTGGGTTTTTGTTTCCCAGATGCATTACTTTGCACTTCTTTGCATTGAATCTAAGTTGCCATATGTCTGACCATTCCTCCAACCTTGCCAAGTCCCTTCTCATCCTTTCTACCCCCCCCTTGTGTATCAACTCTGTTACAGATCTTTGTGTCATCTGCAAAGAGGCATACCCTTCCCTCCAGACCCTCTGCAATGTCACCTATAAAGATGTTAAAGAAGACTGGACCCAGTACTGAGCCCTGGGGTACTCCACTAGTGAACCCCTTTCTTCGGAATGTGTTCCATTCACTATTACCTTCTGTGTCCTGTTTTGCAGCCAGTTTGCTACCCAGGCTACCATCCTGGGACCCACTCCCAGGCTGGCTAACTTGATTATTAATTTTTTGTGTGGGACTGTGTCAAATACCTTGCTAAAGTCTAGGTAGGCCATATCCACAGCCCCTCCCTGGTCTATTACTTTGGTCACCCAGTCAAAGAAATCTATTAGATTAATCTGACATGACCTTCCTGCTGTAAATCCATGCTGCTTTGGGTCCTGTGCCCCGCTGGCCTCTAGGTACTCAACAATTCTTTCTTTCAGAAGTGATTCCATCATTTTCTCTACCACTGAGGTCAAACTCACAGGTCTGTAGTTTCCTGCTTCTGCCTTGCTCCCACTTTTGTAAAGGGAAAATCACATCTGCCCTCCTCCAGTCCTCAGGCACCCCATCTTCCCATGATTTGTTAAAAAGTGTTGTCAGTGGAGTCACTAGGCCCTCCCTTAGTTCTTTTAGGATTCCCAAGATCTTGTTCTCTTTTTGATTTGTCAGCTACCCCAGTACCATCTCTAGCCACCTTGCTTGTTGCAATTAGGCTAACCCTTTGCCTTTTTACCTTGCACTTAAACAAAAGAACTGTTTTTAACAATTCTGGCTGTTTTTCACCTCCTTGTCTCTCTCTGTCCTACCTCACTCTAATTTTATCCATTGTTATTTTGTCTCATGGCATATATTGTTCTATTGTATTTCTACTAGCTCTAACTTGAAACCAGTGTATTATTTAACACCTGTATATACAGCCCCCTGTATCCCCTCACAAAATGACTGTATTCATGTATGCTCTGTTAGTTTATCTGACATTTAACTTTTGTACCGTGTATTATGATGTGGAGTCTCTGTAAAGAGCCTCTGGCTCAAATATATTTCTGAAACCTAATAAATAAAAAAAAATAAACAAAAAGTAAAAAAAAAAGTATTAAGTTGTTAAAGAGAAATATGGCTCAAGTTTTGTTTTTCCCATTCTAAGCATGCGCGGTACAGTTTTTGAGTTAACATTCTGGCACAAAATGAAAAATGTGATGTCACAGGACCCTTTTGGTTTTCACCACTTGCTTCTCACTGCGCAAAGCATTTTTTTGTGCCGCAAGACCACCATCTTGCTTTTTCCACTCAAAGTAAAAAATGTGCAAAATACATTATAATCATTTCATTTCATGTTAAAGAACAAACACCTGAATCTAGCTAAACAGTATCTGTTTAACTACATTCTGGAGTTTGTGTTTTAAAAAAAATGCCCAAAATAAATCTTCTGGGCAGCACAAAACCCAGGCTGCCCAGCTTAGTGAGATGAGCCATTCATCCATGTTCTCTGTATGAGAACAGCAGGATTTTCTTGACTTCTGCAGCCACAGCTAGAACTCGTGTTGCAGGCTAGAGTGAAAGGAGTGAACCACTGATCCCATTCTGTCTGCAGCGGACTCCATTTAATCTGATAGAGTATGTTTCCCCGACCCTCCAATCCCCATTCCCAATAATGTTTCCCTGGTGTTTAGTGGCACCCCCACCCTCTAATCACCATCCCCCTAATAGTTTTCTTTTTTCCTGTTGTCTAGTGGTACCCTCCACCCTCCAATTGCCCTCCCAGTAATAATTTTCTCTTTCCCTGGTGTCTAGTGGCACCCCCCACCCTCTGATCATTGTCCCTGTAATAAATTTCTGTTTCGCTGGTGTCTAGTGACACCCCAACCTCCGATTGTTGTCCCCATAATGTTTTTGCCATTTCCCTTGTGGCTAGTAGCACCTCCCACCCTCTGATCACCATTCCCATAATATTTTTGTGTTTTCTTGGTGTCTAGTGGCACCCCCACCCTCTGATCACCATCCCAGTATTGTTATGTTTTTTCCATGGTTTCTAATGGCACCCTCCACCCTCCAATCATCATCCCCATAAAAATGTTGTCTTTCCCCTAGTGTCTAGTGGCACCCCCACCCTCGGATCACATATTTCAAAATTATATTGTTGAGTGTGTATGTATGTAGCGGATTCTTTTTACCAAAATGTAACACTACACATTTGTTATGATTGAAGTTCATCTGTTTGACTTAGCCCAAAGTTCTGTAAGTTTTAATGTTTAATTTTTATTTATTTTAGTCTTTGGTAACTGGTTAAGGCCCACTAGGCACAAGTGCCTGTTTTCAGGGGTGATCTGGGAGCACTGGAGGGTTAAGTGACTTGTTCAGAGTCACACAGTATGCAAGTGGGAGTTGAGGGAATCAAACCCAGGTCTGCTGGATGTACCAAGCTCATTCAAAGCTTGTTACTCTAACCTTTAGGTTCTACTGCTAGTCCCTGGCAATGGTTAAGTACTTAACCATTGTTGAGTATTTGTGGAGGGTGTCAACTTCTCCCCCTAATTTAGTATCATCAGCAAATTTGGAGAGTGAATTAGTGATGTTGCTATCTATATCTAATTTGAAGAGATTTAATAAGGTCAGTCTGAGGACTGAGCCTTGCAGGACTCCGCTGCTGACCAAACCACAATTAGATAGTTCTCCATTGATGCATATCCTTTGAGTTCTGTCCTTCAACCAGTTGTTAATTCACCTGATCAGGTAGTGGTTGAGTCCCATGTATGTAAGGTTTATTACACGTTTGTGGTGAGGGACAGTATCAATGCTTTGGTAAAGTCTAGCAGTATGACACTGACTGGGATATTATTATCAAGACTGGAGCTTACATTGTTGTAAAAAGTAACTAAGTTTGTTGTGCAAGAACATCCGTTTGTAAATCCATGTTGGTTGGTATCTGTTAGTCCTTTGGACCAAATCTCTGATTCACTTCTGACTTTTATTAGCCTTTCCATTGTTTTACAGCAGAGAGACATTAAGCTGATAGGTCTGTAGTTGTTTGCGAGCCCTTTATTACCCTTCTTGTATATCAGAACAGCAACCACTGTTCCTCATTCAGAAGGTACCTTGCCAGTTTCCATGGACCTTTTTGAAAAGGATTGACAATGAAAGTGATAAAGTCAAAGACATCTCTATTAGGAACCTCAAGTGGATATTGTCAGGTCCAAGGGAAGTATTTACCTTTAATTATTTTTCATGAATGACTCAATTACATCTTTAGCGAAGTGAATAATACTGCTGCCAGTAGTAATCTGTGATTCTGTAACCTGTGCCCTTTCATTGAATACTGAACAAAAGAACTCATTGAAGATTTTGGCTGCTGTTTTGTTGTCCTCTACTACTGAACCATTTGCGGTAATAGGGCCTACCTGTTTTGGTTCATTTTTTGGCTATTAACATAAGGAGAAAAATGCTTTATTATTACTGCCCTTGGTATGAGTAATTTTAAATTCAATCTTGCTCTTCTCATTTCTGTTCATGTGCTGAAGTTTTTTAGCTCAGTCTTACAGCCACTGCTAGCAGCTGCAGTATTGTCCTTTCTGAGTTTCTTGTGTGATTTTTCTTTTTTAGTTATTTAATGCTTGATGGCTCTAGTGAGCCTTGCTGGGACCCTATCCCTTTTGTTATATTTCTTTTTCCTTGGTACAAATGTTTTCTCAAGTTCCAGTATGTTTTTTTCTGAGGAAGGTCCAGGTTTCCTCTACAGATAAATCTGATGTCAAGGATTTCCAATCAATAGACCTTATAGTGTCTCTAATATGATTAAGGTCTGTCTTATTGTAATCACTAATAAACTGTGACGGTATATCCAGATGTCCAGCAATGACTGGATGAACTGCAGAATATTTTCCCCACTGTACTTCTCCTCTGTGACTGACATGATAGGTAAGGTCCTTCATCCATTGGAGTGCCTCTGTGAGGCAGTCTGCCTTAATAAACTCCTGAATGAACTGTTGGTTGCAGAGATGGGATGGAAATGGAGCTTTATTTGGGCACAGCCAAATGGGCTAAGACATAGGATGTTTTGGTCTGCACTGCTGCTCCAGATGTCACTAAAGAGATGTACATAAGTTTGGAACCTTCTTAAGAAGTGGCACCATTTGAGTGCATGCTGCCTCATAATGTGGTGCGAAGAACATTTCGAGAAAATGTGATATGAGACAACACGAGGTGAGACAACATGAGCCAAGAAACTGATTTAAGAAAACATGATTTGACAAAAACGTGATTTGAGAAAACATGATTTTTCTTGACTTTGCTGTTCTCACCTCATTTTAAATGAAATCACTATATTAGATTCTAAGAAATGTGATTTGAGAAAATGTGATTTGGAAAAACATGACTGCTCTTCATTTTTTCCTTTCTTTTCTCATTTTAAATGAAATGCATATATTAAATTCAAGAAAATAGAAAATGTCATTCAAGAAAACATAATTTGAGAAACATGACTGTCTTGACTTTGCTTTCTTACCTCATTTTATTGAAAGAGATACAGTATATTAGATTGCTGAAAATGCGATGCAAGAAAATGTGAGTTGAGATAACATGATCCAAGACAAGCACTTGTCAGTGCCGAATGCTTGCTTCCTGGTATTAGCTTTGGACTTGCAGGAGTTAGACAGATGCAGAATAGGAGAGGCAGTGAAGTATTGAACTCGTGCCTGCCCCACCTCCACCCTGCAGAGATGGACAGGCATTGGAGTGTGCCTTTGGGACATCGCCCATAACACTCATGGCATTTCACCTCACCCTATCCTGCAGACACCAAGTGTTGAGGTGTGCCTTGGGGTGTTCAGCTTTACAGTCACCCCATTTCATAAGGACATATGCTGAAATGGGTTCAGTATAGGAGAATGGGGTGAACTCTGGGGCTGCAGAGTCCAAGGCACAACTCAATGCCTGTCACTGGCTTCAGGATTGGGGTGGGGGTGGAATGGCATGAGCATTATAGCCAGCAATCCAAAGGCACACCCCGACACCTATCAGGCTGCACAGGGTGGGATGTTATGGTTAGAAACCCTAATGCCCTGGGTATTTGTTGGTATTTGCACTACAAATTTTCAGCATGACCTTTTTGTGAACCCCACCTCATGAAAGCATTTGGGACCTCAGCTCATGAATAGTGGCACTGTGATTTTGTTAATCTGTCCTGAACATTGATTTCCCACAGCGACCAAGCCATTCTGCACCAGATGTGTGAAAACACAGTTCGGGCAAGATGTGAAAAATAACAGCTGTACCATTCATAGGGAGGTGTGAAGAGATGGCAATATTGAAAATCCGGCGTGAAAATATTAAAAATGCTCAAACTTAGAAACATACGTGGAAACTGCACAACACATGCTCGTAACACAGTCATTTAGTGGAATTATTTCACCAAATTTTCAACATAGGTATTTTGTGACCTCTGCTCATGAGTAGTGGCACTATGATTTTCTTACTCTGTCCCAAACATTGATTTCCCACAGAGACTATGCCACTGTGCACCAGATGTGCAAAAACAGATTTCAGGCAGGATGTGAAAAATGACAGCTCTACAGTTCATAAGGAGGTGTGCAAAATTGACAATGCTGAAAATCTTGAGTGAAAATATTACAAATTCTCAAAGTTATGAGTGTGCGTGGAAACTGAGCAATGCATACTCATAACACAGTCATTTTATTGACTTTTGTCAACACATTTTCGACATAGGCATTTTGGGACCTCCACTCCTGAACAGTGTCACTGTGATTTTCTTAATCTGTCCTAAACACTGATTTCCCATAGCTATTGCGTGCCGGAAGTGTGAAAACACATTTTGGCCAGGATGTGAAAAATGACAGCTGTACTGTTAATAAGGAGGTGTGAAAAAATGCCAATGTTTAAAATCTGGAGTGAAACTATTACAAATTCGCAAAGTTACGAATGTGCATGGAAACTGCTCAATGCACACTCATAACACAGTAATTTTTGGGAATTTTTCTCACCAAGTTAGCAACATAGGCTTTTTGGGAGCCCACCTCATGAACAGTGACACTGTCATTTTGTTAATCGGTCCCTAAAGATGACTCCACGCAGTGCCCGTGAAATCACCTTTTGGGGCCGAATAATCAGATGACAGTCTCTGAATTCATGAGATAGGGTCCCAAGAACTCCATGTTGAAAATTTGGTGCCAAAATTCCCCAAAATGGCCAAGATATCCACCTAAGTTGAACCTCACCCCCCCATTTATGCCATTATACAGCTTACCAGCATTTCTTCAGTTCGCGGTTGGCTTTGAAGAGTACAGACGTGTTCCCACTCCACCGAAAATCATCGTGCTGGGCTCCGGAGGTAAGTATGGTGTGAGAGGGGTGTGTGGGGAGGTCATGTGTGCAGAGGGTGGGTGCGGATTGGGGGAGGGGCACCAGAAACAACAAGGGATGGTTTTCTGTTTTTACAGGGTTTTAAAAAAAACAAAAGACCTCACGGGATGTTTTTTCTATTACAGGGACAATGGGCACACTGAGGTGGGCTCCCAGCATGCCACTTTGGTATTTGTTGGGGGGACTGTAGCTGACAGGGATTGGACACCCCATTGGCACATACAGAGTGTTTGGGGGGTGCATGAGCCGAGGGGGATTGGGCACCCCCTTGACACACAACAAATGGGAGGGACGTTATGTCAATGGGGATTGGGCTCCTCCACCAGCAAATGAACTTGAGGAGGGTATTCTGACAGGGGGATTGGGCACCCCCGTTGGCTTTCATGGGGACTGTGAGAGGCGGCCAGTGACAGCCGCCACTATGTTTATTGAAATGGAACACCAGACAAGGCAAGCTGTGATTCACTGCTGGAATCACGGACCACCACAGCAGCAAAAAACAGCTGATTGTTAAATGATGGGGCACTCCCTGATTGCAACAGCTTGTTTCTTTCAAGTTGGTGGCATGCTATAATACTGCTGCCATTGACAGCATGCTACACTATTGGCACCACAGAAACCAGCCCCAAAATGGACTGTTGGCAGTGGCCACAACACTGCCGCACCTCCACAACTCGCTACTACAGCAAGCTGCCGCCATATGTTTCTTGCACATATGCGCAAGCAAGCACACATAAAAATGTGGCTGACCTAAATTTTGACTTTCTTTCCTCATTTAACATAAAATGGATATGTTAACTTTCAAGAAAACATAATTCAAGAAAGTGTGATTGGTCATGACTTTGCCTTCCTCACCTCATGTTACATGAAAAGGAAATAGGGACCAGTGAGGAATTGAGATGTCTCTGAAACTGGAAGCGCTTGAAGGAGAAAGAATGCAAACTTGGTGTGCTTCTGGATTGCTCTAGATGATTCTATCACCAGATGCACTCGACAACCATCTGAGAAAGATGCTTGCAGCGAGAGCGGAACCAGTAGACTTCTTTGAACTAATAAACCATGGTTTCTTTGGCTTTACTCTCATGTGGCCAACACTAGTCCCCCTCTCAATCACATTGTCTGCCCCACCACTAAGACTCCTACTCCCTGTCCTGACTCCTCTCCACCAGTACCACATGCAGAACTGTAACTTAGCAGAAATGGCATTGTTGAATGGGCCCCAACCCCTTTCCTTCCTTACATCCCTTTTACCACCAGTTCTTTTCCATGTGATTTCTACACAATGACACGATGGCAGGTGCTCAGACATGCATGCTCATTGCCTGCTTTGACTTTGAGTCCTTCATACACTCATTGAGGGACTTACTGTCTCACTGCAGTAGCCTAATTTACTTAGTTTTCACTGGCAGACAAAATAATGTAAAAAATAAAGATGGATTTATGTGCCCCAGCCCACACTGCCAGCAGTTAACTTATTAGTCAAAATAATCCTTCAAACTACACCCCCCCCCCCCGCACCTTTCCCATTCTGCTAAATTCACTCTGCTCTGCTCCTGCTGCAGCCGGGGAGGGGGATAAAAATAAATATTGATTTCTGTGCCCAACACACCACCACTTAGTGAAAAAAAGTTTGTTAAATCTTTCAACCCTCCCCCGCACTTCTTCCAGTCTGCTTAATTCACTCTGTCCTGTTCCTGCTTCAGGGCCTGCAACTAACTCTCAATACAGGCTCATACTGTGCACTCTCTCCTCTGCAGCACAGTTTCACTAGACTGCGTGCCAGAAACTACAGTTAAACATAGTGAGAATTAGCTAACTTGGATGATAATGCAAATTCTTTAATGACTTCTGAAATTTTCTGGTCAAAAGCCACCCTTTTTGACATAAAAGGAGCTCCTTCAGTAGCCAGGCCCTCGTCCTGTGAGTGAGAGCTTGAAATGGCCATGCAGTGTGTGCAGCCTTGGGAGTTCTCACTCTCCAGCATCACTGATTGGCTGCTGCAGATCATGCGGCTTGCTAACAACTTCTACATGCTCAATTTGTGCTTCCTGTATTAAAAAAAATGCGACATCACAATATCAATGTGCCAAAATGCCAAAACTGAGTTTTATCAAACCTGCTTCTGCAGTGTCCAAAAAAACAGATTTTAACACATTCACTGGGTAAAAATTCAGCATCTGCACATTCTTAGTTTGAAGTGAAGAGGCACATGCTAACTTAACATCTAAAAGTAGCTTTTTTTTAAATTTTATTTTACAATTATTTGGCCAAGAATGACACACTAAGCTGAGGCTTGTTTCCAGGTGCATCCTGGGAGCAGAAAAAAGTTGAGTAACTTACTCTTGGTCATACAGTGTGTAAGTGGTGCCTGTGGGATTCAAACCCAGTTCTGCAGGTATGCAGCTCAGTGCTCTAAATATTCTATTAGTTGATCATGTTAACAATAATCATAAGGATATGATTACTGGGAAATGTCCTTTTATGCAGCCAGGTGGGCTGTAAGGTATGGGGCACAGCAAAATTCCATCACCTACCTGTGAAGTGTAGTTATTACAGCATAACTGCAAACCATGAAGTGTTTTATTGTGTATTTATAAAATGGCAATGAAAAATCCTGAAACCTCATTGGCTAACAGACATCACTGACAATGCAGTGAAAAGCTAGCAATGTACAGTCATGTGCCAAAGCGCATTACCAAATCAAAAAACCTTCATTAGCTGTAAAATCAGAGTAAATTTAATGTTCATAACTTTGCCATTGTAAATTTATTCAAACAAATGATTTTATGTAAAATAAATCATATTAAAAATGTTTCATTGGGGGGCGGCTAGCTCGGCAACATGACGGATGTACTTTAGCTTTGCTCCTCTGGACACATTATTTATTTATTTACTTATTTATTTAGATTTTGATAACCGGGCAAGCTCACTGAGACCAAGGGTCCCTTTTTCAGGAGTGACCTGGATTAGTTACAGACAATGATTACATAGAGAATAATATATGGGGTGGTGTGTTTAACAAGATTTTACACACACCCGAGTTGTGAGATGCTACATAAACCCCGAGAAGAAGCCCGGTTTATAAAACATCCACAATGAGAATAGTAATAAATCAGTTTACCACCACTTCATATTTTATTTTTTATAATTACAGGAGTGCGCTTTTTCGCCTCTGCAGTTATAAAAAATGAAATAAGCTAACATTAGTGTTCAGGAAGCTGCAGACCAGTCTTGATTTTGTGCGGTAGGCAGTCTTCCTAATTATAAGGCTGCACTTGTTGGAGAAAAAATGAAGAGGATACTTTATTTAAAAAAATGTGTAGATACTTAGATTTTAGTTTTAATATAAACTTACCGCCGTCTCGGCTGTGGTGTCAGGCTGATGGGAAAATACTTATTTGTTTTCATTTTCAAGTGGTTTACTGGAGGAAAATAGTTGTTAATTTTTTTTTTTATAAAAACTTTGTTTCCCAAATACGAGGGACCAGGAAGTGTGCTGCGCCATGGGATTCCGTCACGGAACGTGAACGTCGGAGAACAGCGACTGAGGGATGGCTGTTCCAAGGGAAACCTGGCATATGTTTGCTGTTATAACCAGCTGAGCTGGTTATAACAGCAAATTATAACCGGGTTTCCCTATGGGAAAAAGCGCTACCCGGTAATTATATACAATTAGCACACAGTAGTACATACTTTGGCAGGAGCACACAGTAGATTAAGCATACATTAGAATAGGGTAAGAAGTATGTTACAGAGCATGTCAGTTACATTTACATAAAACACAGTAAGTTTACATACACATAACAGCATAGTAGATTAAATCAGACATGTGAAATGGCACGTTTAGCACGTTGCCACTAAGGAGGATGATAAAAGTTTCTCTTACCCACCTCGGAAGGTAAATAGCAACAGGGAGGCAGAAAAGTAAACATTTAAATCCTTGATCCTGTGGAATCTCTGAGGAAGCAATTCCAAATGCCTGAGGCCCAAACAAGACTCCAGGTCCAGATAGATGCTGATCAAGAGTGTGGTATGACGGAGCTAAAGAGATTATTGGTGGGAGTCCCGGCTACATTTGCCAAGATGCAAGCAGGGATGAAAGCAGGTTTCACCAACATTGTGGCGCAAATTACCCACATTCAAACAGTTGTTACAGGCCTCTCCGAAACTACAGCCACTCACACCACCCGTATAGATGAACTAGAACAGATGGTTAGTGAGCTGGAGGCCATTGTATCCACTGCATCCCGAAAATGCAACACCATTGAGGAGACCCTGGAATAGACCAAGAGAACTGGTCGAGAAGATCCAACCTCCACATTGCAGGGCTTCCCAGGGGAGTGGAGGGGAAAAACCTGGACCAAGGATTACAATAATGGCTGGTTAAACATCTTAAATTAGATCTGGCAGCCCTCTAACATGAAATAGAGAGAGCACACCGGGGTCAGCCCTTCACCCGAATCAGGAGATTGGCCCTGTCATTGTCTTATTAAGTACCTCAGGTATACTGATGAAGAAAACATGCTACGGGCAACTAAAAGCAAGGGCCTTCTACCTGTGAGCAATGGTCGTGTGCTCATATTCCAGGACTACAGCTGGGAGCTTCAAACTCAGAGGCAAAAATTCAACCACATCAAATCTCAGCTCCACTCTATGGGCTGGACTTTTGCCTTCCTATATCCTGCTAAGTTGCGGATTGTTCAGTAAGGTAAGCTTTATAAATACTTTACTACTACCTGGAGGCTGAACACTTTGTTGAAGAGGAGTCAGCTGATCAGGAGGGTCGTTCGCAGACACATTCCACAGCCCCAGTCAAGACATGAGTAATTGCTTTTTTAATGCCTACAATTTTCTTGATTTGCAGCTGCTGTGTGGCCCAGGTCATTCCCCGTGTATTCTCAGCTAACAGACTCTTCACGGTCCTTTCAGGTATGCATGTTTAAGTTCATCTGTAAGAGATTGGGAACCCAATGCTGGATGGGGGAGGAAGCGCCCAAAGCAATGTCGGTGCTCCTCACAGGCCTTGGTTGCTTAAACAAGTGGTGTTATACCTTCTTAATTGATTTGGCTCTGCATTCATCAGAGGGTAGACTGGCTGTTGCATTAATCAATGAGTTGGGGTCAGAGATCCCCGTACTATCTATGAGTGTAGCCCCTCAATGGGGAAGCTGTTTGTCCCCCTTGATGGATAGATAACTTTATCTGTTTGGATGTGTTTTCCATGTCAGCACCAGGGTCCCTCTATCTCCCTTTGACAGCTTTAGGGGCTGCTGCATTTGATTTTCCCAGTCCCAAACCAGATTTGTACTACATACATGCAGTTTTTACACTGCAGAAGTTTTTCTGACCATGTCTGGGGACATGGGTATCAATGGGATCTCTGACGTTATGGAAATATATAGCTGATTTCCTTATCCTCTGCTTATGCTCACCCCATTCAGCAGAAGGTATTAACATTATTTTAGCTGTATAGGTGAATGGAGGAAATGTGCGGTGCTGGGCTGCGCACATTTGTCTTGAGTACTGCTTCTTACTTACTGTAGGAATCTTACCTGCCAATCGGATTATTCCTATAAAGTGACTTGCCTCAAGCCTGCATTAATCAGCTACATCATTAACCTCCACATCTGACAGTAACTGAGACTGTAATATGTCCTAGACGATATCACGTTCAAACAACAATGGGAATACCGCGAAGACCATTACAGCGACAAAATCGGCAGTTCACTGCAATAGTCCCCAGTATTCCCGACATTGCTGTCTCTGGAGATATTACCCCCTTCCTGAATCAACTCTGACTCAGAGTTAGTTATCTATAGTATGGGGGTGCCAAGGCGTAGCTCCCCACCCCCCGCAAAAAACACTTGCTTTCCTGGATGGCACAATGCTGACTGTCGGCATTCTGCCATCATTGTAATGCCGTTCAAGACAATTCATGTGGCTGTGGAATGGTGGAACCATCCTAGACAATGGCCCATCTGGTTTGCCCAGGTCCATACCAAGTGTGCCTTTAACTGCTGCCCCAGTTATGCTATTCTTGCTAGCCTCATTGTGCCCCACACACTGTTTATTCGTACTGGGGGCTTTCCATTTATTACCTGTAACATTCTTAGTATTAGTCCATCTGGTTATGGGAGGAGACACAGTGTTCTTTATTACTGGACTTATAAACCTTACTGCTTGGTCTTTCAAGCTGGGTGTGGGAGGGGATTAGACTTTTCCCCACTCTGCCTGTTTTAATCTTTGAGAGATTACTGGGCATTCTAGATGTTATGACTCTTTTTAAAGGTGATAGGAAACAGTTTTTAGACCTCTAGATGCCCTCTAGTTCTATTTTTGTCTACCCACTATTCTGAAATGTTTTTGAACTTTCTTGTTAAAATAATAATCTAATTGTGTTGCCTTTGTAACTATCCTGAATCCCTCTGTGCTCAGCAGTTGCTGCTCTCGTTTTCACACTGCCTGAATGTTCTATGACATCAGAAACAGCCATTCCAGACCATTCAAATGAATAGCAAGAAATGTGAGTTTTTAATGTCATAGAATGTCTTAGTAAAATGAAAATCAAGAGCCGTAGCTGGTGAGGAGAGTGGAACTCAATGTAGATCTGAAGGCACCCCAAAGTTAGATTACGTATTTATCAAAAAAATCATCAAAACATATCAGAATACATAACTGGCATGGAGGAAGATGGAAGGGCAGTTAACTAGGTCAAAATAATTTCCTATCTCCTTTAAATGTGCCCACATTTTGACAATACTACGTCCCTATCTGACATAAATTTGCAAGGGATGCTCAGATGTGCAAATTATAGCTCAGCAGGTTGGAGGAAGGGGGATTGGGAAAGGATTCTCTGTTTGTTGGTTGCTCTATTCGTTATTCAGTTTATTGTTGTGTTCCTGCACCAGTTAGAAGTGGGACAAAGTTTGTTTGTTCTAATCACAGAGGAGGGAGGGGTATGATTAGAAGAGATTGTATGGGTCAGGGAGAGAAGATGGGGCTGTTATGGGGAAAATAATTGGTTACATACTGGCTGTTTTGTTTTACTATCCTACTGTATGTGCACCAGTGCAATTTGATGATTCCTAGCTGGATTACACTTTCTGCTACTATCTGGCTGTTATTATGGATGATAAATGGTTAACACAGTCAGTGTTGCAACATGGAACAACAATGGGCTTAAAAATTTTGTGAAGCATAGGCAAATATCGGCCGAGGTTAAACGATCTAGGATAAAGGTCCTGTTGATGCAGGAAATGCATATGTCCCTTTTGGAAGCTGGGAAAACCAGTACCAATATGAGAGGGGTTTGGATCACGTCATGCTTTTCTTCAAAAGTTAGGAGTGCAGCCATTTGGTTTCTCCCATGGGGTTCAAGTTAATGTTCTTAGTGAAGTAGTAGATACGGCTGGTAGATATGCCTTCGCCAATGTGGCAGTAGCCATCATGGGCATCCTTTCAGTGGGATCCCTATATGCTCAAAACATTGAAGACCCAGGCTTTTTCCAGCAACTGGCTCTGGATCTGGCCTCCATGGATCCTCGGGAGTGACTTTAATTGTGTTTGGGATACAACTCTTGACAGATTTGTTCCCACTTCTTTTCCCAGTTTCCAAAAATGCCAAAGCCCTGGGAGACCTAGAAGCCTTGTACAATTTAGTCAATGCATGGAGACATACCCACCCCACTGACCAGAAATATATTTTTTTTCTCTCATGCCTACCACTTATATGCCAAACTAGACAGGTTGCTGGTCATCTCTCCCCTCATTCCAAGCATCCACACCATCCAATATTCCCCTATTTTGATCTCCAATCACACCCTATTGACAATGGCTGTTTTGGCTACTGGATCAAATCCAGCATGTTGCCCTTGGCGACTGGACCCCTTACTCCTTCAAAATAAGAACTTTCTTACCTTTATGCCAAGTACACTAACACCGTTTCTGCTTTATAACAAGAGGGGTGATATGATCTATGGTGTCGTTGGGAAGTAATGAAGACTTTTATCCAATGCCAGGTCATTGCATATTCTGCTCATACCAAAAAAACAGACAGAAAAGGAGCTGGAACAGCTCAGAATCAAAATAGCTGAATGTGAAGAAGCCCATATGCACAAGCCTATGCCTTCCCTAAACGGAGTAGTACGGAAGTTGGAGCGGCGCTTCAATGTGCTGAGCATCTCATGCGTCAAGCGCTCAATCAAGCAATCAATCTTTATATTACCTGGTGGAACACCACTGAGTAATACTCATTTACAAGATGGACCAGGATATTTAAAAGACATTACAATGATACATGGGGTTCATAAGGTTACAGGCAATAAATAAAAGCATCAAGGTAGATCAACTATGCCAAGTTAATGTTGTTCAGTCCATCTGGCACAGGCTGGAGCCTACATTGATGGGGATGGTGGTGGGGGGGTATCAAGCCTGGCAGCTACATTGAATGGAGATAGAGTGGACCATTTGTCAGACAAGAGAGTAGTTTGGACAGTTAACCTCGAACATCTCACATATTGGGGCTGTGTTTTGGGCTTTTTATAAATCCCTTTTCACTTCAGAGGTTTCTCTAACTGCCCAACAAATGGATATTTTTTTTGAAAAAGTCCAGATCCAATCCATTAGCACCCTGTGGCCAGCAAGCTGGATTCACCTTTGAGTGTGGAAGAGCTTTGACATGCCACCAGGGCCCTGAAGGGTGGTAAAGCTCTGGGTCCGGATGGCCTACCCATTGATTTTTACAAAGCCTTTGCCTCTGACCTAGCTGAGCCACTGTTTGGCATGCTGGTGAAGAGCTTGGAATGTGGTACCCTACCCCCTTCCATGTGGTCTGCTATGATCACTGTTTTCCAAAACTAGGCAAGGGCCCTACGCTTTGCACCTAATACAGGCCCACATCTCTGCTTATTGTAGAGTATAAAATACTGGCCAAGGTTATCACCACCCTAACAGAGCCAATACTACCATTTGTTATACACTTAGATCAAGATGGGTTTGCTCAGGGTTGACAGGGGAGGCATAATATTTGCAGATCCCTAAATATCATACACTCCTGGGCTAAAACATCCACACTTCATGGGATGGTGGTCCTTGTCTTGCATGCTGAGAAAGTATTTGACCACATGGAGTGGGAGTATATGTTGAAGACTCTAAGGCATCTGGGTCTGGGATAGCACCTTATTAACTGGATCAAGGTGATGTACTCGGGGAGCTGACCCCTTTCCTTTCCTTGGGGTAGGGAATGAGGCAGGGGTATCCATTATTCCCCCTGTTGTATGTCATGTCTTTGGAACCCCTAGCAGTGGCTATTCAGGGCCACTCTGGCATCCAGGGCTTTGGGGGGGAGTGAGCACAAAGTTGCTCTATTTGCTGATGACCTGCTATTATATCTGATGAGCCCTGATCTGGATTTTCCAATGGTTCACTGTCTTCTGCATGAATATGTATCTCTTTTGGGTCATAAAATCAATTGGACAAAAAGCAAGTTACTGCCAATTGGCAAGCTCAGCAGAGTCCAAGTCATCCCTAATCTGAGTGGATTGCACATGGTGGATCACATTAAGTACCTGGGAATATGCATCCCCACCAGACTCAGCTTCCTATATGCAAAGAACTACAACCCCTCTTATTTATTTATTCATTGAGTTCTTGGATTGCACCTGTGAGTGGTTGCTCATTTATGGGTTCCACATCAGTTACAAGGACAAAGGTACATCAAAACAGTAGTGCATGTTTTAGACAGGGTAACAGTAAGATACAGTAATACAGCAGTACATTTTTAGACAGCGTTCCTATAGTGAACACACCAAATTTATGATCATAGGTAGCGAGTAATTTGCCTGAGTCAAAGTTAGGGCACCCTACTGGGTTGTATGAGAGTAGATGATAGTAGGAGGATAGTGGTAAGGGTGCTAGAGGATGGTAGGGATTGGGGTGAGTATACAGAATGGGTGGGGTAGAAGTGGTAAAGGTTGCGAGGTAGGGTGGTGATCTGAAGTGCTAAGGATAGGTCATGTCAGATGAGTAGGTTAGATGTGAGATAAGAGTTCTAGGGTGCTTTTGAGGCACAGGAGGAGTGTTAGAGGAGGTAGTCACAGCTGCTGGTTGAGATAAGATGCTGTCAAAGTTTGTATTTGAAAACACCAATAGTTGCAGCACCAGAAATGTCAGGTGGTAAGACACTGGTCCAATGAGGGGCATGGTAACAGAATGTGTATTGTGCCAAGGCAGCGCAGAGCCTAGGAATTTTGCATGGAGTAAACTTTCTGAGGATTGTGAATGGTGGCAGTCTCTGCCCCTTTCTTTACTGGGCTGTATAAATACTATTAAAATGTGTATCTTACCCAGACACCTCTATTTATATCAGTCCTTACCTATACCAGTACCACTGGTGCACTTTAAACAGTTAAACTCCATTATGCACACATTCTTGTGGAGGAGGAAAATTGCCCGCATCAAAAGAAGTATACTACAACTCTCTGCTCCATTTGGAGGAGTTAGTCTTCTTCATTTTCAGCATTACTAATGGGCCTCACAATTGGCCTTCCTCCCAGTGGGAATGGATACTCCTAAGCCATCTTTGAATACTTACTGAAGAGGGGGAGCTGTGCGGTGACCTATACTCAGAATATCTGTTTTGTCCCTTTGGACACTTTCATCCCCTGTGGTACCCAACCCCTTTACATCCACAATGCTCACTTTATAATTATAGTTGTCATAAATTAGTCCTTCCAAAGAAATGTGAATTTAGCTTAATAGTACCTTTATTTATGAAAGCTTCTCCATGTGAAGCTGGAAACTACAGACCCATCAGTTTGCTGTGCATTGCCTTGAAGATGTGTTCCAGAATTATCCTAGGAAGACTGGATAATTGGGGTAGGGGGGAAAAATTATTATCTGAGGAACAAGAAGGTTTTAGAAAAAATAGGAGTATACTGGATAACATTTTCATGTTAAATTATTTGGTGGAAAAATATTGTACTTTAAATCCCGAAGTGTTATATGTAGCCTGCTTGGATTTAAGAGCTGCATTTGATAATGTGAATAGAGCCACACTATGGTTACTTTTAGAAGCCCAAGGGATTGATGGACATTTGTTAGCCATATTACAATGTCTTTACAGTAATAATAAAGTGTGTGTAAGAACTTCTAGATGTGGCCTAATCTCAGAGGAAATCAAGATAGAAAAGGGAGTGAAACAAGGTTGTCTCCTAGCCCCACCATTGTTTAATTTATATATAGAATATTTTATTAAAGAACGTAACAAGACTGATAGTTCTGCACCTAGCAAACTTGATAATGAAATGAATACCTTATTATAGGCAGATGACATAGTACTCTGTTCACTAACCTCATCAGGTTTAAGAAAGTTAGTTGACTGCTGTTTAAGAACTCTGAGACAACTGGAGTTATCTGTTAATCCAGAGAAGTCTGCCATATTAATTTTTGGCAAAACCAGGCAACCTGTTCCTAAGAGATGGACCATTGGTAATATTAATTTTGAAATTAAAAAGGAATATAAATATCTGGCTATAGCCTTTGAGACCCAGTTGTCCTGGAGAAAGCAGATAGCCTATGTGAAAAAAGCAAGCTTTATCAGCAGCCAAAGCTATTAATAAATTTTGCAAACTTTTTGCTAGTAATTCATATATTGCATTAAAGCGGGCATTTGATGCCAAAGTGGTAAGCATTCTCCTGTATGGATCTGAACTATGGGCATTTAGTAACATGGCCAAAGATCTGGAAGTAGTCAAGAATGTTTTTTATAAAGACATTTTTTTACATTTGTTGTAACACTCCTACAACTCTATTAAGGAGCAATTTCAGTTTAAGATCCATGGTACTTATGACCCAGTTAAGGGCCTTGCAATTCTGGAAGAACATTGTCACAATGGCACCAGATAGAATTTTAGAAAAATGTTGGCTAGAAAATGTTGTAAAAAGAAAAGCAAAGGGGTGGTTCTATTAATTAAATAACTGAATTAGAGAAATAGGGTTTATTGAGATCTGGGACAAATATGCTCTGGAAAACACTGAAATGTGTGTTAGCACAACAGCCCAAAGATTTGAAGATGTAGTCTTCCAAACTGAATTTGGTAAATTAAGAGGCATGGACTGTTGTGAATTTTATTACATGTATAAATGTTCAAAGAAAAAAAGAAAAGTATCTAACCTTTTGTGAAAATGCCATGAAATGCATTGTGTAAATGCCAGAAATGCATTATGTAAATTTAGGATAGGAATAACTTTGGGATGCAATTGAGACAATTGGGGGAACATCTTCGACTCAATGGACTGCTGTTGCAGATGCAACACAAATGAAAAATTAACAGTAACACACTTAATATCGGACTGTCATTTATTAACTAAGCAAAGAAAGAAACGGTTAATCCCAGTTGGGGGGAACAAGATGTGACGAGTTAATAAAAGTGATATACTAAGACATATGCTATTCTGTGAAATATCTAGTCATATATTTGCAATAGCTAAGTTTACAATTGTAGCTTTGTATAAAATGAATGGGATGTGACATTAGGAGCCAATGAATGAATTTGGAACTGTCTTTATTACTTGAAAAGTATTTAACTTATTCTGTCCATATTTGAATTTGTATGTGTTTTTTACATATTATTTGTATGAGTTTTGTGTGTAAGTGACAACTGATGTTTTATACATACGTAATAAAGCTAAAGCTTGAAAACCTGAAAAAAAAAACATTTATGGACACTACTATTAAGAATAGGTTAGCTTACCTTCGCCACATAAACCATCTACAACTACCCTCCCCATATACGTACCTACATAGATACATAGATACATAGATACATAGATACAAAGATACATAGACAGTGTCGGCAGATAAGGGCCTATGGCCCACCCAGTCTGCCCATTTGAGCTTGTAAGTTCAGTTTGTTTTCCTAGAAATCTGTTGCCCCTTGCCCCTGACCTCCAGAATTCCTTTATGTCTATCCCATGCATTCTTAAATCCCGTGATTGTTTCAGCCCCCACCACTTCCTCTGGCAGGGTGTTCCACTTGTCCACCACCTGTTCTGTGAAGAAATCTTTCTCATGTTTCCTCTGAATCGTCCTTCCTCCAACTTCATCCCATGCCCTCTAGTCCTGGAACACCTTTTCGCTTAAAAATAGTGTTTTCCTGCACCCTGTTCCTCCCTGTAAGATACTTGTATGTCTCTATCATATCCCCTCTCCTCCCTCTCCTCCAGGGAGTACATGTTCAGTTCCTTCAACCTGTCTTCATAGGACTTGTGATGCAATCCATGCACCATCTTTGTTGCCCTTCTCTGAACCTTCTCTACCCTGTCTATGTCCTTACGTAGGTATGGTCTCCAGAACTGTACACTGTACTCTAGGTGGGGGCCTCACTAGTGTCTTGTATGGCGGAATTATGACCTCCTTTCCTGCTGGTGATGCCCTGCCTATACATCCCAGCATCCTATTTGCTTTACCTGCTGCCTTGTCACACTGTTTCCTACCTTGAGGTCATCAGAGATGACAACCCCAAGATTCCTTTCCTGCTTGGTGCACGCTATATCCTCACCCCCAACTGATATATTGTGCCAGGGTTTTTGTGCCCCATATGCATTATCTTGCACTTCTTTGCATTGAATTTCAACTGCCAAACCCTGACCATTCTTCAAGTTTCTGCAGGTCCTTCTCATTCTGTCTACACCTCTGGTGTGTCTACTCTGTTACAGAGCTTGTGTCATCAGCGTAACAGTGAAATTCTGCCTTCTAGGTCCTGCGTAATGTCACTGATAAAGATGTTGAATAGGACCGTCCCAGCACTGATCCCTGTGGTACCCCACTGGTCACTCTTCCCTCTGTGGAGGACAGCCATTTACCACCACCCTGTGTCCTGCCACCCAGCCAGTTACCTACCCACCACACTACTGTCCTGCCCACACCCATATTCCTCGGTTTGTGTAATAGTCTTCTATGTGGCACAGTGTCAAAGGCCTTGCTGAAGTCCAGATAGGCCATGTCCACTGCCCTCCCCTGATCCACCTCCCTAGTCACCCAGTCAAAAAATTCAACGAGGTTGGTCTGACATGACCTCCCCCTGGTGAAACCATGCTGCCTTGGGTCTTGTAGTCCATTGACAACCAGATGTTCCACCAATCTCTCCTTCAGTAGTGCTTCCATGATCTTCCCCACTACCGAGGTGAGGCTGACTGGTCTGTAGTTCTCTGCTTCCTCTTTGTTCCCACTTTTGTATAAGGGGACTACATCTGCTGTCCTCCAGTCTTTGGGTACCTCCCCTGTTTCCAGTGATCGGCTAAACAGGATAGCCAGAGGTTCAGCCACCACCTCTCTTAGTTCTTTAAGGACCCTGGGGTGCACCCCATCTGGCCCCATTGCTTTATCAACTCTATTACTTCCAGTTCCTTCAGGACCCTTTTCTCGTAAAGGACTCTGTCCATTTCTGCACCATTCTCACCCCTTGTACTCCCTTCAGACCCATTACCCTCCTCTTCCTCAGTAAAGACTGGAGCAGAAATACCTGTTCAGTATGTCAGCTTTACTGTTGTCATCCTCCACGGCTCCCATCCTCCCCTTCAGTCTCACTATCCCTCCCTTTGTCTTTCTTTTTTCACTTATGTACCTGTAAAAGGTTTTTCCCTCTACCCACTGATTTTGCAATGTGTTCTTCTGTCTGAGCTTTGGCTTCCTTACTGACCTCCCTGCCTCCCTTGCTTCTCCTGGTAGTTCTACCTATCCCTTCTGCCTGTGTCTTTTGTATTGCCTGAATGCAATCTTTTGGTATTCACTTTCTTGCTACCTCTTTGGAAAACCATAATGGTCTCCTCTTCCTTTTCCTCTTGCTAACCTGCTTAATGCATAATTCTGTTGATCTTGTAATCCCCATTTTAAATACTGCCCACTGTTCCTCAACCCCTGATTCCTGTCCCATTCTTAATGCCTCTTTCAAGTATCTCCCCATTTTCCCAAAGTCTGCCCCTAAAATCCAGGATACGTGTTTTGTGTGGTTTGGTTCTGCTCTTTCTGTGATTTCAAACCACAATGACTGGTGGTCACTGTTTTCCAGGTGCCCCCACTGTTACCCCCATCACACTGTCCCTGTTTGTGAGCACAAGGTCCAGTATTGCCTTCTGCTGAGTTGTTTCCATGACCAGTTGCTTGAGGAGGCACCTGAAGGGAGTCCAGGATAATCTGCTCCTAGTTGATGCTGCTGCTGGGATGCTCCAGTCCACATCGGAATATTGAAGTCTCCAACCAGTACTACCTCACCCTTGTCTGCCATCCTTTGGATGGCTAGCATCACTCCCTATCTGTTTCTTCCTCCTGGGCTGGTGGTCTATAGACCACACCTGTGTGGATGGCTGTCCCATTTTCCTTTCCAGCTTAACCCACAGTATCTCTCCCCATTTTGTTCCTCCGGATCTCTGTGGCCCTTATGTCATTTTTCACTACAGTACCACCTCCTCCTTCCTGCCTGCTTGTCTCTTCTGAATATGTTGTAGCCAGGTATGGTCATCACCCAGTCGTGGTTATCATTACACCAGGTTTCAGTGATGGCCACAATGTCCAGGTCTGACTGTACCATGACAGCCTCCAGATCTTCCATCTTGTTGCTAAGGCTCCTGGCATTTGCACACATGGCTTTCCATGATTTGACCTCCCTAGACTGTTTCACTGTTCTACTCCAGCCCCTTCCTTGGTTGTCATTTATCCCTGGTTCTCCTTGCTGTCTGCCCTTCTGCTGAATTTTGCCCCTTTTCTGCTTATCCACCTCTTGGGCACTAATCTCCATTTTTTGCACACTGCTTTGCAGAGATAGCCACTCCTCTGGTTCACTGGTTCCACTGCTAGCTGTGGGGTGAGCAAGTAGGTACCCTCCTTGCTGGCCTGTCACCCCTTTGCTGAGTTTAAATGCTTGTCAATGTAGCATTTAAACTTATCATTGATGCTTGATTCCCTCCAGGATGGATGCAGGCCGTCAGGCTTGAACAAACCTCCATCCCTCCAGGTGGGTCCCCAGTCACCAATGAATCCAAACCCTTCCTCACAGCACCAGTTCTTCAACCATGAGTTAAAGTTCCTGGTGCATGCACTCCATGTCTCCCTTGCCTCTCACAGGTAGTACTTGTAGAAAGTAACAGAAGTAGCTACTTGCTTGAGACCCCTCCCAGTTTCCTAAACTCTTCCTGAACTGCCTTTGGCTCCCCATTTGCCAGGTCATTAGTACCTAGGTGGATAATGACATCCAGCTCACCCTCCCATCTTGCCTTCCCAGTGATCCCCAGGATCTTCCTTCCATCCCTCCATGCCGTGGCACCTGGTAGGAAGCACCTCACCTCCCTGTCCTCCCCTCCTGTCATTCTAGCTGGATCCCTCTTGATGGGTCCCCCACCAGATTTGCTTCCTCCTCCTCTGGGGTCCACTGCTTTCCGCTGAGGTCACCTCCTTGGCTAACCTCCACATCCTTTCCTTCCACTTCTCTGGGTACCTCTATTTTTGGTTGTCTCATTTGCCAGTGTGGCATATGAGTTCTTGAGTGGAATAGGATCTGGGATGTGCCTCTGCTACTTCTCTAACCCCCTGAGCCCACTGTCATCCAAGTGCTCCTCGCTTCGGCATCCTTGAGGCAGTGGCATTGGACTGGGTGGTCCCTGGATAGGGTGATGGTACTCTTGACCCAGTTTACTTCTGCTCTGAGTCTGGCTACCTCGTCCCACAGTCCAGAGAGATGCATGCAGATAGGGCAGCACCTCAGTGTCCAGAAGGTCTGCCTGAATATGGCTGCCCCACAGCCACTGCATTGCACCACTCCCCACATTATACTGCAATTCCACTACTTGTCTGCTACTGAAGCTCTCCTAGTTCCTTTTTATTAATTTACTGTACTAAAAATCCTGCCACTGATCCTCAGATAATTTTTTTTAAAGAAAAAGAAACCAATAAATAAACAAATGAGTCAAAACACTTGCCGTGCTGAGGGTGGGCTTCTTCCCCTTATGCCCCTCCTACTTCCACACCTTACTATACCTGTGTTTAATACCCATCAATCAGATTTAACAGGGCATATAATTAAGAGTTGGGGAAGGGAGGAGGAAGAAAATTTGCAGCACTAAAGACAGCACAGAATTACACCACACTATGTTTTTAAATTTTCAACAGCCCAAAACAATTATAAGTAAAGACAACAAAGAAAGTATAGTGTCACTAAAAGCCTACAATCTAAGTTTAAAAGAAAAATAGCAATTACCAGTTACTCTAAAGCACTGAATTGAATATGTTTCCTTCCTTCCTTCCCTTCTGGCTTCTTCTGAGAAATTAAACTCTGCTTGCTACTTTAACTCTGACTAAGCCCCACCTCCAGTTATCATGTAGCTGAGGTCAGAGGCCAGACAATTAACACCCTTCACCCAACTACAGGGCAGTCAGACAAGCCAAGATAAAATTTGCAGCAATTAAAGACAGCACAGAATTACACCACCACTATGTTTTAAATTTTCAACAGCCCAAAAACAATTATAAGTAAAGACAACAAAGAAAGTATAGTGTCACTAAAAGCCTACAATCTAAGTTTAAAAGAAAAATAGCAATTACCAGTTACTCTAAAGCAGTGAATTGAATATGTTTCCTTCCTTCCCCTTCTGGCTTCTTCTGAGAAATTAAAACTCTGCTTGCTACTTTAACTCTGATTAAGCCCCACCTCCAGTTATCATGTAGCTGAGGTCAGAGGCCAGACAATTAACACCCTTCACCCAACTACAGGGCAGTCAGACAAGCCAAGATAAAATTTGCAGCAATTCAAGACAGCACAGAATTACACCACCACTATGTTTTAAATTTTCAACAGCCCAAAAACAATTATAAGTAAAGACAACAAAGAAAGTATAGTGTCACTAAAAGCCCACAATCTAAGTTTAAAAGAAAAATAGCAATTACCAGTTACTCTAAAGCACTGAATTGAATATGTTTCCTTCCTTCCCCTTCTGGATTCTTCTGAGAAATTAAAACTCTGCTTGCTACTTTAACTCTGACTAAGCCCCACCTCCAGTTATCATGTAGCTGAGGTCAGAGGCCAGACAATTAACACCCTTCACCCAACTACAGGGCAGTCAGACAAGCCAAGATAATACCTTATCATTGCCATGAAAAGGAACAGTTCCTATTTGGTCCAGCTACACCAGAGAGTGCTCAGGCGGTGACAACTGGGCTTAAAATCTGTGATCTATTTGTACAAGGGTGGCAGGTTTTTGAATTTTCTGAAATTAAGGATGAGTGGAATATTGATCAAGAGGATTTCTTCATGTACTTCTCTGTACGACACATGCTGGGTGTGGCACTGGATAGCACCTTGGGGTGGGCTACTCCCTCTCCATTGGAAGAATAACTTTATTGGCTCCAGCTCTGCAGTAAGCCCTTAATGATTTTCTATTGTATCTTACAGGGGCAAGACGATTCACCTGTAGCAGATGTCAAGGCTAAGTGGGAACAAGATCTGTCTACTAAAATCAACATGGCTACTTGGTGACTTGTTGCAAAACATTTTCTAGGTTGTTCTTGTAGTAACAAACTAAGATAAGTTCAATTAAATTTCAAATATAGTGTGTATATCACCCCCCATAAAAATTACAAATTATCAATCTAAAAAACTGAGGCATTTGCCTCAATTTTTTATCAGAAGAAGCAGACTTTCTGCCTATGGCTCTAACATGTCCAAAAGTCACCCCATTTTGATTTGTGATGCATAACATTATAAGTAAAGTGCAGGAGTACAACCTCTCTAAATCTCCCCTGGAACTTTTGCTGGGGGCTGACCCATATGATCCCAGGAGGGGTGATAATGTCCCCTGGGACATGCATTAAAATCCTTTCATTCACATCCTGTTGTGGACTGTTGCTTACTTTTTTATTTATTTATTTATTGAATTTTGTTGACCCGCTAGTCCCACTGAGACTAGAAGTTCCTTTTTCAGGATCAACTGGAGGGAGCGGGGATACAGATGGAAACCAACTGAAACTGAACCAGATTAAGCTGCTGGTGGTATTGTTTTTAGTAAATGGATGAAATTTGGCCAGGACACTGGGAAAATTCCCCTATGGTGTTTTAATAGTAACATGTTAGAACAAGCAACAGAGGTCAAACAGATGAGACAGCTGCTTGCAGATAGGTTATCAGTCCAGTGTTTTTATGATTTCCTTTGAGAATGGTGGAAAGACACTAAAACCAATTTAAAACTTTTTTTTTACTTCAGGGAAGCAGCGATTGAATGATGAATATTTAAAATGTCTTGGTTATAGAAATCAACTGTACAAACTCGGCATTTCCAGGTAAAACTTGAGCACAGTACACTAAGCAAATCACAGAAATAAACAAACAATTAATGTTTTCCCATCAGTATAATAGAGCACAATCTCTAGAGATTGAAATGAGGTACAGGACAACCAAATCACCATCAGTAGACCCATTTATGGCCTGCAAACAAAGATTAGAAACCACAGTTATGTCAGGATTATGCAGACCTGATGGAACAATAGAAATATCTGATATTGGAATGTTGAAAATTGCTCAGCAGCATTTAAAAAAGGAATTCAGAACTGATGGTCTACAAAATAATTCTGTAAATGACATATTTATGGCACCATCTATAGAATTATCTGACTCTAAAGTATTACTAATGAATGCCTCAATAACCCAAGAAGAAGTACTAGTAACTATTAAGAGTCTAAAAGTAGGGGTGGCCCCAGGAATAGATGAATTAACAAATTAATTTTATAAGGAATTCGCTCAAGAACTTACTGTAGTTTTAGCAGAAGTATACAATGCAGGTTTACTAGAAGATAAAGTTTGTGAGGATTTTGGGATGGCTATTCTAAGTTATATGTATAAGAAAAGAGACAGGTTTTCTCTAAAAAACTGGAGACTAATTTGTCTATTAAACAATGACTACAAAATTTTAGCAAAAATACTGTGTAATAGATTGCAGAAAGGTGCACAGAACTTAATAGACACTGCACAGACATACTCCATCGCAGGAAGGAACATTCAACAAAATTTGTATCTGTTAAGGGAAGTTTTTGAGGCAAGACAGGACACTATTGCTGGCAGTATAGTGTAGAGGTTAGAGGAACGAGGTGTGAACGAGCTTGATACATCCAGCAGACCAGACCTGAGTTTGATTCTCACAACCTCCACTTGCATACTGTGTGACTCTGAGTAAGTCACTTAACCACCCAGTGCTGCCAGGTCACCCCTGAAAACAGGCATTTGTGCCTAGTGGGCCTTAATCGGTTACCAAAGACTAAAAAAAAAAAAAAAAAATTGATTGAAAAATATGGGGCAATACACAGAAAAAAAGAAGATAAAGGGTTATATCATAGCATTAGACCAAGCAAAAGCTTTCAATAAGGTTAATCATCACTATTTATTTCAAATTGTGTGAAGACATGGAATTCCAAACATATTTATTCAGTGGCTTGCAAAAATATAAAATGGGGCAGGTTTCAAACCAATGATTAATGGTTATTTAGGGGAGTTTATCCTTTTACAATGAAGAGTGAGGCAAGGATGCCCATTAAGTGCATTGCATTATACATTTGTTCTAAATCCAATTATAAGGCAAATAAAGTGGGATAGTCAGATTATTGGCCTAACCCCATATGAACATTGAACACCTGAAAAAATCTCAGCATATGTAGATGATGTGGTTTTGTTAATACAGAATAAAGAAGCAGTGAGGAGGGCCCTTCAGGTTTTTCAGGATTTTTCCACTATATCAGGAGCTAAAATCAACAAGAGAAAAGTAAAAGTATTCCTTTAAACTTAGATTAGGAAAATTATCAGGAATTAGAGGGCATAAGTATGACCTCTGACCCTCAGAAAATCCTTAGGGATTTGGTTTAACGTACCAGATGGAGATTATTATAATTGGGATGAAAGATTAACGTCATGTGAAAATAAGGTTAGAATCTGGAAGACTTGAAAGTTGGGGAAACAAAAGAAAGTACTGATAACAAAGAAATTTCTCCTCCCACATTTTCTTTATTTTAGTTATGTCTATGCTCCCCCCCCCCATACAAACAAGTAGAAACTCGGTAATACTGTGCCTTCTTTCAAATGTTATGCGGAAGCAGATTGAATCCTATTAAAAGAGATGTTACTTACTTTCCTATTCAGAAGGGAGGCTTAGGGATGACTAACCCAGTTGTCTTCTTCTTTTCTTTTTTGGCTTTTAACATTATACAATGTGGAAAGCCTGAGAAGACAGCCCCATGGCAATATTGGACAGTTAGAGCATTAAAAGTTGTTATGACAAAATGGGAAGCCCTCCCTCCAAAAATCACACAAAACCTCAAAATCCCATCTTATGTGGTAGATTTTCAAAAAAATGAGGCAATGGAAGCTTGGTAAGGAGGTAATGCTATCTATCGGGAGAAAACAGCTGTACCAGAAAGTATACAAAACATCAATAGACCCACTAGTATTTCCAGAATGTTCTTTCAAAAATGAGTTTTGCTTTAGAAATTCTTAAAGATAAAAGGGTACCAAAAAATATGTGGGATATCAGCTGGCTGTGCTGACATGGCAGATTGGGAGTCTATGGGAGTTTAAAGCACAAAGTGATTCAGAATAGATATTGCCCTAAACAAACTTGCATACAGATGGAAGAAACTATGCAACACTTCTTTTTTGAATGTTCGGCTACTAAATTGTTATAGGATATGTTAGCACATAAGTGCCAATGGCCTTTTTTAAGTAGAATAAGCTACCAGACCCTTATTTTGGGTGATTTCACTGGGTTTCGGAAGAGAATCCATAGAAGCACATTAAGAGTAATATTTGCCATATGCAAATTTTATATTTGGCAACATAGGTATCAATATATTCTACCGTAGATTCATTCCCCACCTAAAGTGGTAATAGCTCAAATTGAATCAGCTATAAGTCTGGTTATCGAAGAAGACAGGAAAAAGACATCAGCTGAGAGGTTTAGATCATTATGGAGAAACATTAATTTGTTGTTTTGACACCGCGGATAACCAGAGCAATAAGGACTTTGCAAAACAAAGCATTTTTAACTGTGGAAATATGATTTAGGAATTCTTTTTTGGGAACATAATGCATAATTTGTAAGTTTTTTGTTAAGACAAAAAGAAGGAATGTGACAAGATTTGTACAGTTGATTTTTTTGTGATGTAATGTATTTTTGATTTCCTAATAAAATTCCCCTACTCTTTTCGAGAAATGCCATGGGATCTTTAACATCCACCTGAACTACCACCAGAACAGGCAGATCGGACCTTGGTTTAATGACATATTTGAAGGAGGGAACCTCAGGAGTGCAGCACCCTCCTCATGCTGCACTGAAGTGTCAGTATTGGGCTATTAACCCAAGTGCCTGGTGTGGGGATAGAACCCACAGCCTTCTGATCTCCTGGCCTCAGAGGCAAGTGTGCTACCTGCTAAGCCACTGACACTGACTTATTAAATGGCTCCTGGAATGGGCCATGATAGAAGTCATGTGATTGGCTAACTAGTGTTCAGAAGGTGTATGAAACCCCACAAAGACTGCATACTCTGCTTACTTGTGTACTATATACTGTTCTCTAATATCTTGTAATGTAATATAGCACCTGCATTTGTTTTGTAAGTTTTTTCATCCCTACATCTCTTTCCTCAAGTTGCACCTGGAAATGAGCCTTGTCTAAGTGTGCCTTTCCTGGATACCAACTTTTAAATAAGTAAATATCTGTGTAGGTGATAACAAATGACAAGGCAGCGTTTTGGGGGAGAGGATTTATTTGCATTCCTTGGTCTAGCTGGCAATGGCTCCCATCAGCCCTGGGTACTGCCCAACCCTGTCACCAACCTGGACCTCAGGAAGCACCCTTATCTGCATCCCAAGGAACTCTCCCATGTGCCACGTCCCCTTTCAGCCTCTCTGGATTCAGTGACAGAGAGCTCTGTCTTCTTGGGTGCACTACTTGTGTGGGGCCCAAATATGCCAGCATCCTCCAGACAGGTTTGGTTGTTTTTTCTGTGTTCTCCCACCTCTGAGATGCCTGCTTGTGAACATGCGGCATGCTACACAATGGGCATATACATTGTAAAATTGTTGTGCATCCCCTCCCACTAAAATCCTCAACTGACTTGTACCATCTGGACACCTCCTGGTGATACACCTGCTATGGGGAACAGTCATCCATACCCTGAGGAAGGAAGTGTCCTGTAGGATGCTCAGTCTTCCTCCCCAACCAGCCCTCAATTGCCCTAGTTTCATTTCTGACCTCCGTTCACTAGTGTTGTGAGAGACACCCCTACCACTGCACCAATGGGCCAGTTATGGCAAGGTAGCTTTAACGATGCTTGATGACATCATTTGCTGCATTGAAAATATTTTATTTATTTATTTATTTAGTTTTTGTTGACTGGGTAAGTGCACTAGACATATCCTGCCTATTTTCAGGCATGACCAAGGGGAGGGAGATACAGATGAATGCCAACTGACCTTGAACCAGATTAAGCTGTTGGTGGTATTTTTAGTGAAAGAGGGAAATTTGGCCAGGACACCAGGGAAATTCCCCTACTGCATGCTAGCGATAGGGGGACCTGCTGACTGACATGGCGTTTGTCATTTGGAGCTCGACTAGGCATGGAGCTGGAAGTCTTACCTGTGGAAGGCAGGGGAGCTGTTGCTAACGAGATGGAGGAGGATGGCAGTGTGATGGTGAGCACTGCTGTGTGCAAACCAGGGGAGCTTTCTGGAGAAGAACGTGGCATGAACCATGCTACAGGAGAGACGGGAGATGTAGGACATCAACGGCCTGAGAAGGCGGCTGCTGTTACAGCGCTGAACGAGGAGGCTAGTAGCCCAGAAGTTGCGCAGGCCAGCGAGCGGCGCACAGATCACCCGATAGTGGAGGAGGAGGATTCGATAGACTCTGGTGCAGCTAGGATGCCTTTTACATCAGGGGAGGAGCGAGGAGCAACACAGAAGTCGCAGGCGGTGATGGGGGGCTTCCCAGCCAGGGACTGGAGCAAGGAGACAGCCCTGCTTGACGCAGGATGGATGAAGAAGGACGGCAAGTGGATACCGGATGCCAAGTGGATTACTTTTTCCCCGAAGGGTACGGCTTCTCAGGAGCCTTCTGGGACAGTGCAACCAGGGGATTTGCAGGTGGAGGCGGGTATTGCCTCAGTTGGTGAGACTTTTTCATCATTCACTGTTGGGATAGACACAGGGGCTCCTTCTGGGACATCAGACGTTCCCCCACCTTCCTCTCCTCGGAGAGAGCAATTTAATAAAGGTCCTCGCTTCTCGGACCTGTTTCATAATAATCACTTGGAACAAGCCCCCAGATGAAACGCTGTTTGCCTTAGGTACAGGGGGGGCTTCCAGAACAACCCGATCAATTCTTTGTGGCATGCAGGCTTCTCAAAGGATCTATGAATTTTCAGGCATCAGACATTTACGCCCTTATTAACATTCAGGGGAGGAAACTTTTGATATAAGTTTCAAATCATTTGTGGGTCTTGATAAATTCTGGCAAAAGTATGATTCCCTTAAAACGACCCTTTTATGGACTCCATTTTGGGCCATTCCTATCATGAAACCACTGTTTAAAACTGTGCATGTTATGTTTAGGAATGAAGGGGTAAATGTGGGGGACATTTTGTATTGGCTTGAAAGTAAATGCACTGTCTTGGGTCCTCCTGAACCAGTCATTGATGGGGAGGGCATTTGGACAGGCAGTTGGAAGTTTAAGATAAAATTACATATTGTGGGAGATTTGGTTCAACATGTTCCAAATAGCTTTTTTTTGGGAAAGGATCAAGGTGTCTGCTTTTACCCAGGCCAACCCAAGGCATGTTATAAATGTGGGAGCCCACGCCATCTCAGCAGTGCGTGTGATAAAATCAAATGTGCCTTATGTGGGTAACTTGATCATGACAGTAGTACCTGTCGCAATGTCTTTCGCTGCAATCTGTGTGATGCCCCGGGACATGCTTACCATCAATGTCCATATGCGGGCCAGAACAATCCAGGAGATTTAGATAAGGAAACCTTGATTTCCGATGCCCAGGGCCGATTTCGACCATATATGGAGGAAGCAGCCTCCCATGACCTTAATCCTCCTGGTCCGGATCCTACGGGTTCATCTCCTCCTGAGGGAGAGGTATCCGACTCCTCTGGTATACTTCCCATGGTTGTACAACCACAGGAGGGTCAGGGGCACATTGCTCCTATTATGCCCGTCTTAGGCCCCCCATCTGCCCCAGAGTTTCAGGCACCTCACCCAAGACATGTGACTCGGTTTCATGCAAAAAAACTTGTTTTACCACCCCTTACCACTACGCATAACATTTTTCAGGTCCAGCAGGATGTGGATGGGGACTCTGAATCTGATTTATCAGTGGCCTCAGGGGTTTTGTCTTGGATGGAGTGTGATAAAGAAGGAGGTCCCGAATTACTGGTCTCCTAAAAGAAGTAGGGACGGAAACGTTAAAAGGACAAGTCTTAGTCATGTTCGCTGGCTTTTTTGATGATAGCTTCCTTGAATTCTTGTAGTCTCAAGAATTCAAAAAAAGTTCTTGGGCTTTTACATTTTTGTAAAACCTTACCTGCAGATATTATTTTACTGCAGGAGACACATTTCTCTACACTTACAGATGTCAATTACACCAAGAAATTGTGGCATTCTGGACCCTCTTTTTGGTCCTTTGGCCCTGACGCTGCAGATGGGGGGGGGTATTATTCTGTCATCCTTTTGTTCAAGTCATTGGCTTGGTAGACATAGCTCCAGGGCAGGCTTTGCTCTTAGACTGTGTCTGCAGGATTTTTTTTCTCTGGGTCATTAACGTTTATGCACCCCAGGGTAAATCAGCCAGGATTGCCTTGTTTTCAGAAATACAACAGTACTTGTCTACCCCTAGGCATGTTATTTGGGGGGGAGGATTTCAATTGTGGGCTGGATATTAAATTTAAAGATCAAATGCAGTGTAAGATATATTGTGATTCTCATGCTTTGTTTAAATTATTGTTGATGGCCTCCTTGACAGATGCTTATAGAACACTACATCCTGACTCAGGGTCCACTTATAAACGTGGCAGCTTTGCAACATGGATTGATTTTATTTTTTCTTCCAGATATTTGTTATCTTACACTTATTTTTTGGCCCCGTGTGAATTTTTGGACCATTTATTGTTACAAGCAAGATTTTTATTATCTAAGATTCCACCGGCCTTTCCTGCTTTGCCGGCTCGGTGGAAACTGAACCCGATAGTTCTTGCTACTGAGCAATTTCAGTTATATTTCAGGTTTTCGACAGAAGGCGTTCGGTAGCTGGGATGTATGATTCCTGGGGTGATTGGTTGATGGACACTAAAATGGAGTTTCGTTTGGCCTCTAAGGCTCATCATTTTAATACCCAGTCTACAGATTATCTTGACTATTTAAAACACAGAGCACAATTTTATAAATGACCGTCACTTCCCTCGGTTTCGATGTTCATATACAGGAACAAATAGCCGTTCTCAGACAAAGCATGAGAAATTACCATTATGGGAAGGTTTGTAAAATTCATGATGAATTATCTTATGGGCTTAAGTCTTCGCCAAGTTCGGACCCTTTTTCAGCATGCAAACAAGTACTAGACAGTAAACTTATGGAGGGTCTCTATGATTTTAAGGGGCTCCTATGCACAGCAGACATTGACATGCTGCACATAGCCAGGGTTTTTTTGCAATCCCAACATGGTAAAGCTTTCCAGCCCACCATTAAATGGGAGGACTTGTTTACTTTTCACCCACCTGCTATTACTCCCTCTGACTCCCTTATTTTAGATAGACCCATTACCCTGGCTGAGGTTAAATCAGAACTAGTGCATTTAAAATCAGGGATCTCACCTGGTCCAGATGGTTTAATTAAAGAACTATACAAACTCATGACGGATGACATCAGTACCATCCTGACTTCTGTTTTTAATGAGATTCTGGATTCTTCACAGTTGCCAAGTGGTTTCTCAGATGCTTTGACTGTTTTCTTATTTAAAAAAGGGGTTAAGTACCGCATTGAAAATTGGAGACCAATCTGTTTATTGAATACAGATTACAACATTTTTTGGGCAACCCTGTGTCATCGGCTCCAACAGGTTGCCTCTTTTTTAGTACATCTGGTGCAAACATGTTCCATTCCAGGAAAACGCATTCATCAGAATTTGGCTCTACTATGGAATGTGTGTGAGTCTGGACGTTTGGGGAAACTATCTGGGTATTTACTTTCTTTGGACCAGGCTCAAGCCTTTGACAAGGTGGCACACAGTTCTTATTTGATGTTTTACGGAGCTATGGGTTTTCTACTAAAATAAGAACCTGGGTGGCACTTCTATATAGCAATGCCCAAAATGTTCCACTTGTTAATTGATTAGTCGGGGAAGGGATTGATTTCTGTAGAGGGGTGCGCCAGGGTTGTCTGCTCAGTCACTTGTTATATACCTTCATTTTGGACCCTTTGGTTTGGGAAATTCTTCTTCATCCACACATCCAAGGTTTAACTCCATCTTTAGAGGTTCCGCCACAGTATTTGGTGGTCTATACGGATGATATGTGTTTTATGCTTCAGGATGCAGCTGAAGGACTAGTTGCATTACATGTAGTGGACCAGTTTGTTTGGCTCTCAAGAACATCAGTAAATTACGAGAAAGGTGTTGGTGTTTTTTTAGGTGAAGGGGTTTTTGATTCCATGATTGGACAGATAACTATTTCTTCAGGGCTCATTAAGATTTTAGGTTGTTTCTTTGGGCCAGGAGATTTAAATGATATTAACTGGCAATCTCGCATTGTGCTAGGTGAAAAGAAAGTACATTTATGGAAAAACTGGTCATTTTCCAAGCAGAAACGTGTATTAATAATCAAAAAATGTTTACTTCCATTGATTCTTTACTTGAGTTCAGTTTTTCCCTTACCTAGGCACCAGGAAACTCGTTTGTATAGTATTTTTTTTCAAATGTTGTGGGGTAGCCGATTGAACCCAATCAAGTGGGATTTTACATATCTTCCGATTAAGGCGGGTGGTCTTGGTATGATTAATCTGGTTGCTTTTTATTTTTCTTTTTTTATTAAAACTACATTTCAAGAACGGTCGTCTACTACCTCTCATCCATGGGATGCCTGGACTCTGTTTTTCCTCCAAGATTTTTTATCATGGTGGTCTACTGTAGCACCTATTGTGAAAATTAATTATGAAGTACCTTTCTTTTTGCCACTAGTGGTCACTAAGCTTCGTACATGGAGGGTGGCCAAAGATGAGGTTTTTAGGCTTTCCCGGAAAGGTATTTATCAGTGTATAATGTGCCAGAATTTTTTTGTTCGGGTGGATTTTCCCAGGTGTAACACCACAAAAACACACCTAGCTCTTAAAGTGCTGATGGACGGGAGGATTCCAGGTTGGATGTGGGATGTCACATGGTTGAGTTGCCATGGGAAGCTTGGGGTTAAAGGGAATTTAAAACATAAGGCTCTAGTAGAAACGAACTGCATTCATTTTGAATGCGTGGATATAGAAGAAACCCAGACTCATTTTTTCCATAATTGTCCATATACAGTACAGTTTTGGTCTACTTTGTCTGTGAAATGGGGTTGGGGGATAGCATGTCAGATTACATATGAATGTTTGGTTTTAGGAGAATATTCGGGGTATTTTTCCCGTTTTCATCCTAGCACTCTTAATGTAATCTTTGCTTGTATCAAGTTCTATCTTTGGCAAGCAAGATGCTCTTTTTTCCATAGCATACATGTATTTTACCCATGGTGGTGATCAGTCAAATTGAGATATACTTTACGGATACAGAAGGACTTTGAATACCGTCATGTTCCAATTTCTTTATTTCATGAACACTGGAAGCATGTTTATTGGATTTGATATGAACTGGTTCCCCCCCTTGTATTTTTCTGTTATTTCATTTGATATTTAAACAGTGATTTTTATTTCCAGTTTCCATTTGTTTTTGTTTCTAATGAATACTTGTATTGATAGTTTTTGGTTTTTGGATATAAACAATTCCCCTACTCTTTTTGATAAATGCCATGGGATCTTTAACATCCACCTGAACTACCACCAATTCAGGCAGATGGGACCTTGGTTTAACGTCTCATCCGAAAGACGGAACCAACTCAATAAAACCAACTCAAACTAAAACAGCTGAACGTTATAACCCCATACATATTTATGTCTTATTTCTTACATAAAAGGATGAAAAAAGCCCCAAATATTTTTGTGCAGTCATTCTATAACTGCATGGTCATGTGACTGGGGTTCACCAATTGCAGTATAAGATTTCTGTTAACCATTGTATAACAAGTACTTGCTACACTTAGAGGGAGCATACCAGAGAGGGTTTTGGGCCATGTATCCAAGGCACCAGGGCCATACAAATTAGATCTGCCTGCAGAAGGTGAAAGGAAGGATTCTCATCATCTCTAAGCAACTTGGCAAAGTGAAATTTAAACATGAGTTAAGGGATTTCAGTACTACAGAATATTTGTGCACTTGTTATTGGTAAATGTGCTGTTATAATAATTTATTGTACTACAGTATTTTCTGCCTGTAATCTTTTGCCCTGGGTCAAGGTTAAAAATGGGACTATTGGGTGCAATGTATTTCTCCCAGTTATCAATAAAATTAATTAAAAGCTGAAATAATTGTAAATGTGTTATAAAGCTGTGCAGAATGTGGATTTCCTCTGGAATAATTTGTGCAGAATGGCAAAGGAAAATAAATCCATGGATTACATGAACAGTGAAATACTATTCTGCAGTTCATGTAAACTGTGGATTACTGGGTTAAAAAAAATCAATTCTGCGTTCAGAATTTCTGAATTCTGCTTCTTTCAGAATTCTGTGGCAATTAGGAATAATTTCCAAAATTCTGCAAAATTCTGATACAACAGAATTGGAAAGTGCTACACAACTCTGATGTGTTATTGATAAATAAAATGGGATTTTGTAACAGTTTATTTACCCAGGACAGCCCAACTGAAATGCAAAATCCTATTTTAAGTGGGTTACTGCTTTCAGCTAATTATACCACAAAGATGAAAACTGTGCACCAATTATAAATCTCTCAGGACTGAAAAACATGAAGACAAAGTCACTTGCTTGAGGTTACAGTCAAACCACTAGGCAACATTTCCGTTTTGGGTTGCTATAGATTAGGTTTGTGCAGAATTTACAAATTCCAATGGAATGGAACTCCATGGAATTTTGCAAAATTTGGACTAATTCCTTTGAATTCCATCAGAAGTGAAATTCTGAAATTTTGTGAGTGGAATTCAAGCTGCAGATTAATAATTCACAGTTACCTAAACCACAAATTAAGTTTCTGCAGACCACAGAAAACTAATCTGCAGTTTATGTAATCCATGAAAAACTAATTTGCTGTTTACATTAAAGGGCTTTCAGAAATCCATGGAATTTTTTTTATTCTGAAAAGCATTTTGGAAGCAGAATTGCCATTCTACCTAAATTACACAGGCACAACTCTGGAGTTCTGTACAGCTTTGCTATAGAAACTTGCAGATGTCAGAAAGATGTGTGAAAAGATTTAAAATAAACAAAAGAAAGTCAATTAGAGCATGGACCCATGATCAGGAAATCCAGATTTAAATCCATCTGACGCCCGAAGAATACCATGTGCAGACAGCGAGGACTAAATGGTGAACGTCAAAAGGGCAAATGAATAATGTCGGATGGGAAATTTGGTGAAGTCTCTGTACCCCTCCCCAAGATCAGCTCCCACCAGAGTTTGTATATTTTGTAAGGGGGTGGGGCACAGCCCCTACAAAAAGAGACATTGCTGAATTTCCCATTTGACATTATTCATGTGACCTTTTGACGATCACCATTTTTTAGTCGCCGTCTCGACATGGAACCTAGCCCTGGATTCACTGTGTACCCTTGAGTAAGTCACTTGACCTCCCTTATGTTCACTCCACTGCAACATTGGAAGCAGGACCCTGTATTTAATTAGCTGTTGCAATACATTTGAGGTATTCCAGGTCAATAAACTTTAAAGGTGATAGGAAATATTTTTTTCCATAGTTAATGCCTGCCCTATTCCATTCTGTGCCAGTTGTGTATTCTGATATGCTATGACCCATTTTTGATAAACAATCTAGCTATGAGGTGACCTAAGAGTTCCACTGTCCTCATTTCTACTGATCTTTCTTTTCAAATTTCTATGACACTCCGTGATATAAGCTACACCATTCCATGCTGTTTAACTTTACTCTGCAACAAATTATTGGCTCTAGGAATATCTGACACTGCCTTCCCTTGATTCAAAAGTTACTTGTCTAATAGGCAACAAGTCAGGTTTGGATCCTCCCTTTCTGATCCTGCCCTGTCACAACTGCGGTCCCTCAAGCTTCAATAGTTGGGCTCCTCTTCTTCTCCATCCATATTAACTCTGTCCACCACTGTAACTTAAACTGTGCACCAATTGTGTATGCTGATGATCCGGTGCTTCTCTATAGTGCCCAGAATGGGGTTGATAACAACAAAATACTATCATCTGACTTACAGACCATTCAAAAATGGTTCCATAAAAATAGGCTCTAAATGAATGCTACAAAGTCACAGGCTATTCTATTTGAATCTGACCCTTGATTAAAGAACAGTGTAACTCCTCTCAGTGGTTTGCAATAATGGTGCATCCTTGGTCACTGTCCCATCCTTTAGTTACCTGGGTGTTACCCTCGATCCCACTCCGGATTTTGCACTCCATGTGGCATATACCTGCAAGGCAGTCAATGTCAGGCTAGGGTTTAGCTATAGAGCTTGCAGCAATTTCTCTTCTAGAACCCGCATTGCCATTGTCCGAGGCACTTTGCTCCCCAAACTCTCCTACGGTTTGCCTGTTTTTCCAGAAGCTCCCAACTCAATATTACACAAATGGACTGTGGCATATAACTCTGTCATTTTGCCCAGGCTAGTAATCAACATGTCCATCATTGCACTCTGTACATGAAGCTCGGTTGACTCCTTCCATCTGCTCTGTGTCATCTCTCCCCGGGAGGCATCATACACAGTGTTGCTCAGTATTATGTGCCATTACTGCTTACTTCCCTTCTGGTGCCCTATAGAAATGCCTACCCACTCAGACAATCTGATCTTGACCTCCTAGTCACACTCAAGACCAGGATCAGGACCAAATTAGGTGAGATAGCTTTCTCAGTCTCTGCTCCTAAACTATGGAACACTATACCGGCCAATATCAGACACTGTCCTGTTACCCGCACTTTACGAAACCAGTACCACTCCCACTTACAACAGTTGGCTATATGTACCAGATTCTAGTCTTCAGATTCTGACAAACTGTTTTGCCAATGTATATGTATACCTTTGGACTTGTCACATTGTATATTGGGTACAATGAATATACATCTACAGTATATCATTGTATTTTATCTCATTGTAATATTACTTTTATGTTTCAACTTGTCATTGTCACCCATTGCATTGCTTATTGGTTGTACTCTTCCAGATCGTGCCTGACAATAGGTAAATGATTGTCTAGTGCACCCTACCGCCTGGTTAACAAAAGCTAAATAAATAAGTAAAATGGAATGGCCTGGAATGGTGTTACTGATGTCCTAGAACAGTGTTTCTCAAGAGAGGTTACCAGCACACTTTTGTGTGGCCACAGAGCTCTTTGGAGCCCTCCTTACAAATGTAATGAAATCTACAATTTCTTACTTTGATATAAGCAAGGGAGCTACATTTTGTGTTAAAATACACCAGGGACTTAATGTAATGCATACTGTTTTATGTACTGTATACTGTGTGAAATGAAATGTGCTTTATTTGGGGGCTTGGTATATATCAGAGGGTTTCGGTGAAATCAAATAAGCTGTGAAGCAACCTTTAGGTCCACAATTTGGGACTTGAGAAGCACTGTCCTAGAATGCTCAGTCAGTATGGAAAGAGAGAGCGGCAACTGCAGAGGGGGGATGAATTTATGTTATCCACAAAGGCAAACAAGTAAGTTTTTAATTTAGCATAAAAAGGTCAGAACATATTAGAATATTGAGTAAACACTAAAAGGAAACCAGGAGGGTATCTAGAGGTATACACATCTGTTTCTATTGCCTTTAAAATGCCAGTATACTGCCTGAAATTCATACTAATTTTTAAAAGAGATTACAAAAATTAGGTGTTTGTGGTGTAGTATTAGCCACTGCTTAACAATTAAATTAAAAATTGTAGTGAAAAGGAGTGTGTCCATGTACCCCAGACCCAACCATTTGAGCCTGTAGGTCTTTGGTAGAGTGCTGGGATGGATTCCAGGGGCCCTGGGTTCAGTTCCCAGTAGGTCATGTTCTTTCTTTCTCACTGTAACACCTGGGTTCTCCTGGGGTTATTAGACCCCCTTGTAGTGTAGTTTAGGTAGGAGCTGGGCAGCACCAAGGGTAAAATCTCTGTAGGGCTCCTTTAAGCCATCTGGCCAGCTCTACTGGGCAGAGGATTCTAAAACTGAATATGGAACTCCTGCAGCAACATAACCCCCAGCTAGAGTGCAGCAGTTGAGATATGATTCTCAGATAGTGTTTGGAGTGTGTATGAGTTTGGCCAGTGTTCTACCAATGGGCAGACCAATTGCCAGAAGGGAACCCCCTTTTCTTTTCTCACCCTAGTTCATGAGTGGAATGGTCTGGATACCAGGACATGGTGGCTGCCATCTTCTGTGATGCTCCGAGGGGGAGAATTTCTTCAGAAAGTGTTTTTAGGACTTGTAACATTGAGTAGTTGTTTGGGCAATCCCCACATCTGTAAAGACCTAAATTACAAGTGCTGCCCAGAACTGTTTGGCTCAATCCAAGACCTCCAGTCATGGACATTGTAATGCATTGGAATTTGTCACTTCAAGACTGTAAAGCAGGTCAACCTTCAGCCTGGGCACCTGGCAGTCTAAAGCCAGTAATTTCTTCAATTGTTGCTGTGGGCTTGCTTCAACTCAGAGGGACTCTCACACCACTGATATGTAAAGTGTTTTCTCAGAACTAACATGGGACTCCTAAAGTAAGCAATAATGTCCAACAGGGTGGGCGGTATTGGCCTATACCAGACCACCCAGGGGCGTAATGAGGCCCGACACTGCAGGCGGAGGGCCTTATAGCCCCTGGAAGGTCCAGTATAGGCCAATACCGCCCACCCTGGAGGATATTATTGCACTTAGAAAATGGGTGCTGTAAAAAAATAAGTTTAGTAAGAAATTATTAATAAAAAATGTGTTTAAAATTACTTTTGTAATAAAATAGTTCCTCCGCCTGCATTATAATGATGTGTTTTTTTTTTAAGCTCAGGACTTTTGTCTTACTGTGTAGTATCTCTCTTCTTCCCTGCTGCCCTGTTTATCCCAATGAGTTCTGACCACACTCTGAGATAGTCTTGAAAAAAGACTCTGTGAAAATTAATCAAAGAAATACAAAAATTATTATTTTTTAAAATGCTTCTCTCTATCTGGTTCTCAGCTTGCTTGACATCGCTAACGCCAATGCTTTCACGCATACAGTGTGTGCCGCGCTCATCTTCATTCTCTTCTAACTCTGGAGATAGGGAAAATTAAAAACTAAAAAAAAATACAGTTCTGTTATTTATTTAACTTTCAGTGGTCTTGATACTCGAGCAGATTGCTGCTCCGTTCAGTGGACTGACGACCAGCCAGCTGCAGTATGTAGGTGCTGAGGAACGGAAGGAGGTCTGTGATGGAATGCATGCAGGACTGCAGTTCAGGAAAGTAATTTAAAAATGCTGTCACCTTCAGTTCGGTTAGGGTAGGGATGGTGGAGGAAACACAGCTGGGATTTTGCAAGAGGCTGAAGGTGAGAGGATTCAAGACACTCACTGTGCTATGTTTACTGCAAGTTACTCTGGTCTGGAACCTGTCAGCTTCGCTGTGGTCAGTGGAGGGGCCTGCACATTCACTGTGTCGGGATTGGGATTTCGTCTTTTTGGAAAATTTTTCTTTTTATGTTTTTCTGAATAGAGCAGTTGCTGAAATGTTATTGCCTTCTGAGACGGAGTGTGCAATCTCCAGTACTGTACATGAGAGGAGTGGTAGTTTCTTCATTTTCCTATGTCCAATGTCCATCTGCAGTATGGAAAACTAAGAAAATACACTACTGTCATGCACGGATTCCTCTGCTTCCACTGGATCTCTTGCTAGGGTTACTTCAGACGTTCATTGTGCTTTTTACTGTGCCATTCCAGTTTTATTTTTTTAGACTGTGTAATGTACTTCGAATTGTCGTAAGGGAAATCTGTGTGAGTGGACTAGAGAAAGACTAGCAGGTCCACCGCCTATTTTTGTTTGGCATCAGACAGAGCGCTGGTGATCAGCATGGTGTGTGGAAGTTAGATTGCTGATTTATTTAGAAAGAATTTTTAAACTGGTAATGATTAGTTTCTTTTTTATGGTGGTGGCAATGGTAGTGTGGGGGGCATAAGTCGCTCGCTAAGTGTTAAAAAAAATGGTGACAGTTTGAAATTGTGTGCCCAGCACTTTAGCCAATGAGGAAGCAGGGTGCTGGGCACAAGGATACTTTGCTGGCTATCAGGAAGGTTTGGGCTGGGGCTTTTTATTTGGTGGGCATCTGTTGTCTGATAGATGCCCACCTAAATAAGTGTCTCAGCCAATCACAAGAGAGAATTTTCTTAGCCCATTTTCTAAAATCATTTAGTGCCTTCAAGTTCTTTGTATTCTGTGGTGAATTCAAAGTACGTCTGGCCTTTGGCTGGAGCTGAGCTAAGAGTGTCAGTCCGGTGTCAGAGGGGCAGTCTGTACAGAAAACATTTGGGGAGTCAGGTGCTACTCTCCCCTTGGAAGTTAATTGGGGAGTTAGGCGCTGCCCTCCCTTCTGGTTCAGGACCAAATGCCTGTCAAGTAACTTTCTTTTAGTGGGATCCTAACTGCCTATTGTGTGCTCTTGAAAATATATGGGATCTAATTGCCTGTGGTAGGTGCTGAAATTTAATGTGATCCTAATTGCCTACTGTGTGCCCTTGAAAATATGTGGAATCCAAATTACATTCTGTGTTCTAAACTGTTAGGGACTCTGGTGCCCAGTCTATTTCCCAGAATAAGGGATGGATGTTTGAAATGTTTGTACTGGTAGTAATTTCTACAGCCTGCAGATTTCTGTGTATATTGCCTGCACTTGCAAATGCCCTTGTGGCACCACCAACTTTCTGACTAACATCCATCAGAATAAAGCTATACTGCATGACTCTATGGGCGGGATATTCAGAAATGCACCAGGCAGGGGCACAAGCTGGGCACAGCACAACTGGGCTGCGCCAGAGCAAGGACCAGGCAATATTCAACGGTGCTGTGCCATGGCTCAGCACCGTTGAATATGGCACTGGGGGTGTTCGCACTGCACATGGCGTAGTGGCACTGAGCCAGCGCAAGTGGCAGTTGAGGAGCAGGGGGCTGCTCCAGCACAAGTGCAGCTGCACTAGGCGCAGCAAGAGTGATATTCAGATGTGAGCATGCAAATGAGGCCATTATGAATGCAAGGTGCAAATGGGGCCATTTGCATGTCATTTTGGCTCCAGTTGCATGCAGATGCGCTGATCCTCGGCTACTTGCACCTGGTGCCCTGCCAGGCTGCAGCCATCGTGGACTGACGCCCCTGCCCCTCAGTGGCAACGCACCCCAATGCCCAATTGCAGGCTTTGTAAATAAAGAGAATCCCTGGTGGTCCAGTGGACCTGCTCCCAAGCCCGATCGTGGGCTTAAATAAAGATAAATAATCCCTTGTGGTCCAGTGGACCCGCTCCCCAGCCTGATTGAGGGTTTAAATAGAAATAAATAATCCCTGGTGGTCCAGTGGACCTGCTCCCAAGCCAATCGTGGGCACTACGTGTAATGAGGAAAAACCTGGCGGTCAGTGGACCCAAACCCAACCCGACCGCGGGCTTCAGAAGCATAACATCCCTGGTGGTCCAGCGGTCCCCACTCCCCACCCACCACTCAGACCTGACCTCCCCCTGGTCAGTGGCAGGTGGCAACTCCACCATGAAGCTGTCCACCGACTGACAGCATACAGTAGGAATATGTGCCCATTGGTCCCTGCGTGGGCCAATGGGTCTGAACCATACTGTATACACAGTCCTGAAATGGATAGTTTCATTCACATTTTGGAACCTGTAATCTACAGCTGCAGCCATTAACCCAAAAGTGAACCAATGGAAATAACAACCGTGCTACTACTGTCAGTCGGCGGGCGGCAATGAAGTGAGAAATACCACCACCCCTGACAGGAGAATGGGTCTGAAGTGGGTGGGGAGAAAGAACTGCTGGACCACCAGGGAAGATTACATTTTCTGAAGCCCGTGGTCGGGCTGGGGTTCGGGTTCACTGGACCACCAGGGATTTTCTCATTATACGTAAGCCCACGATCGGGCTTGGGAGCAGGTCCACTGGACCACCAGGGATTATTCATTTCTATTTAAGCCGGTGATCAGGCTGGGGAGTGGGTTCACTGGACCACCAGGGTTGATTACAGTTTACATAAGCCCGCAATCAGGTGTGGGGGGGCACAATGCCTGGCCTGTGGCTTGGGAGATCGCAACCCACAGCCAGCGGCTGCTGTGTTGCACCTTGCAATATGGCAACTCACCTGTGGGTGGCCAGGACTTGCTCCTGCTTTCGACAGGTAGATCTTTGCACCCCCCGTGTGGCGCAAGGTAAGTTTGTGCCGCATATGTGCTGCACATCCCGGGCTGAATGTCAGGATGTGCCGCATATGCATGGACATGCCCACCACACTTGCACCACATACATTACTGGTGCACCCCAGTGCATCAGGATTTGTGCAGTGCAACATCCACCTTTGAATATCGCACTGGAGCACATCAGTGGGTTGCACATGGTGCAACACTGTTGTGCCATGTGCAACCCCTTTGAATATTCCACCGTATGTCTTTTGTGGACATTCGATTCTGTGTGTGACCTGTGTGACATTCTGGGGCCCCCCCAGACTGTGTAACACCACCATTACCAGGTATCTCCCCTGGGACTTGTGTAAAATAGAAATTTTTTTTTGTACCCTCCCCCTGACCACCTAGATAATGAGTCAGGTGTTGCCCCAATGCCAGGGGTAATCCTGTGCTTTAATTGTTGTCCAAGTGGGGTAGGTGTTATGTAACCCATAGGTGCCACTACCTCTAGGGCTACTACCCCTACCTGTACTTCTGGTCAAAGGTTAAGGGGCCTGGGTTCACTGTTAACACTTATCAGGATTTCCCTACCCTCAGTAATTACAATATTTTGGAGCCTCTACCCACAGTAACATAAGTGGGGGTATCTACCTACCTTGGTATAGCCCTCTGGGAAGCTATAACCACCCACAAACCCACCTAGTGACCAATTATCTTGTGCTTGACAGTAACCCTTTATGGCAGTTAATACACAGTCTGCAATCTGCATTAATAATATGCTCACATCTTGTACACTTACCACCAGGTTCTGGACTTTGGTAAACACCCTTGATCCCCCTGAAAGACAACGTTCAATACCAACATACACTTTTAAATACATTCTCCCCCAAGCACATTAACCTTCACCCAGACAAGGAGATAATCGTGAGGCAGTATAACAGTGAAACAACTCAATCAATTTATTAAGGGGAATTTAAATGGGGGGGCATGAATCTGGAAGAATGATTACTTTTTATGTATTTATTTAGTTTTTGTTGACCGGGTAAGTGCACTAGGCAAAGTCTGCCTATTTCAGACACGACCAAGGGGAGGGGGATATAGATGAATGCCAACTGACCTTGAACCACATTAAGCTGTTGGTGGTATATTTAGTGAATGGGGGGAAATTTGGACAGTGCTGACAGGGTGGGTATCCTGTTTTCAGGTACAGGGTTTAAATTGCAAAAGTTGGTAGATATTTAGCCTGGAAGGGTCCTCTTAGTGGATGGGCTATGGTATAGCCAACTGAGTAGATTTGTGGTGGTTTATGGTTCACAAATTTAGGCAGAGAGGGAACAGTTATTTGAACTAGTTCAACCTTGTTTATGTATTTCAAGGAATGCTTATTTTGGTGGGGATTGTAATTGCACTTTAGATATACAGGAAAGAAAGAATGAGGGGAAAAAGTGTATTGTGATTCCTTTCCTTTAAAGAAGTGTGTTGAGACAGCTGAATTAATTAATGTTTTAACTAAAGCTATTCCCTGGTGAAATTTACATTTGTTAAAGGAAAACTCTACTCTAAAATTGATTATGTATTCCTGATCAAGAGAAAAGACATTATCAAAACAGCCATGATACCTTCAGCCTTTACTGATCATTTGCTAATTAAGGTTAAAGTCAGCACAGAATTGGGTATAGAGCAACCAAGAACAAGATGGAAAATGAACTCAACCAGCTTGGAGGAAGGAGAGGTGAAAATAGGGCTGACATCTTTATTTGTGGATAGAGCCTCAGTTTTGGGTTTGTACGAAGATCTGTGTGAGTGGTGGCTTGATACAAACAAACTTGTAAGTAAATGGATGCAGGATTTGGAGAAAAAGAGGGCCAAAAGCAACGTTTTGCAATATTTGGTATTAAGAAATCAGCTGTTCAGGCTGTTGGAAGCTTCATATTTAGGTAAAGACCTGTCAGATCAAATTGAAAGAATTAAAGACAAAATGAAAAAAGAACAATATGATAGTACAGCCTCATTGGTTTCAGAACTGTTTAGAAACACAGAAAACCCTGTTTGCAGACCCGTGTGATGCATGTAAACAAAGAATAGAACCAGGTTTACAAGTGTTAGAAATAAAAAAGGGAGAAATTATTATCACTTCAGAAGGAATCAGGGAAATTGTGGAGGAACATATAAACATATAAGGGAAGTTATGGAGTGGCATGACCTCCTGGAAAAAGATAAAAAAAAGGTTTTTATGTAAATTGAATGTCCCTAAGCTAAAGGAACAGAAAAGTTGGGACCTGAGGAAAGAAATTATGGCGCAAGAAGTCGAAGAAGTCATTAAGGAACTAAGATTAGGGGTAGTTCCAGGGGTGGATGGAATCACAAATTAATTCTATAAAACCTTCCCAGGGATATTAACTGCATTCTTAACCAGTATTTTTAATTTTATGTTTAGAGGTAACTATATTCCTTCAGAACTTTCAAAAGGTCTAGTTATTTTCTTATTTAAATCAGGGGATAAATTAGATATAGGGAATTGGAGGCCAATAAGCCTACTTAACTCTGATTCTAACATTTTAACCCAGGTATTACAAAAACATTTAAGAGGGGTTGCTGCTGAACTAATCCACCTAGTCCAGTCTTACGCTATCCCAGGAAGAAATATTCAACAAAATCTGGCCATAATTAGGGATGTCATTGAGTATACAAGCAAGGAGAATAAAACAGGTTGCCTGATATCCCTTGACCAGAGCAAAGCTTTTGATCAGGTTAACCATGCATATCTGTTACAAGCATTGGAACTTTATGGGATTCCTTATGAATTTAAGAAGTGGATTAAGTTACTGTACAAAAATGCAGCAGTGATAACAGAAATGGGGGGAGATGGTAGCCTTATTTCTATTAAATCTGGGGTAGGGCAAGGAAGCCCCCAGAGCCCACTTTTGTATGTTTTTGCAATCGACCCACTAATCAGGACAATTAGTCTCTCAGAAGGGATTCATGGGATTAAAGGGGGTCAGAAAGGTGATACAATGAAGGTTTCTGCATAGGTAGATGATTTGTGTATCTTTCTCGCATCTGAAGAGAAGATACCATGTTTAGTGGAAAAATGGAAAAATATTCAAAAGCATCTGGAGCAGTACTAAATGTAGACAAAAGTAGAGGTTTTAGATTGGGGCACTCGGAAGGAAGAGGTGGGGGTAGTCAAGTGATAAAAATTATGGATGATGAAATAAAGATCTTGGGTATCCAGTTTGGTAAAGTGGACATAGATAAGGTGAACTAGGAAAAAGCATTGGTTAAGGGGGAAAGGAAAGTAGCAAGGTGGAAATCCTGGAAAATGTCCAAATTAAAAAGGGTATTTCTAGTTAAACAGTTTCTTCTTCCTTGTTTTCTTTACATCACAGCAGATTTTCCAATACCTACTGGAATGGAAACAAGGATCCTGGGCCTGTTTTTACAACTTGTGTGGGGAGCAGGTTGAACTCCATTAAAAGGGAGGTTACTTATCTAACCCGTAAGAAAGGGGGTTTGGGGGTGCTTAACCCCATGATATTTTTCCTACACATTGTTTTGGTATAAAAACCTGAAAACAGCCAAAGGAACCGCTCCACTCTCTAGTACCTGTGCTGCCATGCAAAATCTATAACAATGGTAAACAAAAACACAGGCACCAAGCTTCAGTTGTCATAAACTATTTTAATGATGCAATTAGTGCATAAAAAGATTAAATATCACCTCCCTGTCAGCTCAGTTTTATATGATCAATGCCTCTAAACTGAAATTCATGTGTTTCACCTGTTGGTGCTACTTTCACATGAGTGGCCAAAGCATTTGTAAGGTCTCCATTGTTTATTGCACTTACATGCTCGCCTACTTACAGCTTAAAAAGCCTAGATGTCTTACCCATATAGAAGCTTCCACAGCCACACGTCGCTAAATATACTACATGTGTAGTATCACAAGAAATAAAATGTCTGATCTCAAACATTTTGGTTGCATTAATACTTGTGAATGTTCCTGTTTTTACCATATAGGACAATATTTAGATTGTCCACATCTGTGGCTACCTTGCGGTAGCTGTGGAAGCCAAGTCCTGGGTGTTTGATCTGGGGGCTGATAGCTATGTGTAAGGGTATCTGCTAGATTATGAGATCTTTTATAACTGAACCTTGGAAGAGAAAGTCTTTCACCCTCCCTCTGAAACAACACATCTGTTCTAATTATATCCCAATGTTTTGTAATGATTTGTCTAATTTCCACTGAATTTTGACTCTAGGTGCAAACAAAGTTGAGGTGGCTTTCATTTATTAGTTTTTTCCCTCTTTCCCCTATCGTGGTCAGCAGGTCACTTCTGGTCAACTGATCCACTGTCCTTTCTGCCTCTTTAAAATTCTCATTATTATAGCCCCTTCGTCTGAATCTGTCACTCAACATTCCCTAAAAACCTGATTAAAGTATTAAAACTTCAGGCTGGAATGGTGGGAATGTGGGGAAAGAATGTGCTGGATAATTTTGGGAAAAATGGATAAAGGAAATTCCTAAAGGCAGTAGGAAAATAGAAATACCAGGATACTACAGAGCTACGTTAAGTAAATTACAAAGATGGAAAATTACTCAATCAAAAGTGAAGCAAAACACTAGAAAAGGGATGTATTGCAAAATACTGGGGGAAACAGGAGCAAGTGACCCAGAGTTTAAGGGTGGGGCCCCAACAGAAAATAAAAATGTTTATAAAATGTTAAACAATCCCAGAATTCTGACTAAAATGTGGTATGTGCAGTGGCTGATGGCGCACGTTAGGACAGGGGTAAGAGGAAATCATAAGCATAAAGTACTTGAAGAGAGAAATTATTTATGCCCTGGCTGTGGTGCTGATGTGGAAACACAAGAGCATTTTTTGCTACAATGTAAATATGCTGAAGGTTTATGGGTGTTTCTGTAGAATAAATGAAAAATGCCTTTGTTGAGAAAAATAAGTTATAGAAACTTGGTTTGAGGGAATTTTTTCAGAATTATTGACTCAATTTCATAGTTCTACTGTTCAGATATTATTTGCATATCTGAAATATTACCTGTGGCAAAGTCGTTGGCAGTTGCTATTACAAGAACAAGGGATGTTGTATGAAGGGCTCAGTCAAATGTGTGAACAAGCATTATTGGAGGTATATAGAAAGGATTGTAAGAGACATTCAAGGAATAAGGTAACACTGGTGGAAGGGATTGGCTTTTTTTTACTAAATATGCATATTATGATTAGGAAAAAATGGAAAAGTGAATGATCTAATAAGGAAAACTAAGAAAGAGTATATAAATAAATGTTTTCAAATGTAAATAGGGTATAGTGAGTTGTAGGGGGTTAGGAAGGTTATTAGGAGATGTAAAAATTCAGCTGTAAATACTGAAGTAATGAATTTTTGTATATATGTTGGTTGTGTTTTTTGAATAAAAACTCCCCTACTCTTTTCGAGAAGTGCCATGGGATCTTTAACATCCACCTGAACTACCACCAGAACACTTGAACTAAGGACCCCTCAAGGTCCCCTGTGTCCCAATTGGTCTAAATTTTGGAAGTCCTGGACCAAACATGGTGGCTCCCATTTGGATAAACAAACTGCAAGAAGGCAGGTTAAAACAAACACTCTAATTTAAATATGACAGCAAGCTAGTAGTAAATAATTACAGTAATAGTTAAAGTTCCCTCTGCTTTACTATCGACAGCAGTGTGGAGCACATTAAAGTGGCATCTGGCCAGTCGTGAGCTTTGAAACACTTGGACCCAGACCATTTACTATACACACACTGGCTAATGACTTGAAGGGGTAGGCGTGGAGGCACATCATGGCACTCTCATGCAAATCAACAGGATCAAACAAATAACCATGGATTTACTATCTCTGCAGGACATCTGCCTGGCAGTGGGCATAGCTCAAGCCCAGGAAGACACTTAAGGTAAGCCCCAAATTGGTAGGGGGGGCCTACAGTTACATCACTACAATTTTTGATACTAACTTTCATTTATTTAAAAGTTTTGCCAGGAGGGCATACTGAGTGATGCACTTCTCAATTCCAGATGCGTCCTGGGGAAGGGGAATTTGGATAGACAGTATTCAAGCAAACGTTACATGATTGGTACTTTTAAAGGAAGTCAGTGGTTACTTTGCATATCTGTAGCATTATTTTTTTCCTTTTTTGCTAATTAGCAAATCTGATGCTTGACAGTACTAGGTATGATATGTGGAACAGTGTTCTACCTAGAGACTGACATAGCTAATACTTTTCAACATTTCCCCCTAATACCTCACTAGCACTGTGACTTCACTAATTATGATATCACAATTTGCCAAAATGAGCCAATCATCTTCAGCCAGATTGGTTGCTAGTTATGTCACAATGAACGAGGTTGCAATCCTGATGAGGTATGAAGGCAAATTGAACTAGATGTGTCAACCTCCAGATAAAGTCCCATTCTTTACATCGTACTTAATATTATTCAGTAGAAAAAACTTCTAAACAGCAAAGGGAAAACCAAAAATACATCAGGAATAAAAAGTGTCAGCTAGGTACTTTAAAAACATAATAAATTGCTCTTTATGTTTTTGGTGCTACTATCTCTTCATAAGTTCAGGTTATACAAGAAAAGGAATGGTGGAAAGATTAAGGATAAACAACATGAGAGCAGGTATCTGAAGTAGGAAGTAGCTATTTAGAAGGGGTTGCATTCAGTAACTAATGACAAGTAATAGTACAGGAGTAATCATATGAAATTATAACAGGAGGTGACCAGGTGGAATAAAGGGAAGCAGCACGAAATCTAAAGAGAGACAAAACCAAAGACGAGTCTTTGAGATTGAAATCACATAAGCAGAAATATTTCACTCTACCAATAGAAAGTATAAGATGCTAAAATAAGGGTAAATTATTATAGAAGCAATGTTTCTAAATGATGTAACTATTGGATGGAGTGCCACAAGGTTCAGCGTTGGAGCTCACTCTTTTTTTTTATCTTTTATCTTTCAACTTTCTGTTTCTACACTGTCACTGCAATAACCCCCTTCTGCCCTTTGTCAACCACTGAGCCTTGTTGTCCCCACCCACCACACTTCTTACCTCAGCACCTTTGATTTAGCTGGCTGGGCAATCCTCTGGATATCCCAGGGGGTCAGGGGAAGGGAGTCCCCCAAGTCTGTGGCTGGGTTTGGGGCACCTGGAAGGGAATGCAGAGCTCAAGTGGACTTAGGCTTTCAGGTTACAATGATGATGTGTTTCCTTGGTTGCGCCTGATCCCTTGGGAAGTTGCTGCCAAGAATGTCACAGGTGCAAGCATGCTGTGTGTTGCTAGGAGACAGACCTCAGTGACATCCCACCCACTCAGAAGCCCTCTGACCCCACTAACACCTGTGGACACCCATGAGAGAGTATAGCTGCAGAGGATGTTACTCTTCCTCCCTGGAGAAGAAGAGCATCTTTTGGAATGCTCAATCCTCCTCCCCTTGATTGGCCCCCAATAACACTGGCTCATTCCCGAACCTGTTCATCCACATCTCAAGCAGTAACCCTACAAATGCACCAATGAATCTTTTATATTCCATGGTGTCTTGAATGTGTTGGGTAGAAGCAGGGCTTCTAAATTTGCCAATCATACGAGAATACCTTGGGCAGCATATTGGCAAGTAGCACAAAGGAAGCACGAAGGACTGTGTGAGCACGCACCGCAAAAGAGCTAGCAAGACCTGCAGCAGGTGTATCGGAAGAGATGAACTTTAAGGTTTTGTAGCATTAACAGCTGTCCATCTGCCTTCACCTAACCTTACCAGTTGTATTTATTTTAGCTGTTCCACCATTTTACTGCATGTAGTATGAAGCGTTACTACCCATTGTATATGAATTTTCTGCTCACTGTTAGTTTCCCTTATGTGTTCCCTATGTACCCCCTCCCAGGACACCTCTGGAAACAAACTGTTTAATGCTTAGTTAGCATTCCCTGGTAAAACTCTTCCATTAAATAAATGAATAAAAATAAATATATATATATATATATATATATATATACCCCCTGTGAGAGCATGGCATAGCAAAGCGTAAACCACAGGTATGATCACTCTTGCAAACCACCTGACTGAGATCGGCACTGGAAGCCAGCTCATCAGATTGTGAACCGCAAATCTTCTAGTTCTGCTGTTAAATGCGGCATAGGTACAAAATATGCAAATGACCCTACTTTTCGTGCAAGGCACTGGCACATCCTTACCATCTAATTTTTTGCCATTTGCATGTCATTATCAAGACACATTGCTCCTCTCTGTCAATGGAGGCTGCGGGCTATGCAGCACAACAGAGCAATCCCGATCCCCATGTGAATAAAAGGTGATACGTGAGAATGCAATACATCTTTGCAGAAAGTAAAATAAATATATTGGAGTCTGCAGGAAGTCCAGTAAGACAATTCTAATGTGCTTGTACAGTGTCCACTACAGCTCTGTGCAGTGTCAGTGGCTCAGCAGGCTGCACACATGCCTCAGAGGCCAGAAGATCAGAAGGTTGTGGGTTCTACCTCCACCCCAGGAACTTGGGGTAAATCAAAATACAGATACTGTAGTGCAGCATGAGGGTGTTGCTGCACTCCTGGGTGCCATCTTTCAGATGAGACATTGAACTGAGGTCTCATCTGTCTGTTCTCGTTGTTGTTCAGGTGGCAGTTAAAGGTCCCATGGCACTTCTCAAAAAGTGTAGGGGAATTTTCCGAGTGTCCTGGCCAAATTTCCCCCCATTCAGTAAAAACGAAACTAATACCTTAACCTGATTCAATGCCAGTCTGCATCTGTATGTCCACCTCCCCCACCCACCCCGCCCCATGAGGATGAAAATTGACAGAATTGCCTAGCCCTGCTTTCCCAGTCAACAAAAACTAAATAAATAAAAGTATGTACTCATTTTGATGTGAACTAACTGCAAGCTTCATATCTGTAAACTCCACCCTCGATTCAAAGTACTGCATGGAACTTCATCACATGTCTGGGCTCCCAGATCTACAGGGATTCTTGTAGTTTACAGGAATTTGGATCTATCTACAGTGAAATTCTTCCCATAGACTTGCATTGGTTATTCGGGAAAACAGAGCAATTTAGCTTCAATAGGAAATAATGTAATCTACAGAAAAACAGAGGACAATTGCCCTGGCTTTACAAGGAAAATGACAGATCATTCTGGGAGCACTGAATGTCTTCTTCTATCTCCTTGGCTTCCCACTATGCCATAACTGGCTTGAATAGAGCACCAAAAACAATCTTATGTTATTGTCTGCACCATTTACACACTGTTAAAACATGCTCTTGCCAAGCACTAACTTGTGCTGCACAAACAGCCAGTTAGAGCATTACTGTGCTGCCATTGTGGCATGTATGCATGACTCCAGCTTTCATTAGCACATGTTCAGCCATACCTTCAAGCTGCTGGAAAAATTACAGCTTTCACTACAGTGACTGGCTTACAAGCTAAAACTGAGCAGTAACATCCCAGTGTGCATGACACATGCACATTCTGCACAGCACAAAGTATTCGAATATGCTGCTCTCAAACTACAAACCATGAATTATAGTATCAGTGCTTTATAGTAGCAGTGATTTAGTGGTGGATCCAGTATTAATAAAGATCCTGTTGCAGCAGGACCCTTCTTAGTCCTCTGCATGAAATAGAACCAATCAAACATAATATGATACATTTCCAGCACAACAAGAATTAATTGCACAACAGCCCACTACCAATAGTTACCATGTTTAGTACAAGTTAATAGAAACAGAACTTTTCTGATTGCTTGCTGACAGTCCATCTTCCCTTTTAGCCTGTCCTCATTCATTATTGCAGCAGGACTCTTGTTAAAATCCTGAATCTGGAGAGTGCTGCTGAGTAGCTGAAGTGGAAGCAGCAAATTCCCTGAGCTCCTGAGAGATTTTTTAAATCTTTTAAAAAAGCTATCTCCTGCCCTAGTTTCTGGAGTTAAGATTTAGCATGGTGTACCAGGGTCACAAAGGCTTTCAACATGCCAAAGAATAAAGGAGCACCTCGACTGATAACAGATTTTTTTGCATCTAAGAAGGCACAAAGGGAAGGGTGGCCTACCCAGAGTGTGGGAACCTCGGCCTGTAGTGCTACGCAGTCAGAGGAAGTCACCCTCAGTGCTATCCATGCTATGTTAAACCAGTTGGTAAAGACTGTTCAGGAACTCAACAAGAAATTTGATACAATTACTCTGTGAGTAAATGCGTTGGAAGCTAGAATGGATAATTTTGAAAATACAGTCCAGTGATCGGAGGCTTCAGTGCTCAAATCTGTTGATGCCACAGCTAATTTAATTAAAGAAAATACCTTACTGTGGCAATGGTTAGAAACTGTTGAAAACCAGGCTAGAGAAAAGAATATCCAGTTGTTGGGCCTGAGTGAGGGATCTGAGGGTGAGGATTGCCTGGTCTTTATTAGAACTTTTCTACCTTCCTTGCTAAAAATTACTGAATCGGATCCTCCACTTTTGGTCGAAAAGGACTACCGGGTGACCCCTAGTCATGTAACCATGGGCGCTGCCACTCCCAGAACACTTATAGTAGTATTCACTGGTGTGGGAGATTGGGATTGAGTATTAGTGATTGCAAGAAGAAAGAGGAGTCTGACTTATGGAGAAAATAATATTGCGCTGTTTCTGGATCTCTCTTATTGCACCAGACAACAGAGGAAAAGTTTTGACTGTATAAGGGGTTGTTTGCAGCAACTCAGAATACAGCATCAGTTACTATTACATGCCAAACTTAGGCTGGTCTGGAATGGTCAACAATATCTTTTTAATGATCCTAAGGAGGCTGACAAGCTAGTAGCTCGCATAGACCAAGAGATGGCCTAGGAGGAGGGAACTGCAGTTTCGTCTGATGAGGACTGAAATGCTGTCTGCAAGTACTGATCTCCTTTTGATACAAACGCAGTGAAATCAGCTTTTAAACTTAAGAATTTGGGCAGCTTCAAGCAATTGCTGTTGTTACATCTGGGGAATACAATAATTAGTTAGAGGGAGGTGTTTATTGCTTGTTAAATGGAACTATTAACTTTTCTTTGCTGCTTTAACTTTATTTTGATTGGGGAAATTGTACTATGCCTGATGAAGCCTGGACACCTGCAAGAAGGGCAATATTTTAGTTAAACTGTGTTAACAGGAATGTTACATTCGGAGTAAGAGTGCTTTTTTCTTTGTTTTTACAATTGATGCTCATGGGCTAGGGATATTCCTATTAGATACTTATGGATTGGGATTTGGGGCATCTTTGTGACTTAATATCAGTTTGGTAAAAAGGAAAATGTTTGTTTATTTTTCTGGGATGATTCTTCTTTGTCCTTCCAGGGCTGCATATGTTTGGCATATATTTTGTTATTAAATTTATTGGTTATCTCCCTATCATGTTAAGAGGGGGTCTTTTGCATTGCTCCTTAGTAAGAGGTTAATATTAGCCATCTATACTATTATCCCTCTGGGATTCTATGTATTGTGAGTGTTTTGCTTACAAAATGCATAAATAAAAAATAAAAATCCTGAATCTGACATTGCCTCTGGGATCCAGTACTCTGTACTGGAGCTAGACAACAATATGGAAAAAAGATCATTCCAAAACTGGGAGAACAGTAAGTTCACAAGTCTTTTTAATGATTTTCAGAATAACATTAAACAAACTAGTAGGATGAGTAAATATAAAGCAAATTAGCAGCACTGTTGAAAATTGTAATAGTTTGCATCTTGGCTAGAAAAACAATCACATTATCTTTTAGATGATACACAAGTTACCACTAGTGACCAAGGAAAGGTCCTAGGTATCAAGGTAAGCAACACAATAAAACGGGAGCCACCTAAGGTTGTGTGGACTTTTCACATTCTGACAGAAAAGAATTGTGCAGAACTTTCAGTAGCCGAATTTTGATATTTCAAGAGCAGAATGTTTTTCTCAAATTAGTAATCCAGTCTATATAAACCATGGATTCTTTTTACACAATCTGCTGGACATTATTCTGTGGTTTATGAAATCCACAGAAAGTTATTCCATGGTTTACTTAGAAACACTTTTCTGAATTCCATGGAATTACAAAAGTAATTCCAAAAATCATTTTGGAAGCAGAATGTGCATTCTGCACACATTCTGCCATCAGAATTCTGCATTCCACATAGCTCTAGAGACACCATGATGCACATCTGTAGCAAATAAAGCAAAAAAAAATCATTACCTATATTAAGACAAACATCATACATTGATCAATAAATATAGCAATGACACTGTATGGATTCTTGGTTATGTCCCATATAGAAAAGGGTGTACAGTTCTAGTGAGCATATCTGGGGACAGGTTCACAAAGCTGTACCCCTGTGCAAACCCTGTTTGTGCAGTGCAAACTGTTTTTTGCACCATAATAGTAGTCACAAAAACCCAGTTTGCACCTGAAAACTGGGTTTTCACTGGGGCATGGAGCTGAGGTTTCCACAATGCAAATCAGGGGGAGGGGACTTGCATATTGTTGTGGTCCCATTCACCAAGGATTTCCTCCATGCAAGGGCCAATTGCGAGGATCCCTTGCTTGGAGAAAATACTATCGACTGAGACCTGGTGGTATTCTGCACAACCCTTGAGACAGCCAGAGCTACAGTACTGCCAATTGCCATCCCCTTAAAAGAAAAAAAAACAATGATTTCCTGGTGATCTAGTGGTCCCTCCCTTTCCCCAGTTTCTGATCACTGGTCCCAGTATATAAAAATAGTCTCCTTAGTAGTCCAGTGGTCCCTTTTCTTTTCTCTGATCATCGTTTCATTATTAAACAATAGTGTCCCTGGTAGTCCTGTGGTCCTTCCCCCTCCTGTGCTTCGATCACCCTACTTATACTGAAGTGGTCTGACCCTCCCTGGGTTCAGATTGCCGTACTGAGAAAATAAGATATGTCTCTCCCTGGTAGTCCAGAGGTCCCTCCCCCCAACCTGAACACCTTCCCAATAAGTATATATATTACATTCATTGGTATCCAGTGTCTCCCCCAACCATCCTGCTCCCTTGAAAACATGAAAGTGTCCCAATTTCATGGTGGCCTAGTGGCCACCAGACCCTGTGAGGAAATGATCCCCCACCCCCCCAAACCCAATCCCCAGCAGGTGACCAGCACAGTCTCCTCTCACCTCCACGACTGGCTGCTGACTGAGCTCTCAGTGAATGCATACTGTATACAGTATGTGCTCATTGAGAGCTCAGTCAGTAATAACAGTGAGGTGAGAGGAGAGTTGTGCTGGTCACTGGCTTGGGATCAGGTTTGGGGGGACAGTGGGGTGGGGGGTCCACTAGATCACTAGGAAATTGGGACACTTTCATGTTTCAAGGGAGCGGGATGGTGGGGGGGAGACACTGGACACCAATGAATGTAATATATACTTACTAGGAGGGTGTTCAGGTCAGGAGGAGGGACCACTGGACTACGAGGGAGAAACTTCTCTCTTTTTCTCTGTAGGGTGATTGGAGACTGGGGAAGGGGATGGACCACTGGACTGCCTGGGAATCATTTTTGCAACATCAGTATAGTAATCAGAGCATGGAGAGGGGAGAGGGACCACTAGACTACCAGGGACATTATTATTTACAAATGGAACAGTGTTCAGAGAACAGGGAGAGGGGAGGGACCACTGGACTTCCAGGGAAAGTATTATTCATAATGGGATAGCGATCGGAGAATGGGGAAGGGGGAGGGACCACTAGACTTCCAGAGATATTGAACAGGAATTAAAGGGACAGGGATTGGCAATGGGGACAGGGAAAAGACCACTAGACCACCAGTGACCATGGCTGTGTCGGGCAGGAGCTAGGGAGGAGGCACACTGTGACACTCGCAACCCATGTAAATGAGCCCATAATTGGCATGTAAATGGTCAGCTAGTGCCTTGCATGTTCAATGGGTTAATTTGCATGGCTGCTTTTGTGAATACCAGCTTGTGCACTGGTGCTATTCATTGTGGGGCCATTGACAGGGATGCAGGTCAGGGCAGCGCTAGTGGGGTTGTAGTTAGCAGTAATGGTGTTATCGCTGCCTCTACCTAACCCTATTGACAGTTAGATAGTGCCATATGCTATCTAACTGTGAATAGCATTTTCTTACACCTAGGCAATTGCAAAGCGAAATCAAAATTTTGCATTGCACTTTGTAACTTTTTTGTGAATCTGGACCCTGATGCCTTTCCTGGTCAAAAGCTACAGATAAATAAATAGTAAATAAAGATGTTCTGTACAGGCATAGAGGGTCAAGAATGCATCTGGCATATAATGTGCACAAGCTGGCATCTCAGTGTCGTGCTCTGTGGACGAGTAGCACCTAAACTGTGTGTATGTCAGCTCCATTCAAGAATACGGCCCCATATCTTTAGTTTAAAGTTACATACATACCTAGAGGAAAAAGGGAGATAGCGACAAGTACTGGTAGTTGGTGAGGAAAGATTAGAGTCTGTGCTGGTGCTGGGCAAAATTGTGAAAATTCCTTTTATGCACTTTTCATAAAATTACACCATTTTCATAAAAGTTCATGCAGTTTCACGAACTACAAAGATATGTTTAAAATAGGCAGTTTTGATTAAAACTGGAATTTTTTAAAATGCATATTTAAAATTGCTCAGTATGGAAAAAATGGGCGCTGTTTGCAGAAATTGTTCATTTTTAACCATTTACATATTTAACAATGCACAAGTTGTAGAAAAGGTACTATCTGAATAAAAAAAGTATTAGCAAAAGTATGCCAGGATTTTGGGGCAATTTTGAAAAAAATTATGAGAATGTGAAATCAACAATTTCCCATAATTTCACAAGAGTACTAGAATTCTAGTCCTGGAAATAAAATGACACTCACCAGCTAATGAGTATTTCTATTTTATTTATTTAAAACTCTTGGGTTCTATCTCATTCACTTCACATGTTTTCTGTCATTGTTACATTTTCTTAAAGCAGTTATAGCCTTTGCATGGTTGGCATAACCAGGAGACTTGTCTCCATTATTTCACTGACCCTAAGCTCTCAGTGTGTAGCATGGTGCCTTATCTACTAACTGACAAGGACAGGCAGACAAGGTGCCGTGCTATACTCTGACAGTTCACGATCTATGGAAAAAGGCAGACAACTTTCCTGGTTATGCCAATGAAGCAAAGGCTCTAACTGCTTATGAAATAGAGAATAATGGATCAGGTGTTGCACATCATGAGTTTTCTTACACACCCAACATTTGTAATGCCACATAAACTACCAGTGTGAACTACAAGTGGTTTGTGATGGTATTACACAGTAAGGGTGTGTAAAAAACACAAATATTGTAACACACCATTCTTTATTTTATATAATTGCTGGTTGGTTTAGTGTTGTGTATTAAAAATGGCTATTTTCCTTTTCTTTGGCATTTTGTTTTTGTAAGGGGAGACAGCAGCAGCTCTCATTTTCACTTTGACTTGCTGGCACCCATGTCATACATAATAACATGGTTCCATTCTGTAATAACTGGGTGGTTCTAACAGCATTAGGAAGTTGTGTCAGCCTAGTCAATAAATGGGCTCACCAGTAAATATAATGAAATAATGACAGAAAACGTGTGACGTAAAAGAGATGGAAGCTATGGCTCAGTAACTGTTCTTGCTCTGAGGAATAGGAGATGTACTCCTCGAAACAATGGCTTAAAAAACAGTTCTGATACTAAAGACCCAATTTTCAAGGGGCTAGAATGACACAAGGGACTTGTGTCAAAACAGCTGCACCAAAGCCCCCTTGCACCAAGGTAGCATCAAACAACCCAGTGTTCCAACTAACAAGGGGGCTTGCACCATGGCGGGGCTGCAAAATCCCCTTTTTAGGGATTTTGCAAGCCCTGCCATGGACGCAGCAAGGGGCACCACTTAAACCAGCCAGGAGGTGGTCTAAGTGGCTTGCGTCAGTGAGATGGAATTTGACAATGGGCTGCTGGGAGCAGAAGGGATATGGGAGGTGTCATAGTGGGAGTCAGGGAGACAGCTGGGCATTTATGGGAGTTCAAGTTCAAGTTCAAGTTTATTACAGGAAAACTCCATTGAGCAAGCTCATTCACAAGGAGCCCTGGGAGTGCTGTGGTGCATTTGCTTTTGTATGTATTTGCACATTCTTTCTTTTCTTTGTTCTTTTTTTATTGTTTAAAATGCATAAAACCACAAGTTTGTTACATTTAAATACATTTTCCTATACATCCATATTAACACACCTAATAATAATTCATAAATAAAAAATAAACAATATAAAGTTTAAATAATCAACCAGTTACAAATATATTAAGAAATATTTATAGACAAATATTCTACTATAAATTTCCTAAAAAGAGATTCAGCATATTGTTCATAGCATAGACAGAATTTTGCAATACCATAAATCAATTTCACAGAATCTAAGTTAAGAACCATTTTTTTATAATCTAGAACTTGCAAAAGGAAATACTTAGGAAACAGAGGAAAAATATACTTTTCTCGATCTTGTGCCCAATTTTTGCATTCAAACAGTGTATACAAAATACCAACCTCTTGTTTATCAATACAATCACAGCTGCCTCTAAACTTTTTACAGAACCAGTTGTTTAAGTTATGATAAGATATACCTAGGCTAGCCAATCATAATCTGCACAGAATATTCCTATGTAAACCATTTTCACACAGTGCCAAAAATGACTCCATCCCCCAGTTAATCTTTATAGAGGAATATAGACCCCTTTGATCAAGATCATGAATACTTGCAAAATCCTGTTGAACAGCAACGTCCTTTAACCTCTGAACTGATTCTCTCACAAAGCCATCTGAATTGGTCATGACATATGTGCTCCCAAGGTCAGTACGACCAAATTGTCTTAAGGCTTCATTCAACTTAGAGAACCGGGCTTTAAAATGCCCACTGAATCCCATTTTATTAATCCGTTCAGCCCAGCATAGCCAAGGGAGGCTATTTTTATTTAACTTCACCAACCTACCCCAATACTTGAAAGCTCTTATCAGAATTCTTATTTTAATCTGAATCATCCCAGCCTCCAATCTTAAAAAACAAGAGAGGCAATCACAAGGAAGATTTAAAGTAGATCTTAAAAAATTATTCTGTACACTCTCGAGATTAGCTTTATCTAGATAAAGGCCCCACAATTCACTGCCATATAACAGTTGGTTCATTAATTTAGTTTCAAAAGTTATCTTTAATGCAACAAAGGAGTTATTAGCAAATCTGGCTGCAAAAGAATGAACAGCCCCCATGGTTTTAGAGGCATTTATCTTAACATCTGCCAAATTGCTAAGCCAAGACAAATTCTTATCGATCAATAGCCCTAGATATCTGAACTCCTTCACCACCTCAAAACTACATCCATCAATTAGCCATAGTTTCTCATTATATTTAGATTTTCCAAACACCAAAATTTGAGATTTATTAATGTTTAATTCAAAATCCAACTGATTCAGAGTATTCATAACATTAGACAGTGCACGTTTAAGGCCTAAAGGAGTTCTCGATATAACTAAGGCATCATCTGCATACAACAACACTTTAACTTCCTCATCATTTAATGTTGGGGCAAAAGTATCAACAAAGCAAATTTTTTTTTAATTAAGTTCTCAGTATACAAATTAAACAATGTTGGGGCCAATAAGCAACCCTGCTTTACTCCCATTTTAATAGACAATTCCCTTGATAGTAGACCATCTCTCCCATAATGTATCTATATCATAGTATTTGAATATAATAATTTAATAATTTCTAACAATTGAGGATCAATATTTAGATCAGCCAGGGATTCCCATAACTTTATTCTATTTATGGAATTGAATGCACTTTTAATGTCCAGAAAGGCTACAAAAAGGTTGCCTTTTTTATGGGCTACATTTTTTTCCACCAGAAATTTTAAGGAGAAAAGTAGGCCAACAGTATTATGACCCCTTTTAAACCCCCCCCTTGAAATTTTGATACTAACTCATTCTCCTCGACCCAGACTATCAGTCTATCCAAGATTAATCTTGAATAGATTTTTTGCAAGACTGGAAGCAAGGTAATGGGTCTATAACATTTTGGGTCAGACCTGTTTCCCCTCTTAAACTGGGGCACAACCGTGCCCTTATTCCAGCTTTGTGGGAGAATTAGATAGTTGTTTATGATATTAAATATTGGAGTACAGATAGACACCCAAAAAACTGGGTCGTGAAGAAAAACCTTTGCAGGCAGACCATCTGGACCTGCAGCTTTATTTCTTTTCTGTGCCCTTTTTGCCTTCTCAACTTCATTAGGAGAGAACTGAAACCCAGCTCCCACAAACTTACATGAGGTTATATATAAATCCTTCTCCAATGCCTTACTTGACACTAGGGGTATTTTATATACCTCGCTAAAATGTTGTACCCACATTTATTCACTAATCATTCTTAATACGTTATATGAGATATTATTTTTGTTACAGCCAAAAGCAACCAAAGTCCAAAATGTTTTGGAATCTTTTGTTGTTATACTTTCCTGTCATTTAGCCCACAGATTAGACTGATAGTTCCTTTTCTTCTTAGATAACAATTGTTTATATTCTCATTTCAGTTTCCTAAAAGCTCCAAGAACTTGCAGAGATGGTTCTTTAGTTCTAATTTTCCCAACCTTCTTAATTTCTCTTCTCATACAGTAACATTCATTGTCAAACCAAGGCTTATCCACAGCTATTCCATTATGTTTTCTAATTCTCTCCCTTTTACAAAGCTCAGAGGAAGTAGTAGTGATTAGCTTATCAAATTCCTTAATTAACACTTCTGATCTTGTAAGGCTACTATCATGAGTTGCCCAGCTCCTAGCTCTAACCTGTACATTGCCTATAATATTATCCAATGCTTCCTTCAAAAATGCATCCCATTTAATTATTTTTCCATATTTAATGCACATGTGGGTATTAACTTTTCCCTTTTCCAGCTGGTCATATGAATCTTTTTTGAAACCCAAATATACAAGACACTTAACTGGGTAATGATCACTTTCCCAGGATTTAATAACTTTAAATTGCTTTACCACTGGATAATCAGTAGCCTCTACAATGCATAAATCCAGAACACCACCCCCATTACTAGTTGGAAAAGTACACTTCCCCACCCAATCACCCGCTTATCGACCATTAAGAACTCTGCAATTATAATACCTCAGGAAGTTAAGCAAAATGTTCCCATTTCCAGTGGTAGATCTATCCTTGGACTGTATCAATAGGATATTCAAAATGTCATCAATACACCAATCATTTGATAACTCCTCAATTGAGGATCCTATATGTGCATTAAAATCACCAGCCAAAAACATTTTTACCCCAGTGAATCTTGATTTTACAGAATCAATACTGCTACCAATCATATCCATAACTTTCTGATAATTTGAAATATTTAAGCCAGGTGGAATGTAAATATTAAAGAGCAGCCATTTAGCACCACTATTTGCAATTAGAATGTATATAAAATATTCATTATATGCACTTACTTCTATTAGACTAAAATCAAGTTTGGTATCCACATAAATTACTAATCCCCCTTTAAAATGACCAAACCATTTATCCTTGTAGGCAGGTAAAGCCCAAGATGAATACCCCTCTAACATTTGATCACAGCTATTATTAACCTAAGTTTCCTGAATACACAAGATTGAAAATGACTTCAGCCAGTTCAGACATTCCTTATCTATTAATTTGCCTTTCAGACCGGCAATATTCCAACTTAAAATATCAATTTCCCTTTTATATAGTTTCTGCTCTGTCTGTATTTGTCAAATGGAATCATCACCAAGATTAATAGTGCTGTTTATACTTTGCTCTGAAGGCAACATGCTTTCTGCCACAGAAATTACCAAGCCTGATGAGCTGTTATCTTCATCCAAAACAATGCTACTATTAATTCTAACCCCCAGCTGTTTCCAACCTCTTCTGAGTTTAGTAATTTCCTCATCGCCCCTTCATTTGTGAACCATTTCACCAGGTTTAATGAATGCTGCTATCCTAGGTTGTTTAAGTGCCAGCTTACCACTAGTAATAGGCATTACCAGTTTCCTATTGATACTGTTAGCTGGACTTTTTATGTGATTCACCGAATACTCCCTTATTGTCACATCGAGTGTGATACCAATATCCATAAATTTGTCCTTAATAGCAAAAATTCTGGATCCCACAGTTGCATTTCTAAAAACCACACACACCCAGCCTTTGTGTGAGCCATTCCTATATCTATAGGAGGATTTACTATCCTGCTACCCAATTTTTGCACCAGCTAACCCCTTCATTAAGTTATTAGTAGCCAATATCAGAAGGTAATTGTTTTCTGATCTCCCCTTAGGGAAGCCATTAATAAACAAAGTTGGCAGCATATCCCCAGCTATAATTAAACGTTCCTTAATGGCTTCTCTAGAATCAAGGTTATTTTCCTTGTTTAACAGGTGATCAGTTTCAGATATTTTCCCATACTTTACCTTCTCACTTTTACTATCATTACACTTCTTTACCAAAACTTCATTTTTTTTTCCACAGGCAGCATTATTTTCACTGGTAGGGATATTTCCAGAGCTTCACTTACTAATACTGCCCTACCTTTTCAATTTCGCTTAAGTGGACTTTCTCTTTAACCTTTTGGTATTGCCAATCTGAAGTTTCCTTTCTTCCAAATCCTTTATTAAATTATCTATTTCCAATATCTCTTTCTTTGATATTTCATCTGTAATAGTTCTAATACTTCTATTCCCATTCTGAGTTAGCAAAAAGCTCTTCTCCTGGAGTACACTGTTAGCAACCTCTGACTCTAAAGACTCAGAGTTATCAACCATCTTGTCTTTAGTACTATTTTCAGGCAGATTTTTAGATTGCTTATTTATAACACTATCTTTTGGGTTCTCTAGGGGGACCTCTTTTTCTTTCACAAAGAATTTTATAAACAAACCAAGCAAAGTAACCAGTTCCATAAGCTGCTCATTCCCAAATTGAATTTCACATTTTAGTTCATAAAGGATACTCTCTAAGTTCTTATTAACTAAGCTTGGATTCTCAGACACAGATTTATTGTTGATTGTGCCATCATCCCGAGAAGCAACACTATTTAGCTTTTCTTGACTTTTTATATCAGACTCCACAGGTTCCATATGTTCTGTAAGCACCTCAAGGTCCCCTGGATTCTGATTTATCACATACGGAGTCAAAAAAGACTCAAAATTATTAAGAAAGGAACCCTTATGCGTTGTCTGGGATGCCTGCTGTAAGTTTATATCCTGCGGAGAGTCTATAGACCCTGGGAGTGATAATACAGACTTTCTGGGAAAAATCTTATTTATGGATATACTTTCATTCCTGTCTAAATCTATCCAAACTATTCCAGATAGCTTTTAAGGGGGGATTTCCTACCCTCTATGTTGGAACAACCTTGTCTTGAGTAAGAGCCTACTAAATCAGATAGGTGAAGACCAGGGGCAGATAAATTCACATATTGACTTTTCCATGCCTCCCTTGGCCATTATGATTATTATGTTTATTTACTACATCCTGACAATAACGACCGGAGGGCTCCTCCAGACTTTGGATCTCCTTTAACAAAGGGTGAGATGAAGATTGGCTGCTATAACAACCCCCCCCCCGATGGAGAGGAGGTCAATTTTGGGTGAAAATTTTTAACTATTTTCTTATTTCCCCTAAGTTCCATATGAGATTATGTCGGATTAAAAAATTTAGTTATTTTTTGGTTACCCACTTTTGATTTTATTTTAGGATTTTCTTTCCCAATATTCTTTATGTTTTTTCTGCTATAAGTCTTAGGCTCTTTTTTTACTTCTTTACCCCCTTTCCCAGAATGCACCACTTTATCAGCCATCTGTACTTTTATAAGAAACAGTCAAGGTTAAATACTTCAAATATTCTCCAAGAAATACAAACATTCTAAGTCTCAGAAAATGAAAAGGGTCAAAAAATCAGTAGTCAAAGAAACAGGAAAAAAGGAAAAATAAAAATAAAAAAAAATTAAATGCCCACCCTCCAGCAGCTAAGTGTCAGTCGGTAAAGTTCTCAGATGTGTTCTTTATAAACAAAATGCATTAGTTTCTTTCCAGTATAGCTCTTCTTTGATCCTAGCGACACTGGTAAAAAGATGAATGTACCTCCCCTTCCAGATTAAAAATGCAAGTGGGGATAGAAATATCACTAATACTCAGTCTGAGAGTCAAAGGACCAAAGCCATTCTTTAGAATTTTAAAGCCAAGGCAGTAAAAGCTGAAAAGTGTAGCCCCTCGAAGAGTTGACTTATTAGTGTCCACTGATAAAACACCTTTTCTTTCCAATCGATAATCTTAGGCCACCAATTCCTCACAGTCACATAAATTCTCTTTAAAGAACATCTGTAAGAAGCACTAAAAAGAGAAAAAATTATGTATTAATCAGCAGCAACCAATGAAGTCCTCTCCTTTTTGTTTTTCTTTGTAAATATACAGAATCCAGAGATACAGATACAAATACAAAAGCTCCACAGAAATGTAAATGAGAGAGAGAGCACTTAAATAAAAGTATAGTTTAAACATTTCACTAAAATGTTCACAGAAGGGTTACTTACTAGCAGGTAGACCTCAGCACAACCTGGATGAAAGCCATGAGAAGCATAAATGCTTGCAATATACATGCAATACGCCACCAGGAAAGTACATCGCCAAGATTGAGCACCAGCACAGCATCAGCTCAGCACTCCCTTAAACAGATGTAAAGGATACTACGAATACAAACACTGCTGGATTTCCAAAACTATAAAAAGTGAGGTTTTAGGAATACAAACTCCACTCCGCCAGATACTCGGCAGCAGACTCCGCTAACCAGGAAGACACTACGCATGCATTGTAAACAGACAGCTCATTAGATCACATGAGCACAGACTGGCCAATGACTAGCAAAAAAGGAGCAAACAGATAATCGGGTGCAAAAATTAAAAAATAAATAAAAACTAAATTAACAAATCAGCAGTTTACCGTAACATAACATAAATAAATGTAGCGTGAGCTACTTCAATGCCCATAAAACTTGTGCAAAATCATAAAAACCATGTAGACTTGTAAGCAGCTTTCTTTACAGTTGATAAAAAACTCTAAAAGTTTTTTAAAACTTCTAAAAGCAGACAAATACTACAATATCATACTAAAAATTTACAGAAAATACTCCCCTCAGTAAATTGCCCCCTGAATAGCGAGTGCAAAAACAGCTGAGAGTACTGAGTACTACAAGCAGGCTATGGCCTGCGCTTCAACTTCAGCTTTGGACTTCGGATTTCTGATTTTCCAGTTTCTGACTTCAATATAAAATCGCTTTTGGAACTCCAGACTCTTGACTCTGAATTTCGACCAATTCTTCTTTTTTGGCAGTGCGAGCCCCGATTTTCAACCTTCCCAAAGGGCCTTCTTGCCTTCCACCAGTCCACAGCCCCACTGCTACCTCTGCGGGTCCTCCTGTGGAGACAAACAACACCAGAGAGCCACAAACCAGAGGAGGTGCACCGCAAGATTAACTGGAAAGGCTCAATTAAAAAACTGGTAGCATACCTTTTAAAAGAGCCCTGCTATGTAACCACTCCACAGTTTTCACCACAGCATGCAGACACACCTTCTCTCTCAGTCAGTGCCACAAGGATTTGCTCTTCCATTTTTGCATATTGTACTGTACCTATGAATTACTCTGTACAGAATGGGGTCCAGGGACAGAGCATGACTTGGCACCAGGAGGGCACAGCCCTGGCAGCTGGGCATGGGGTCATAATGTCACAAGACATTATGCTGCATGCAAAATTGCACTGCCAATACAGCGCGATTTCTGCCATGCAGCATAACTTTTATGAGGGCTCTGCCCCACTCCACCCCTGTTATGGAAGGGCTGTGCCCCCAAACCCCCCCCAATAAAGATTTTCAACTCCAGGGGGGTTCTACTCGGGGAGCGCACAAAGTTTAAAAAAAATAAAAGTTATTGGGACTGGGAATCAAACCTGGTCCCAGAAGCAGCACCAGGGTTCCTGGCTACAGTGGCTCAGTCCATTGAACCATGGCAGCTGCTTGGCTGAACCCCATCCCAGCAGAGATCTTATCCTTTGCCTGGGATGTTTCCAGTGGTGCAATATTGTGTATAGTATTCGTGTATTGCACCATCATGTAACTTCATAAAGGCCAGGTAGGTTTAACTATAATGTTGTATGCTTGTAAGCATGTGACATTATGACCTGGTAGGTGGCAGCTGCACATTCTGTTCCTGGACCATCACCATACAGTATAATTCATAGGCACAGTACAATATGCAAATACATACAACAGCAAACTCACCCTGCTGGATGCCACAGCACTCCCATTAATGCCCAGCTTTTCTCTGACTCCCCATGCCACCTCCCATGTCCCTTCTGCTCCAGCCCCCTTCTGTCCAGCATGGTCACCACCACCACCCCCAGCCATTCCAGCCCCTCAGGGGGTGCCAGATCCCTGTGGCAATTCCTGCAGGAGCACCAACTGTTTGGTGCAGCTGTTAGCTTGTTACAAACCCAGGGAGTTTGGTGCCGGGACCTGGAAGCAGAGTCCCTGGCACGCCCTGAGTTTGCCGCAGCCCTGGGGTGAAGCCGCTTGTGTTGCTCTAAGGGCTGTTTGAAAATCTGGCCCTAAGAGTTTTAAATAAATAAATAGAAATAGTCATTATATGGTGAGTGAGTCATTTCATTTCTAGGAATAGGGAATTTCATGTAGAGCTGATTTCTTGGAAGAGACTCCTGCCAATTATTTTTTCTATTTGCTGATGATGGGGCCACTCTGAATTCAAGTAAAAGTCATACTAAAAATTTCTCCCAGTTCAAGTCTGTGCCTAGGCCTCTGAAGCCTTCCCCTGTTGTAACACTAGGTATAGGATGAACAGGATATAAGCTGGAAGTTTAAAACTTTTGACTTTTGGCTATTTCTACTGAAATTTTATTGTGAAATACCCAAATCTGTAGCCAAATCCAAATATTTTGTTTAGTTAGACACATACACAGCAGTTATCTGCATCACAAATTGGTGATTCAGAGCTCAGAAAAAATGGCCAAATCCAGGAACAAATAGCAAAATGTGATTTAGAAAATGAGTAACAGAAATGCTGGCCTGTGACTGGCTGACAGCATTGTCTACACATACGTTTATCTGGCAATACCGGCAATACTGCCCACTAAAAAAAAAAGTGCTGGTGTGTGGCTCTCAGTTTCTTCCTCATAGATTACACAGCACTCCCTCTGCTCTGCTTGCACTGTGTGGCATTTCTTGCAAAACCCCTCAGACTTATTGCGCTTAGACAACGGTTGTGTTGGATCAACACAGCCCATTTTGTAAGTGCGATAAGACCTTTCCTGGTGTGGGGTGTTGGGTGATACCTCCCCTTCTAGGGGCTGTTAGGCTCTCCCCTGCCACACCAGCCTCACTATGCCCTGGGTGGGCAGGAATTCCCCAACACCGCACAGCCTATCGTAGCTTACTGCTTACCTAAACAATAACATCAACAAAATGTGTTTCTTTCCTTATTGCATAGGTTTACATGTACCTAAGTGTCCACTTGCTTAGAGCTAGGCTAGTTAAATTTGCACAGGTTTCAAAATTCAAATGTTGACCCTCCCCCTAATCCTTCTCACAAGGAACTTAGTCCTCAGCTAGTCTCACCACCCTTTTGATGACAGTAGGGCCTCCTTTTCAAAAGATTTTGTCAGTGGCAAAGAATGGTAGAACCCCTTTTGAAACCAGACCCTAACCTGTTCTGAGTAATGTCAAGCTTGCAGCTCATGTGATCCTTTAGTCCAAGCTATACAGACAGAGTGCTGTCAGACACTGGTTTCTGGATTAATTCAGTACACGGTGAGCTATGATAAAACCCACTGGAGGATCTAGCAGTGTAGCGAAGTATCACCCGCTACCCCCTTATGCCAGTAAAAAGCAATTGATTTAGCATAATCTGAGATATAAAATGGAACATTTTTCATTTTTCTGGGGAACTGAGACCCACTTAACAAAACTGCTATCCCCCTTATAAAAATATTAGATCCACCCTTAATAATTATTGTACAAATCTATGAGTGGTCATTTCTGTCTGACTAAAGATTGAAGCAGGTTCATAAACTGTAAAGAAATACTGTACCAGTGTTTTAGTCCCACATCTCTATTGTTTAGAAGGTCTTGTTATCTGAAATTTTAGCAGCAAAGACATTGCAGTGACATCTGGACTTCTGATTGTGTGTATTCTGTTTGGGGTATTAACTTCACCTAGTCTTGACCTCAACAGATCACGCTGCACAAAACAGGCACTTAAGAAACGTCAAGCAAGAAGTACAGAAAGGAGCCAAGCTGTGTTTTGCAATCAATTAGGAGCTTCAGGAAGAATGTCAACTTTAGCTTTCTTCTGTGTGGGTGGAGGATTGACATTGGTGTAAAGGAGGGGGTCAATTAAAGTTAAGTGTGGGGAAAGGGCTAAGCTCAAGTTACACAAATAGTCTGCTCTGCTAGCAACTGTACATTACTTTTGCAAAATCTAGCATATGCTTGCAATAGGTAAGCATTTAAGGAGGCACAAGCCAAAGTTTTGTATCTATGTAAGTTTTAATTCTGCAACCTGAAAGACAAAACACAGGGAAGGTTGCAATGTAGATTGTATCAGATCCTTTTTACAGAGCAGCTGCCCAAGGCCAACTCAACTTACCCTGGTAGTCAATCATCAAACGCCTTCTTGGCTTAAGAACTGATAGCTGATCTTTTCATGAACAATATACTGTAGGTCTAAAAGTGACTTACACTGGAATGGAAAAGTGAGGGCAACCAGGGGTCTGGTGATCACCGCTGAATACTGATCTTTTATTCAGGTACATAAGTGTAAAGGCACAGAATAAGAGCAAATGTTTTTCTAGTCGGTCCCTCTGATGCCCTAGCGATAGTATCCATTGATACTGGTCTTTCCAGAAGCTCTTCCAGTTTAGGCATGACATGTCATACTATAACAGCCTTCTGTGACAATTTCCTTCACATTCCTATTACCTTCAAAATGAAGCAACACTTCCTTGTTTCCATGTTTTATCCTTGCCCCCTTCATTTTAAACTGTGACACTTGTCCTCATTTTCTGAGACATTATGAACAAAATGCTTACATCTACCTTCTCTATGACATTCATCATCTTTAACACCTTGATCACATCTCCCTCCGCCTCTCCTAATAAAAACCAAACCAGCTTCCCCACTCTATTTTCATGCCCCAGCCAATGTATTATGCTTGCTGCCTTCTACTGTACATTTTGCAGTTCTTCTATGTTTTACATATATTTATTTATTTATTTTATTTGAGTTTTGGTGACCGGGTAAGTCTACTGAGACAATTACAGTTCCTTTATCAGGGTCGATCCAGGGTCACAACAAGTACAGAAACAGTGCAATAATACAGAAAAGTAATACAATATAGCAAAAATTGACATTCAGCATAACAATACATACAATAATATGACACAGCATGGAATATAAACTTTAATAAAAACATAATTGCTAGACACATGCAATTGAGAACTTAGGGCTATAGGACTAGGAGCATAAAGATAGACGGAGGAAGGGGGAGGGGAAATGCGGCAAGGGACAGGAAGTAATCAGGGCATGGTTCAGGGTCAGGCAGGAGAAGATGAAAGAAAAAGGACATTGAGGGGTGTGTCATCAGCAGAACCAACAGTAGGGTATAGAGGCTGAGAGACAGGCAGACAAATTAGATTGGAACAGAGGAAGAGAGGAACAAGACAGGACGGAGGGAGGAAGGGGGTTCCAGTCAGATACAGCAGCAAAAGAGAATGACCTCCTGGTGATGGCTAGATGCAGATTAGGAATGACTAAAAGGGGAAGTGAGGAAGAACAGAGGGCATGAGGTGCTTGTCTGAGGTGTATCCGCTCACTAAGGCAAGGAGGCATATATTTGTGGACAAGCTTAAACATGAGACTCAAGGAGGAGTACCTCAATTTAGCTTCAAATGGTAACCAGCCCAGAGAGGAGGGGACATCACAGTGGTGTGAATGGGTGTTAGCCCTCAAGGCAAATCTTCCAACCCTATGGTAAGCCTGGGATAGGAGGGACAGGGAGGAGGAATTTGTAGAAAGCAGAAGTGGAACACCATAGGTTAGGAGAAGAAGAAGGGATGATAAGGCAATCTTAAGGCAGGAGGCAGAGGTGAGAAATGGACAGATTCGATAGAGGAGTCCTAGTTTCTGGTTCAGAGATTTACTGTAGCTATGTTGGAGACATGAGTGTTGAAGGAGAATGCTGAGTCCAGGGTGATGCCCAGGTATTTAAAGGAGTGGACTGACTCTAAGGTACCACCCTTAAGAGATGTAATGCTAAGGGAGGGGAGGGTATACTTTGAGGTGGAATGGTGGGTGAATAGCATACATTTAGTTTTTTTCATATTAAGAACAAGATGATTATAGCTGAACCAGTCCTCGAGGGAAGCGAAGTCAGAGGCAAGCTCCCAGTTAATCAGGTCAGTGTGTGGAGAGGAGTAATAAATGATTGCATCATCTGCATAAAGATGTATGGAAGCCTCTCCACAAAAGTAGGGAAGGTCTTTTATGAAAAGTGAGAATAACATAGGACTCAGAATAGAGCCCTGCAGAATGTCATGAGTTATGGGCCTTAGATCAGAGAGGGAACCATCTCACTTAACTCTTTGGGAGCAGCAGGACAGATAGCTTTTTACCCAGTTCAGTGCACTGGTGTTCAGAGCAAGAACATGAAGCTGATGAAGCAGAAGACCATGGTTCACCAGATCAAACGCTTTAGTGAGATCAACGAAGATGGCACCTGTGGCATAACTTTTGTCCATTGCATGAAATATGTCAGTTGTCACTTTTGTCAGGGTGGTTAGTGTACTGTGGTTCCTTCTAAAGCTGTGCTGATATGGGGATAGTAGATTGTGAGATTCAAGATAGTCTTGAAGGTGGTTATAAACTATATGCTCTTGAATCTTTGTCAATGAGCAGAGGATGGATATTGGTCTGCAGTTGTCAGCAACAGTATTGGAAACCCCTTTGAGGACTGGAACTACTACCGCCACCTTCCATTTGTCTGGTACAGAGTTAGAGAGGAAAGACTGGTTGAATAAGTCACGGACAGTTAGAGCAACGGCTGTGGCGCCCAACTTAAGAAATTTTGGCTCAAGGGAGTCTTGGCCAGGAGAGCACTCTGATTTTAAGTTTGAGAGAAGCTCCTATACTTTTTTGAGTGTGGCCAGCTTCAGGTGGAACTCAGGATGAGCCTCAGGGGTATTTGGAGGAAATAGGACAGAGTTTGGAGAGGAGGAGTTATGAAAGAGCAAGGTATATTTGTGAAGATCTGTAAAAAAGTATTAAATCTGGAGGCAATGGATGCTGAGTCAGCAAGGGTGGAGCCATTGGCAGTGATAGAGAGCTGAACAGGGGACTAGTAGCATTAAGGAGGTTAACAGTAATGTTGAAGTTCAAATTGGGTTAGGGGAAGAGGCTAATGAAGGAGGGCTGAAAAGACCTACATTCAGTATGAAAAAAAGAATAAGGAAACTAGAGAAGAATAAGGAAGAAGGAATCAGAAAAAGCTAGAGAGGATCAGGAGAAAGATGGAAAGGTATCTGCCTTAATGCCAGGAGTCTGGTAAATACAATTAATGAGCTCCAGGCAATGGTGGCAGACACTGAGATGGGTCTAGTAGCCATCACAGACACTTGGGTCACAGGGAAAAATGATTCAGACCTGACAGCCCCAGGCTACATCCTTTAGATGGGACAGAGGAAATGGTAAAGGAGAAGGCATAACCCTATATGTCAGAGAGGGAATAGAAGCAGTGGAGGATGTAAACATCAGGAGAGGCAATGGGAAAACAGAATACTATTTGTTCAGCTCACAGCACCCTCAGACAAGAAACTATGAATGGGAGTAATCTATAGACCTCCAGGACAGAGGGAAGAGAGAAAGATAAAGTGCTAGGAGTGCAGAACTAGAAAGGGGGGGCAAAGGGAGAGGTGGTGGTGGTGGAAGATCTAAATCTGCCAGATACTGATTGGATCATTCCAATGTCCAAGAGCTCCAGAAGTCAGGCACTACTGGATATATTGCAGGACTGCCTGCTGGTGCACCTAGTTAAAGAACCCACTAGGCAGGTTGCCATTCTTGATGTGGTACTCACCAACTTGGACATGGTAAGGAGGAGTGAAGGCTTGGGAGCCACTAAGGTCCAGCAGCTATAACTCTATGTGGTTTGACCTGGTCCTTAGGGCAATTAAGCCCTCATCAAAGGCTGATTTCTTATGTGTCAGAAGGACAGATTTCAACCAGATGAGGGAGTTGGTCTATAACAAGTTAGTCAGATTGGACAGCATCAGGGATATGGAAGAAAGTTGGGGGGGCAATCAAGGGTGTCATTCTTGAGGCAACAAATTCTTACATGAGAACAGTAATAAAACAAGCATTTGTCAATGCCAAATGTTTGTCATGTGCACTGGTGTCATGGGGGGCAGGGGATGTTTTGAAAATTGCTTCAGTGAAGTTGTTTGTGAGGTGGGGTCTCAAAAAACATATGTTGAAAATTTGGGGCAAAAATATTTAAATATGGCCAAGTTATGGCACTAAGTTGAAAACCCTATTGAAAAACATTAACGCTGAAAACCCCATTGAAGCCCTTCCTCAGTTCTCAGTTGGGCTTTGAAGAGCGAAGACATGCCTTCAGTCCAAGGTAGATTACAGTGACGGATCGCCAATGGGTTAGTATGGGGTGTGGGGTGGTGGGTCCTGAGTGGGAGGGTAGGGGTTGGGAAATGGTGGAATGGACAATGATGGATGTTTTCCTTTTTTACAGGGGAAAAAACGACAAGGGACAGTTAGTTTGCTGAACAGATGAGGACACTGGGGGATTGGGCACCCCCAGTGTCTGTATACTGTTTGGGGGGAATTGCACACCAGACAACAATGGATGGACAGATGACACTGGGGGACTGGCCACCCCCAGTTTCTGCACACTGTTTGGGGGAGGGGTTACACAGCGGACAACAATGGATGGACAGATGAAGACACTGGGGGGTTGGGCACCCCCAGTGTCTGTACACTGTTTGGGGGGGGGGTTACACAGCGGACAATGATGGACGATTTTTTTTAGGATAACAAACAAGCATTTGTCAATGCCAAACATTTGATTTATTGAAAGGTATCCACCTCTGCACCTTGTTTATGCCCTTGAGGTACTTGAACATATCTATCATGTTCCCCCACTCCCTCCTTTCCTCCAATAAATACATATTGAGGTCCTTTTAATCTCTCCTGATATGTTCTGTGTTGCAAACCATGTCCCATCTTGGTTGCCTTTCTGTGGACTGCCTCCACCCTGTCAATGTCCTTGTGTATTTGAGGCCTCCAGAATTGCACTCAGTACTGTGTTAGACTGAGTTGTTATCAACAGAATAGGAATAATTGCTGCATCTGGTGTGTTGGCTGACTCTGTGAGTGATCACCTAGCTACTTTTTGTGTTTAAACGTCAAAGGTACTAAAATCCCACCATGTATCACCTAGATTTGTAGCTTTAAAAATTTTGATTTTGCTGCACTAAGTGCTCACTTGTTTTCACTTGACTGGTCTTATTAAGAGTCTAATCCATCCATTGACTTGGCTCTTGATTTCTTCTGTGGTCAATTAATTCCAATACAGAATACATTTTTCCCACTATGTAGATTAAGACTTCGGGGAGGTCCCTAACAAATTATTTTCTAGGGAAATTAAAATGTGGATAAAGCAAAGAAATTTTGACTGGGAAGCTTATAAGAAGTGTCCATCAATCTCATCTCTAAACAGCTACTGTTGTTTAAAAAATATGGCTTCTAAATTAGTGAGACGTGCAAAAAGAGAGTTCTATAGGGCACAATTTGTGGCTAGTCGGGCTAACCCTAGAAAGTTTTGGGAAAATATTAATTCCCTCTTGTCTCCTAAGTCTAGGAATGACACAATGAAATTGAAGGTTAATCAATCAATCTTTATTTAACTAGGCTAAACATCGAGACAAACTCATTTGCAAGGTGGACCTGGGCATAGTAAAATTACAGTATAACAATGAATTTACAGTACAAAATGTAGAGATAAAATGAGCAAAAATTACAAAATTGGAGGACAACACAGCTTAAACCATAGGATTACAACAGATATATACAGTATATATATATAGCATAACTACAGCAATATGTACAGTATTAATGAGTCTGTCACAGGGAAGGGGAAGGAGCTAGGGTAGAAAAGTGTAGAAGGAGGACAAAGAGAGGGCAAAGGGAAGGGCAGAGGAACAGAATAGAAACCCCATCCCTAGGTCACAGAGAATCTACTGGAAGCAGTCACAGGATTCTTTAAAGGAGCATTCATAAAGCCTTTTAAAGATGGGAAGCTTTACTGGGAGAAGTATCTTCAGTGTATTTTGCAGTTTGTTCCGTAGGGAAGAGAGCGCATGACTGAAAGAAGACTGACCAAAGCGTGAGTTGACCCTAGAGGTGCTTAGTGTAGTGTATGTGCAGTTTCTTAGTGAGTAGCTGCCAGGTTAATGATGCTGAGATAACTGCCCCACTGAGATTTTAATGCTAGTTACAAGGCGAACTCATCATGGGTTCTTATTGTTGATTTTTGTCAGATTCTCCTGTTGGGAGACCAGTTGTTTACTTTAGGTGAAATTACAAGAAAGGATGTTTTAAAACTCCTTTTTTTCTATTCCCATCAAATTTAGTGACTATGGGGTTGGGTTGGATGGGCAGTTTCTTAGGTTGTCGGCACCATATATTGTTCATCCCCTTTGTTCTATTTTCAATCTGTCCTTGATATCTCATCAGTTTCTATCTGTTCGGAAATATGCATCAGCAGGACCTGTTCCCAAAAAATCTCATTCTGAATCTGTTGAGGACTTTAGGCCTATTTCTATATTAAATCTATATTAAATCCTTCAAGTAACATGTAGTAGAAGATTGTGTCTGATCAAATTAATAATTATCTTGAACTTTACAATGTTCTCTGTCCTCAACAACATGGATTTCGTAGGAATCATGGAATTGGTACTGCCTTGGTTAGGTTCACAGACTCCGTTCTGAAAGGTTTTGAAAAAGGTCTTATGACCAGAACAGTGTTTGTGAACCTGACCAAGGCATTTGATCTTCTTGAACATAATCTGATCTGCTCTAAACTCAGTGCTATTTGTTGCTCTAATAATGATGTTTCTTGGGTCTAGGAATGTTTGTCAGGCCATTCACAGTTTGTTAATATTGGGTTAACTAAGTCTAATATTTGCTCCATAAGATGTGGGGTACCACAGGGGTCCATTTTTGGCCCATTTTATTTTCTGTTTTTGTTAATCAACTGCCTTTGTTATGTAAGTTTTGTGACTCTCTTCTTTAAGCAGATGATTTAATTATTTTCTGTCATGCCAAGTTAATGTCTGGTTTAACATTCAGCCTCAAACAGGACTTTATTGGTGTTTGTAATTGGTTTTCTAACAATTCCTTAGTCCTGAACTCCAAACAAGCTAAGTCCATGGTACTTCCCACTGTGTTAAAAGAGAATCACCATTTATTGCTGTGAGATAAAGCCAGTACTGTAATTGAACAAGTGGACCAATGTAAATATATTGGGTATTACTTCCATCCTGGACTAACCTTTTCTTTACAAGTTACGTCCATTAGTCTGATAATTAATCTGAAAATGGACATTCCTTACAAATTTAAAAATTATTTCTGAATGAAAACTCGAAAATTCACTGCTGTGGGCTCCCTCCTCCCTCACTTTGATTATGTGTCTAATCTTTATTTTAATTTGGGTTGTGAGGAGCTCAGTACTCTCTCTGTCACGTACAATAATATAAATTGTTTTATTTTGTCTGCCCCATTCAAACTCATCATTGTGACCCTTATTTTCATCTTGATTGGTTGTCCCTCAGATCTAGAATTGAATATTTTGTTGGATGTATGATTTTTAAGTCAATTTTTCTGTGTACTATATTTCCCTTATCTGATCTGGTTTCCATCAGATCTGTTCCATCTAAATTGAGATCAGTCAAAGGCATGGTACTAAAGACTATTCCCTGTAAGAATAAAGCTGGCTATCTTGCTTTTTCCATTGCAGCACCTCTATACCGGAATGGCCTACCTGAAGCACTTCGATCTGCAGTTTCTTTTCAAAGTTTTAAACAATTTTTATTGGATAATGCTGTCTGTAACTGTAATTGCTGCTGTTTACTTTTATATTGTATTTTGTACTGTATTTCCTGATTGGACCTGAAAAAGGACATGTGGTCCGGTGTCCCTACCTGGTTAACAAAAAGAAAGAAAGAGTGAGAGAGAGAGAGAGAGAGAGAGAGAGAGAAAGAAAGAAAGAAAGAAAGAAAAAAAAAACTGTGGTGAAGCTTGGTGGCTGTCTCCTACCAGTTTATTCTTATTCATGCATGATTTACTTTTGCCGTTGATTATAACTTCCAAAACCTTACACAGGATTGGTTTTAAGTTAACTGGCCTGTAGTTTTCTAGTTCCTCACATTACTTACCCACTTCTTGCAATGTGTACTTACAGTCCATTTCCACCAATCTCCAGCACATCTCCAGTTTCTAGTCCTTCCTTCAAAAACTCTGCCAGTTGTAATACATTAGTTAGCTAGTTAGTTATTTTTCAGTAACTGGGTAAGACCCAGTTACAGGGGTGACCCATGAATGTAGGTAAAGGTCACAAGTACAATAATTAACAGACACATAAGATAAGCAAGGTTGAAATATATATAATTCACAATGGGCCCTATGCATGAAAGCATGGAAAATACACCCAAAATTGGTGCAGATGAGGTGAGCAGCTTCGCAGCGCAGAGAGGCATGGAGGTACATGGCATGCACAAAGGCTGGTACATGCAGGGGTCATGACAAAAGGTGCTGCGCAGTGAAATACGCAAGCACAGTGGGCGGAGAAGCAATACACAGGAACGTCCCTTAATTCCGCCCTTTAAGGCAGTGCACCACTCCCATGCAATTGCCTGGCCGAGAATGCCGCATGACAGAAATGTGCAGAACACAATGGCAGACTATGAAATAGATGTGGAGCAAGAGGCACAGCAAGCATCAGAGACTGAGGGGGTTGCATGATGAGGCAGACATGGGTGAGGACATGGACGCAGAAGGGACGTGTGCCAGTCAAGAGCAAGCAACTTTGCCAGTGGGCAGGTTGTCATAATGGTGGCTGCGATATGGCAGCACTACAGCCACTTCTACTGTGCAGAGGCCCCAGCTACATCGGCTGAGGTAAAGACTAGGCTGTGGCTAGATATGCAGGCCGCTGTCAACACTGCTGGGACAGAGGCACACACCATAGCAGCTATAAAGCATAAATGGTGTGACCTGAGGGCCACCATCAAGCGGAAACACGCCACTCGTGGAAGGGCACGTAGAGGTATGGGGGGAGGTTCACTCTCACTGCCAGTCAGCTGACATCCCGGAAGTGATCGATGGTGGAGACACATATGGACGTCATCATCCACAGAGAGGTGGAAGGTGTGGATGGCATGGCAGGTAGGGACAGCACACAGACATGCGGCAGTGGCACCACAGCCAGACATGTGCCCACCAACAGCCATGTCATGTACTCACAGGTGTCACACGTCCCAGCAGGAGTGGAGGAGCAGTCACCAGCGTGACAATGGCAACACCCATGGTAGGGCAACAGGGAAAGATGCATGCAGGTAGGTATGCACATACCAGAGGGTTGCAGTGGAGAGTGACCGCCCAACACCCACCCAACCTGTAACATGTTCACCAACAGGTACAGTGGCAGCAATGGAGACCCTGACAGAGATGCCCACCGGAGAGGATAGCACCATAGTCCCCAGTGAAGAGGACACCAGGACAGGCAGTGACATGGCTGTAGGGACAGACATGCAGCCCCCACCCCGCAGGGGAACAACTGGCATGGTGTGCCACACAGGAGCAGGCACCATGAACACTGCAACACTGGGCACCAGTGAGTTTCCCCCCCAGGCCAACACACAGGCCACACAGTGTGGCACAGCCCACTGACAGCAGTGACAAGGGACCCTCAGACCACACTAAGACACGCACCAGGGCTGGAAGGACACAGACATACATGGAAGGGCAGTATCACCAGTTGCAGCAGCTGAAGCATGACAGGCTGGAGGCACAGCTGCACCACACTGTGGCAGTGGAGGAGCAGACCATGGTACAACAGTCGATACACATGGCCATCCTGTGGTGCACGGTGGCATTGGAGGGCATCCTGGAACTTGTTCAGCACACCCCTGCTTGGAGTGGACTGGACCACATGCACAGCCAGTGGTAACTGAAATGGACATGCAGTACATGCTGCCAGCAGCCCCATACTGCAGACTGAGGAGGGGAACAACCAGACCCCACCACGCCGTGCCAATGCCACAACCAGTGCACAAGACACCATGGACCCGTGGCCAGTGGAGTTATAGCTGATGCAAGCATACTGTGCTGCCACTGTGTGGGGGGTCCGCAACATGCACATGGCCCCATCGGATGGTGCCAACAGTGAGGGCACTGGAATGGATGGTGCCATAGTTGGTCGCAGAAGTAGGGGTGCACCCCACAGTAGGCAACCGCTATGCAGACTCAGCAGCCATGTATCCACAATGCTACAGGCACACCCAGATATCAAGGGCACAGGGTAGCACACGGGCACAGTGCCACGTGGCAGGCCACGGCCAATGTGGGCACAAGAACCAGCACACATCACACACCACACACCCGGATGCACGTCAGTGCCCAAATGGGTACATAACAGTGGCGCATACCCACCCAACACACATACGCATACTCACCCCCCCACCCCCATACACAGTGCAGTCAGGCAGCTCTCATCATCGTGCACCACCAGACCCTCCCCCACCCTGGCATGCTACGCTACGCTATGCTACCGACATGCGGGGTGTGGGCCACAGTGCAGGGCACACCATTGCATGGTGCTGGGGCAGGGATGTGTGCCAAGGCATGGCTTAATGGGTGTGCCAGTCCCCACTGGGTGCACACATGTTATGGCACTTGAACGAGCCCTCCACAAGCACCTGCCAGGCCATGCAGCCCCCAGCCATTCCTGGCATGTGAGTGGGCACCATGTCATCATCCCCATCATCCACTGGTCCATTGTGGGCATCATCTGGTATCAGCACGTTCTCCCACTTCACGATGTTGTGCAGAATGGCACACACCACAAAAGCCTTGAACGCCTTTGCGGGACTCAACATGAATCTGATGCCATTGTGGTCCAGGCAATGGAACTGCATCTTCAGCTCTCCAGTAGTCCTCTCTATGATGGCTCTGGTCTGCTTGTGTGCTGTGTTGCAAGCAACCTCCCCAGGTGTGGCAGGGGCATGGGGAAAGGAGGAAGGGAAGGAAGGGAAGGGAAGGAAGGAAGGGAAGGGAAGGGAAGGGAAGATTGTTTAACCAGGAGTAACACATTAAACAGAAGCTTGTTTCCAGATGCTACCTGGGAGCACAAGGAAGTTAAGTGACTTGATCAGGATCACACAGTCTACATCTAGGCGGCTGTGGGATTCAAGCCCAGATCTCCAGATCTGCAGCTCAGAGCCTTAACCCACTGCTCTATACTGCCTCCCAAGGAAGGAAGGGGAATGGAAGGGGGTCATGAGATTTGTCTGCGGTGGATACCCACTGTCGCCTGCAGTAGGGGGAAGAATACATCAGTGCATGACAGTGTAACCATGACACATGTCCCGTAACATGCTGTGACATTGCAAACTCACCAAGCAGCTACTTGTCCAGCTGTCTAGCACATAGCATCGCATCCATGCTAGAGCCATCCAGAATGTAGGAATCATGTGTTGAGCCTGGGTACTTGGACCATGCCCCGGCATCACATACCATCTGGCAATTTATGCTGTGATAGCCCTTGCAGTTCCTGTATGCCTCCTCCTGGCTCTGTGGCATGAGTATGGCAATGTGTGTGCAGTCAATGACACTGCAGACATTAGGCATGCTGTGTATGCTGTAGAATGCCTCCTTCATCACCCTGAGGTCCACTTGCATTGATGGGAATTTGACGTACTCTCCAAAGTGCATGAGGAGGGTGTCAGTCACCTGTGTCACAGACCTGGACACAGAGGACTGCCCCACACCAATGGCATCACCTGTCACATGCTGGAATGATCCAGTGGCATAGTATCGTAGGGTGTATAGCATCTTTGTCTCTACAGACATGGCATGTGACCGCTGTGTGCACGGTTCGACATCACCGTGGATGCTATCACACAGCCGTGTGATGCTCAGCCATGGTGACCTGAACCGCTCAATGCAATGGGTGTCCCGCAATGCAGTGGCATCCAGCCATGTGAGGATCACACGTGGATGCAGGCTGCTGCTACGGTGCCTCTCGGTGAGGTCAGCTATTAGGTGGACGTGGAGCAGTACACCCGGACACGTCCTGACACACAATCACTGCTTCCTGTGATTCGGTGCAATGGCAGCTGCTGTCCCCAATATACTGCCGGTCACGTGTCCATGCCCCTGTCAGGGGGCATTGCCCTTCCGCTATGTGCCCTGTGGGAGTGCTGCACATGTGCACCCACCACATGCAGTGCTCCGACGTGTAGCACGGAATCATGGCAGGCATCATGTTGAACAACAAGGCGCAGTTCCCTGGACTCCTGTTCCATGTGTCCAAGCAGGACTACACTGACAGCTGGGGCCATGGCAACCTGTGGGCTGTCAGGGCATTTGAAAGGGTGAGTATGGGTATGTGGGTTGGCCGGGCAGTGGGTCCTGGGTCTTTGGCAGCTGTGCATGTGTATGGTGTACTGACTACTGTCCCTTGTGCTCCACAGGACCATCATGGCATGCCAAGCCACCTAGAGTTGACACTTCTGGTGCAGCAGAACACAGCGAAGGTGTATGTGTCCTCATCAGCCAGGTGTACCTGAAGGGCACAGGAGGGGACCTCTTCTATGAGGACAATAACTATTGGGCATGGGAGATATATGTCCCCCCACCAGTGAGTACAGTGGCCCATGGGCTATGGGGCATGTGGCCTGTGTGTGTCTGTTGCTAACGTTACTCATGTGTATCCCTTTCTCTTGCAGCAGTACAGGGGTCCAGAGAGGTGGATCATGCTCAGGAACAGGGGCCAATGCCTGCGTGTGGAGGTGACTGATGACACAGGTGATGAGGAAGAGAATGGCAGCAGGAGTTCCCCCCCATCACGGCTGGGCCCATGGCAGGGAATGGTGGAGGGGCCGTCATCAGAGATCACCGTACCGGAGTAGTGCCAGTGGACCATCCCTAGCATCATGACCAGCTGACAGTGTTTACCGCTGCTGCATCCATTAGAGTGTGCCATCTGCTACACTATTTTTGGACCTATGTCCACTGTGAGATGCCTTTTCGCTCTCAATTGGGGCCGGACTATGCAGCCTGAGACTGGCATTGTGGGTTGTGAGGGGACTGCTGCAACATTGGGCTGCTGGACCTGGGGGGGGGAGGACAGCATTTGTTTCTGTTACTGGGCTGTCTGCTGTTGGGAGGTGCTGGCGGGTGTGCAGGGGTGTGTGCAATTGGTGTTGCAGGGTGTGTGGGTGGCCCTGGGGAGGTTTGTTTGAGGGCTGTGTGTCTCTGGGAAGTGTGTTGGCGGGATGGGTGATTGTAGTCATTCCAGCCTGTATTGTACTGTACACCTCTGGGAATAAATGTTGTATTGCATACCTCTGTGTGGTCACTGTCTCCGGGAGGGGTTGCCTGTCATCAGCATTGCCTTGCCGGTTGCTTGCACTGGCTGTCACAGACATGCACCCATGTGTAGCCATTCACTGGGCAGTGACCCACCAGTGCAGCTATGCAGCTTGGGTGGCGTGGCATCTGCACGTTCCACTGGTGTGCATGCCGTCACCCCTGCACATCCCGTCCTGTGATGGTATGTATGTGATTCCTCTCCATGCCACATGTGGCTGCATCATCTGCCCACTGTACTGCATGCCCACCATGCAGCATGGCCATGCATCTGCAGTGTCACTTGGCCACATGCAACCACTGTTCTCCCATGGCCAAGTGCTACCGCATCATGTGTGTGGGCACGTTAGTCCCGTGGTGGTGGTCTGCCAACACCTGTATGCCTGTGCTGACATCCCCCGGGTGCTTTGTGCTACCCTATGCCACCCTGTATATGGGGTATCATACGTGATCCCGCTTCCACAGCGTTCCGTCGTATGTGCCATCATGCATGTACGTCCAGACTGCTTTCACATGCTGCTACACGTCCCCACCCTCACGTAGTGCACACGTGGGGTGCTTGCATATCAGGACGCACTTCTGGTTGTGTGCATACTACGCACCTGTCATGCATGCCTCCTTTGGGCGGCATGTGTGTATTCGTGTCACTCTTGCGCACTGCCTCTACATGTGGCTGTGTGGGATGCGTAGCTGTCATGCATAGGGCCCAATGATAGTGAGTACTTTAGGGAACATACTAATAGAGATACGTAGATTCAGGAAAATCATAATTACAATACACCTGCATTGTTCAAGCAGGCGCTTTCTAAGGTTTTTTCTAAAAAGACCAGAGAGTATTACTTTCTATCAGATGCAGTGCTAGTCATCTCCAAAACTTTGAGGCCACATAATTTAAGGAGCATTGTCCTGCCTGGGTTCTACAAAAGGGAACAGTTAATTGATTATTTGCAGAGGAGCTAAGAGTCAGAGGCATGCCACGTGCCATTAGCAAAGCAGCTAAGGAGTCTGGTGAACTTACAGTCACCATTTTAAAGATGGAGCTACCCAGCATGAATTAAAAATCAGGCATTTAATGAGAGACAGTTTATTTCCCCATAACTTTAGCAGTAGTGGACCCTTAAGGCATTGTTTAAGGCAACTTGCCCAATGCAGTCATAAAGTATTCTTAGTCTAGAGAGCTTTTTCTGTACAAGTGAGGCAAATAGTACAGCACCATAGTCTAACAGGGAAAGAAGACGATGGTTGACTACGGCAAGAAGAGCCTTGTATGATAAGTATTCCTTAAACCTAAAGAGCCTGTAGATCAGTGGTTAGAGCATCAGGATGGTATTCTGAGGAGGCCTAGGTTCAATTCCCAATAGGTCACATTATTTCTTTCTCACTACAATGTGTGATTTCAATTGCTTAGCAGTGGCTAATACTGTACCAAGAAACATCTAATTGTCATCTTAAACCTAATGAGTGTGCCAATCTTTTTGCTAATCTGGGTAATTATGTGATCTAAGTGACTGACAGGATATGGTCTAAGTCAGTGTTTATCAGATGAGGTCACCATGGCTGCATACGGCCACCAGCACCATTTTCTGTGGCCAAAGAGCTCCTTAGACCTTTAATTACAGTAGTAATAAAATAGAGGGTTTCTAAACATTTAGGTACACATGGGAGATACATTTTAAGTAGAAATACATAAGGGACATCATTTATTGTTTGTTCATTTTTTTGTTTACTGTGTGAAAAGTAATTTGTTATAGCTGAGATTTGGCACCTATAGGGGGTGGGGTAAAATGAGACTTGAGTTGAACAAAATCAGGCATAAGACCACCAGTAAATTCTGGTGACTGCATTTTGAGTCCCTTTAAGGCCACCAGAATTTGAGGCTTGAGAACTACTGGTCTAAGTAGATGTCTATATACTTTTTTTCCATCAAGCTTTTTTCTCCTGCAGGAAGCTACTGGCAGTCTGTTCAGCCCTGATCCTGCCTCCCTTGAATGGCACTCACCTCTCCAACTCATCTCGCCCGAGTAGTCCCCCATAGAGTTCCCCCCTCCATGGAGAGGCCAGAAAGAGGAGGGCCACCCCCCCCTGGCTGGAGACTGTTATCCAGAACCAGGGTAGGCGGTCAGGTGGAGAAGTGGGAATGAGGGGAAGGAGGCAAGGCTTCATTAAGCCTGCGTCCACCCATTTCCCTTTTATTCCCTGATCCCCAGCCAGAGAGACACATAAGCGTGTGCACATGGAAGCATACACACGCTACGGAAACGTAGCCCCTCCCTACCACATCGCTCATACTCTGGAGCTGCCACCCGGCCTCCACCAGGTGGCAACCAAGGAGCAAGATGGCATCCCTCTCCAGCCTGGGAGAGGAGATCAGTCCATCAGACACTCAATCCTCTCTGCCCCAGCTAACCCCCGGTGTCCTGAGCTCATTCCCAAACTTGCCTCACCGGCTTGGGAACAAGTAAGGCACATTAAGTGCCTTAGCCCTCTTCACCACTGGGCCATCAGGTGTTCATATAGTTAAAGCAGCACTGCAACGAAAATGGGTTAAAATTTGACTTCACCTCTTTTTTTCCTGAATGGTGCCAGATGTCTTCCAGTTTATTTTGGTGGTGAAATTTTCAGCTTTCATTATCATTTAAGAATTTTATGAATGTTTTAAAGTAATTATTTCTCAAGAAAAAAGATGGCCACCTCATTTTTGCATAGAAATAATACTGAGGATCTGAGGAGGAGAAGAGTCCAGATAAAAATTAAAATGTACAGTACACAGCATAGGAAGCACCCAGAAAACCCAAATCAATAGTTTTCCCAATATTTTTTATAACATAGCAGAAAATTAGTTTTTTGGAATAACTTTTTTCGTTGCACTGCTGCTTTAAGTGATTTAATAACCTCCAGTAAAGATCCATTGGTAGTCTTTATCTCAAGCGCATTGTTTAGGATGCTTCTTCTATCATAAGTGTTCAAACACTTGGCCTTTGTTTGTCAGTTGTTTAAAAACAGTTTATTGCCAACAACCCATTTCTCAAGTATGGTAAAGTCCCAACTCAGATCTCAGTTAATATCCTGAATATATTGCTAGTTCATTCCACAGCTTCTTAAGCAATGGTGTAGGTAAACATCTGATACTGAGGCTTTAGTTACATTACTTTGACCTAGATGTTTCACCACCAGTTTCGGTATTATTTCTGTAAACCTGCACACCTCATCTTTGCTCCTCACGAATACGTTCTGCATTGCCAGTATATCCCTAGCCACATTTGCTGTAAATGGGCAAAAGAAAAACCTTTTAACTCAACTGTAATGTTATCATCATTAGCTGACAAGTTCCTTCATTCCCGATGCTTAGTGGGCCTACCTTCTCTGTTGTAGATCTATTTCCCCTTACGTACTGGTAGAAGAATCTCCGATTATGCCCTGTCCATACAGTGACCTATATTCAGAAAAAAATTACCTCTGGCCTTAAAACACCTTATAACTATGTTTACCATTTTAACCTAAGCTAACTCAATTCAACAAGATCCAGTTTTGCTCAGTGGCACACTGCTGAATTGAGCTCATTAAGACAAAGTAAAAAGATGTTAACACCGCTGCAAGTGAATACAGGCCCATGCATTTTAAAGCATTTTACCTCTGTTGTTAGAATGGTTTAAAAGGTTTGTGTCCAGATTGTAGTACAGTAAAAAAGGTGTTAGTATCAGTAGTCTAGCCCATGTTCTAACCCTGCTCAGCGGTAGGTTAGAACATAGTTTTAGAGTAACGTTTTTTTTTAAGGGGAACAGTCATACTAAGGTTCATACTAAGGTGCAAGGAACCAAGAAGGCCATTCAGCCCATGACTGCTCCTATCCATTTACTCATAGTACAGTAGCTTGTGTCCCTCTAAGATGTAGGAATCAAGCCTTTGTTTAAATTGTATTTTACTTCTAGAGCAAATAATATGTTCAGAAAATTTGTTCCATGGGGTCACCGCCCTTATCGTAAAGAATGCCATCCTTCTAGTAGTATTAAACTTAATGTGCCACAGTTGAAACGGGTGACCTCTAGGGAGTTTGTCATTATTTTTAAACTGGAGGTTCAATTCATTGAGTAGATAATTATCTTGCATTATGTCAAAGCACAATAAAAGATCCCCTCTAACTCTCCTTGTCTCAAGGGACATCAGTTGCAATCTGTTTAATCTTTCTTCATAAGTGTTGTTTTTCATGTCATGAATTAGTTTGCTTCCCTGTCTCTGTACTTTCTCAATCTTTTCCACACACCATTTACTAATGGGTTCCCATACAGGGGCTCCATAATCCAACATTGGTCTGACATATGCCCTGAAGAGAGGCATGATTACTTTTTGACCGCAACTTTCAAAGTTTCTTAAGTTCCACATTACCCTTTTTGGTTTTAGGTGCTGTTTGTCACAATGCGATTTATATGTAAGTTTATTGTCTATGAGTATCCCCAAATCTTTCTCCTCAGAGGTCTTCCGGAGGGGGGTATTGTTCATAAACTAATTTGTTTCACTTTTTAGCTGACTCAGGTGAATCACACAGCATTTGTCAATGTTAAAGCTAATACCCTTACCAGTGGCCCACTTATAAATGTTGTCAAGATCTGCCTGTATTTTGGCAGCACCACCCTTTTTGGTAACGATACCAGCAAGTTTAGTGTCATCGGCATATTTACTTAACCAGTTTTGTGTGCCTTTACCCATGTCTGTCATAAACACTTTTAGTCAGCACTAAGAGCCTCATGTCCAAGAATGGGTCTGGTCCCAATGTACACTTTGTGTTCAGAAAATTTTTAAGGACATTTCTGATTTCAATGTTTGATCAGTTTTTATGTTTTGGCAAACAGGTCATGTTGATCATGTTGGGATAAATCGGGGGGGGGGTGATCTGGTTCACCCCAGGAGCACTGTTAGTAACCTGCTTACTAGACTCAGCTTGGGCCCTGCCTATGTCTTAGTTGAGCCCAGTCCAGCCCAGTCCAGCAGAACCAACCAGAAGTGACACTGAGGGGAGAGGTACTGGCCGATGATCTGAGTGATGACATGACACTGAAGGCTAGCACAGAGCGAGGAGACAGGATCACCAGGTCAGACAGTCATTTTGACAATCTGGTGTTGTGGGGTCTCTTGGGGCAAGCGGGAGTGGAAGAGAGACAAGAAGGCGAGTAACTCTTATTATGGAATTATGCATATATGGGACTTTATTCAGACACAAGTCAGGACCACCTGCTCAGCCCCCACGAGAGGTCTACCTCAAAGCTACCAGATGGATCTTAGGTGGATATCAGAGCAAGAAGTGCTATGAGATCCTTACCCATGCACAAAGTACTAGCACTGGGGACATTGTTGGTCAAGAGACAAGGTGGGAACAGCACCTGTGGCATCAAGGGTCACTTTGCCAGTGCAAGCTCTGAGATGCTCCTGCCCCCCCCCAAAAAAATGGGTCACAGAAGCACCATGCAAGCAGGTAGAGTTGCAGTAAATTGATTTTCTATTTGTACTGCAGGGGTCAAACTACTACCATGACTAACAGGACAGATTTATTGTCCCTCAGGAATGCTCATACATAGGCTCTGGATGCTACATGTTACATGTACATAGGGAGGCAGTATAATGCAGTGTTTAAGGCTCTGCACTGCAAATCTGGAGACCTGGGCTTGAATCCCACAGCTCCCACTTGCATAATGTGTGACCCTGAGCAAGTCACTTAACTTCCCTGTGCTCCCAGGTCGCACCTGTAAACAAGCTTTCAGCTTAGTGTGTCTCTCCTGGTTAAACAATTGCAAAAAAAAAATATGCAGAGTTTGTTGAAGAACTGTAAACATGATTTCGGGGGGGGGAGTCAGATGTGGGTGCCTTCAAACCACATTGATTGCAATTTGTAAGGGACTGGAAGCCAGAATAGCATATTCTGCAACATGAGAATGGATGGCTATTAGTCGGTTCCCAAAGTGCAATGCTGTCAAATATGAGGAGGGATTGTGTCCCAGTCACTAGGAGGTGGGACAAAAGCTCACTTGGTATACCTGCCTTGGACCGTTGTGGACCAGCAGTGAAGGAGTGCAGTCCCTTGGACTGGTGAGGGGAGGAGAAGAAGGAGTAAGATGTTTGTTACCTGTTTGTGCTGTTTGTGTGATGTATTTATGTTGGGGATTTACTCCTAAAGAAATCTATCTGTTCTGGATGGGGGGAGGGGAAGCTTGTTTTCATGGTTCGAAGAGGGAGGGAGGGAGGTCTGGAAACTAAGGAAAGGGCAACCAACATTTCTGCTGGAGTGGGAAAGGTACAGGGCGATAAGCCATACATCAACAATGCATAATAGGTAGCATTTATGAGATTACATTGTGGAATATAATAGTAGTTTTGTTTATTGTTCAATTTTTAAAGGGACACTGTCAACCCAGTCTACATATTATTATTTTTAGTTGAAACCCCACATTTTAAGATTGCTTACCTTCTTTAAAATTCATTTATATTGCTGCTTGTTTTATCTGCTTTCTTTCTGAGTAGAAATGAAATGCATGGTAACAGTATAATTACACACTACTTTGTTTTGTTTACAATCCTTGATCAACTCTTGCTGCATGCTTTCTGAACATTGTAACCACTCTCAAACAGTGCAGTCACTCATGATGCAATGGTTTGCTCTTGTCCCACTGCACTGTGAGTGGCTAGATGGTGTTGGGGGTATTTCTAAGTCCAGAAAAGATGCAGAAGCAGTTGATTAAGGAATGTAAACAAACATGTTTTGGTGTGGTAACACCAGTATGGTGGGCAGTCTGTTTTTCGCTTTTTAAAAGAAAAAAAAGGAATCAAAATCAAACACCCAGCTACATCAGCAACCTTTACAGAATATGAAAAATCATAAAATATGTTTTTTTTAAACTAGGGAAAATTTGAGGCCTAAGGGGGTTGTCAGTGTCCCTTTAAGTAACTACATTATCAATTCAAAAATACACATGTAAAGTACATAAAAGATAAGAGCAGAGCACATATGTATTTAGGACCAGATAAAATATGTTACATCCTAGTATGAACATACTAAGTTTTCCATCAGTCGATTCTTTATGAACTAAGTAGGCAGATGCTATGTAGTTTGTAGTTTCACAGTAGTCATCAAACCAACATAAGTTATACTATACAATGGCAAGAAAAAGTCTATGAGCCTGATTGGCTGTTCACCCCTAGAGACAGTGATGTTATTAAAGGAATAATGCACAACAGGGTGTGTGTCGTGCTGGGATAATGTCACGCCTGGGGTGATTAGGCTCGAGGCCGCAGGCCAAGTGTGACTAGTCACCTCAGCAGTGACGTTATCCCAGCACGACACACACCCTGGAGTGCATTATTCCTATTATACAGTGGCTCTTTCTAGTGCAAAAAAAGAAAAACAAGAGAAATTACTTTTAAAATATATTTTTGTCATTTTTATGAATGAGTAGTGCTACATTATGAAAAAATAGTGCTGATTCCGCCAGTAGGTGGAGCTGCTGTGTTTTTTTTATGTGGCTGTGAGTCTGTTCTCCTCGTAGCACATTTGTCAGTGGTGACAGTTTTAGTTAGTGCCCTATTGTGTGGCAGTTTTAGTTCTGTTTTCACAAACTTTTGATTTTATGTTTTCCTGTCTGTTTTCATGACTGGCTTTAAATGCTGCTGTTGCCAATCGGTCTGCCCCAGTGCTTTTATCTGCTCCCACTGCATGCTGTGAAGATTTCTGAAGAAAGATGAGAGAAGGTAGGGAGGTTGCAGGGAGAATGTTTTTTTTTTATTTGTTTTACATGCCGCCGTTTGTTGGGGAAAATCAACAGAGTGACTTTAGGAGAAAGCGAGCGTTTTAAAGACAGAGGCGCGTGATTGTTGACGAGTCTCATACTTGCTCGCTTAATCACTGGGGTCACTCGGTGATGGCTCATAAAATAGAAATGTGAAAAGGAATATTTTGTTATTTTGAGGGGAATGTGTAAGGCATGTTGGGTTTTGTTGGGTTGTTTTGTGTAGTTTTTATCAGTAAATGAGTGGGAGACTGAACACTTTTGCCAAGCGGGAATCGGAGAAGCGAACAAGCGATATGCGAAGCTAGGCTCATGAAGTGGACTGCGTGAAGTGATTCATTTTATTAATAGTTGATGTGGCCAGCTAGTGTGCTGGGACTAGATCCGTGATGTTATGCTGCTATAACATCACAGGTTCAGTTCCAGACTGATCAATGACTGTCCATGATTCTTTCTTGCCATTGTATAATAGACAATAACATCACTGCATCTAGGGCAGGCACAGAGATGAAGCACAGAACAGTGAATGAATTCCTCCATCCTGAAGTATCCCAAAATTGACAGGGCTTCATATTCCCCCACTAACCATAAGAATACAGAAACAGCCATATATCCACTATCTTAGGTGTAAAAATATAACAACATATAGTTCCTATGTTGTCATTGCTCGCTCAGACAAAACAAGCATTTGTCAATGCCGAATGTTGTCATGCTGGCATTGGCATTGGCAGTGCCAGAGCTAGAGATGCATAATAGGAATGGCAGTGAAGTACTGAAGTGACGCTATCCCCACCCCCACCCTGTAGAGAGTGACAGGCATTGGGGTGTGCTTTTGGGTCATCAGCTATAACGCTCATGCCATTGTGCCTCACCCTACCCTGTAGATACTGACAAGTGTTGGGGTGTGGTTTGGGGTCTTTGGGCGTTATACTTACCCCATTCCATAAGGAAATACACTGATGTGGGTGCAGTATAGGAGTGTGGGGTGAACTTTGTGGCCTAACAGTGCAAGGCACACCAAGATGTCTGTCAGTAGCTGCAGGGTGGGGGGTGGAATGCGTGAGCATTACATCCGATGATCCCAAGTGACACCCCTGATGCCTGTCAGTCTGTACCTGCTGGGGTGCTTCAGTTGGAAACCCTAACACCATAGGCATGTGGTGGTAGTTTCACTCCACATTTTCAACTTGGGCTGCTTGTCAGGCCACCTCATGAAAAGCGGCACAATCACTTTGTTAGCTGAAAGGTGGTTTTGCACAGCGGCTGTGCCATTTGGCAACAGAGGGATGAAAACACATTTTTGGGCAGGATGTGGAGAATGATAACTGTATTGTTCATGAGGAGGTGTAAAAAAATGGCAACGCTTGAAAATCTGGAGTGACAATATGAAGTACTGTTGAAGCAATGAGCATGTATACAAATTGTGCAACACACATCCATAACCCAATTATTTTTGGGAGTTTGTTAGCCACATTTGTAACATGGGCATTTTGAGACCTCCTCTTATTAACAGTGGTACTGCAATTTTGTTAATCTGTCCCAAAAGTTGATTTCCCACAGCGACCATGCCACTGTGCACCACAGTTGCGGAAACACATTTTGGGCAGGATGTGAAAAATGACAGCCGTACTGTTCATAAGGAAGTGTGAAAAAATGCCAGTGTTGAAAATTTGGCATGGAAATATTGCAAATTTGCAAAGTTACATGGGTGCGTGGAAACTGTACAACACACGCTTGCAACACAGTCATTGTATGGACTTTCAGTACCAAATTTTCAACATAGGCATTTTAGGACCTCTGCTCATGAACAGTGTGACTGTCATTTCCTCAAACTGTCACAAAAAGTGATTTTGCACAGTGACTGTGCTATTCTGTGTCTGACGTGCGAAAACACATTTTGGCCAGGATATGTAACATGACAGCTCATCAGGAGGTGTGGAAAAATGGCAATTTTGAAAATCTGGACTGAAAATATTACAAATTCACGAAGTTACGAGCGTGCGTGGAAACAGTACAATGCACGCTCATAAAACAGCCATTTTTTTGATTTTCCCACCTAATTTGCAACATAGGCTTTTTGAGAGCCCTCCTCTTGAACAGTGGCACTGTCATTTCATTAATCGGTCCCGAAAGGTGATTCTGCACAGTGACCCAAAATCACCTTTTGGGGTTGATTAATGCCATGACAGTGCTAGAATTCATGAGGAAGGGTCCCAAAAGTCCCATGTTGAAAATTTGGTGCCAAAATTCCAAAACATGCCTGAGATATGCATCAAAGTTGAAAAAACCCTATTTATTCCATTATACAGCTTACCGGCATTTCCTCAGTTCGCGGTCGGCTTTGAAGAGTGCAGACATGTTCCCGGTCCACCGAAGATCATCACTCCAGACACTGGAGGAAAGTATGGGGTGAGCGGGGTGTGGGGAGGCAGGGTGCGCAGTGGGTGGAGGTGGGAGGCGGGCAGGGAGACCACAAGGGACAGTTTTCTTTTTTACAGGTTAAAAAAATTAAACATCGGAGGATAGTTTTTTTTTGCAGAGGCTTTGGCATGCTGGGGTGGGCTCCCAGCATGCCACCTAAGTGTTTTCTGGAGGGGATGCTATAGCCGACAGGGGATTGGGCACCCCGTCGGCACACAATGAAAGTGGGGGGGCAAGATCTGAGGGGAATTGGGCACCCCCCTCGGCACATAACAAATGTGGGGGGTATGCATTTTGCCGGCAGGGAGTGGGCTCCCCCATTGGCATATACACTGGGCCAGGGTATGCCGACAGGGGTATTGGGCACCCCTGAAGTCTGCAGTATGCTGCCATGTTAATTTTCTTTTTTTTCACCACCAGAGAAAGCACGTCAGGAGGTCTGCTGCATATGACGAGCTTAGCTCGCATTGCAGCGGACCTTTTGTTTGATCCCATCACTACATTAGGTATGCATGGTGCGATGCTGGCACCCAGGCTGATTGGGAAATGAGGGACGCACCTACTGATGCATTCCCTGCATTCGCCCAACAGTGACTGCGCCTCCAAATCTGCACTACCACAAGATGTTGGCTGCGCAAGCATGCCAACATAAAAAGAGAGGGAGAGAAAGCCATAAGAGTAGCTTTTCTATCCCTCAACGTTGCAAAATTGCAACTGTTGTAGTGCCAGCGCACAATAGCACTGTGCTCATTTGAGGACTCAGTGGCCATGCATCCCTGTATGCCACAGCATGATTCATACATTAAATCATAAACTGGAAAAAAATGTAAAATAAAGCTGTACCTTTATTCGTCTTTGTCCCAAAGAACAGCAGCATGGTAGCTACAGTCTCTGACTGGCTCGGTGGCCACACTCTTTACAATCGGCTGGGTGGCCACTCTGCTTCAGTCAGATACCTAATGGCTAGATTTGTAACACAACTAAAAATATATATATTACAGTGATGGGCAGGAGCCAGTATGTACAATACCACTTGGAAAAAGAGGGACAGACACACACTTGTGTGTGGGGAGAGAAGAACCCTGTGGAGAGACAAACAGAAGACAGTATGCATTGGCAGCACCATGTAGTGGGCAAAACAGAAGCTGTGGACTTTTTTTCTAAACATATACCTACACACAGCAAAAATTAAGGAAAAACATATTTTAAACATTTTTTTTATCTTTTTTTTCTTTATAACTGAGTCATTGTATAATAGCAATAAGGCACTCCAGGGACGTGTGCTATTGTGTAATAACATCACTTCTCAGGTGTTGAACACGCTGGGCATTCGGCCTCATGCTTCAACCACATGAGGTGTGATGTTATTACACAATGACACACACCCTGTCGTGCCTTATTTCTTAAATATTTAATTCTAGCATTTCTAGCAAGCAAGTAATTAGGTGTGCTATTTACTACACTTTCCTTCTGTAAGTCTCAAACTGTGATCAGAGGTACAACATTTGTCAGCCTTAGATTTTATATCAGGTAACAAAGGGTCAGAGTTCCCACTATATCAGCCCACCAGGAGCATTAAGGAGCATTAAGCAAAAATGAGAAAGCCATTATACAGAGGAATGATTCAGATCCTCCTGCATCTGCCAGACAATAAGAAAACTTATTCTAAAAATCCTACTGCGGAAAATCCCAGCCATCATGCTGCTGTGCACTACATGAGGGCTACACCAGATGTATAATCTGACTATAGAATAGGTAGAATTCCGAATATCTCCCAAACTCTACATGGTGGTAACAAATGGGGCTAGACCCTTGTACTGGCTATCCCGTAGACTGGATAAGCTTTCTTTTATGGCCAAAACAGCTAACTAGGTCTACAAGAGTCCATGGCCACTGATAAGTTACAAGGGAGAATTCATATCCACACTCACCTGCCATGCAAGTGTCTCTCACGCGTCTGGTCCTGTCCATGTTTTACACTTTTAATATCACAGACGTGTAATCTCCACCAAATGGAAAATATAGTAAGTATTCACTGCCTGGAACTCTGCAGGTCAGCCCTGAGATCCCTGTTACTTTAATTAACGTACCCAAATGAGCTATCACCACTTAGTAATCGTTTCTTAAGGCCATCAGTTTGATCTGAGACTGTCCCCTATTTTATCTGCCCACAAGCACTTAATTCATTCCTGAAAGGCTATTTGCCATACAAAAGTATTGCGTTTTTAAGAAAACAGGGAAGCAGATTTTAGTTAAATAACTGGGTACCCACAAAACATAGTAGTAGTATCTCTGTGCTTTATAAAAATCCCCAAGGACATTAATGTAACTTTTAGCCATACTTACCTCATACCAGTAGAATAAGAACATATAAAAAATGTCAGAATTTCAAGTCTATAACAATTTTGCTGTAACCAAAACATTCAACAGAAATGTGACAATATACTGTACAATGGCCCAGATATTCAAACTGCGCCCAAACAGTGCACAATAGCAGGAGCAAGCGCAAGTCTATTGCGCCCATGCGCAAGAGACGTGATATTCAAAAATGGAACAGGCCAAATTGCGCCTACAGCCAATGACTGAATATCGCACCACCTGTGCCATAGCGCAACTAGGGAGGGGAAGCTGAGCAGATCTGATGCGCCATAGCGCAACAAGGGATGTTCAGCTGAGCAGTCCACAGGCACCATAGTGCAACCAGAGAGCCCCCCAGCTGCAAAGCAATGTAACTGCACACTCAGGGAGGTAGGGACCCACCACCCATGACACAGATGGGCACAGGAACACACAGCAGAACAGACATCGTCCGCCCACACCCCAAGCACAGCACAACTGGGGAGGGCTGGAATAACCACTGGCCCATGGAGACAAGCAACCAACCAACCCACAGCCTGGCCTTGGTGCCCCATCACACCTACCGGCAAGCTGTGACTGGCACACAAGGAGGCCAGACCACCCTGTGCTGCACCATCCCCCCCAGTGCACAGCACACCCTGTACCGTGACCCCCAGACACCCCCCCATGAGCAGTGACCACCACTGCAGGAAACCCCATGCATGCCACCACCCCCACTGTGTCAATGCAACCCTGTGCACCACAGAACCATGCAAGCCAGCCCCACCACGAGCACCCATCAGCAGGTTGCAGCACACAGCAATGCAACAACAGCAGACACAGTGCCACCATGCACAGTCCCCACAAGGTACTGCTGAGAGACTGACCATGCGTTGGCACAAGAGGTACCCCACATGGGATGGTCGTGTCCTTGACACCACCACCAGTGGTACAGCGCCCTACACAGTATTCCAGTGACACACCCCGACCCACCACTGGCCACAATAGCCAGCACAGACACCCACAGCGGTGTGTGGAAGCATGCACCACACCGGATGCCACACAGGGTATGGACAGACACCCACCCATACCCAAGGGCACAACAACACAGGAACGCAGTGGTGGGGCAACCAAGCCCCCATTGTGGGCCCATGTAAGCCATGTACACACAACCCGCAGTCCACCATGGCACTGGAGTGCCAGCCACCCTGCCCAGGCACAGTGGACCCGTACACCACCAGTAGTCACCCGGAGCACAAGCCACAGACAGTGGGGCACATCCCCTGCAACACACACAAGCCACAGCATGGAGGTGGGACAATGACCGTGTTGCCCACAGTGCCACCCGAGCCAGTATGCACCACACCAGTGACAGGGGCAACACAGCAAAGTGACGGGTACAGTGTCCGCCCTGCAGGGAATTCCACCACTGACATGCCAGTGGACCATGCAGGTCACAGACAGGCATGTGTGTCGGCTGCACAGGCCATGGACGGGCCGATGGGTGCACCATGGACACAGAGCATGCGCCATGGACCACTGCACACAGTCATCCAGTGCACAGGGAACAACACACACAACACAAACACTGACTGATATCTATCCCCACATCATAGTCACCTCCACACGGACACACACACATACCCATGACTGCACCACCCCGATGCCATGCACACCACTGCAGCTGAGCACTTATAGCCTGCTGCAAATCAGAGACCACCACAGTATTCATATCAAATTCAAATGTATTGTAAATATAAAAGTGAACTATGTACAATAATAAAAACTATATACAAGCTTGGGGTGGGGGACACAAACAAGGTGGGGTGGGCAGGGGGAAGGGGTGGACAAATGAGATGGGATGGGAGGAGTGTGAGGGTGAGTCCAGTGGGGTAGGGGAAGTCAGGAACCAAAGGACTGTCATCTTGATCACCGTTCCTGGCTCTAGGACCTCCTGCCTCTGTGCCTCTGCAGCACCCCTGTTGTTTTGAGCCTCCTCAATATGTCCACGGACTTGCGGGCCAGATGAAGGAGCTCCTGTAAGGTGTCCCTAATTTCTCGGAGATGATGCATACCTAGGACAAGGGAGCACAGTCAATAGGTGTGAATGCACAACCCCATACAGCCCGCCCACTGTGCATGGCATACGGCCATGGAACATACCACTGTGATGGTGTGTGACCACCCGCAGTGATCACGTCCAAAGGACCTGCACACCCAGGTGCATACAGCCATGTGGAACGCTGCACACACCCACCTGCCATGTCACGCACAGCACCCCAAAGCCCTTTAGTGACATGGCTATGTGGTGCAAAGGCAGTGGCACAGCCATGCACCTGGTGCACGCATGGACCACCAGTGACGCACACTCAGACATGCATTGCCACTGGACAGTGTTGACTGTAACAAGTGGCGTGCATGGCAGTGATGTCAATGAATGGTTGCCATGCCCTGCTGCCCACTCTGTCACACAGCATGCAATACTAATCATGGATGTATGGCATTCACCCTCATCGGGCTGGTTAGGTGGGCATTGATGGCCCTCGGCCCGCCTGGCTGCGTTGTCCTCCCCCCTCCGCCGCTCTGCCCACACTCTGCAGATTTTGTCCAGGCCTGTGGGGAAAAAAAGGAGAGAAGAACATCAGTACATTCCCAAAGCAAAGTCCCCCTGCCCCAAGGTGTGTGCCCTCCCACCCAGTCAGACCCACCCACCCCACACCCTGTGAACACCACCATGGCCAACCCCATATGGTCCCTCCCCTATGTGCTGGACACAAACAACACTGTGACTCATATGGATGATAAAAGTGTGTTGATGGAACCCCTACCTGGACGTGGCACTGTGCCCCTCCTGACACGTACCCGCAGTCGGGCCAGTAGCTCCGGCTCCCTCCTGCGCAGGTCACCATAGCAGTGCCTGCACTGTTCAGCAGTACGTCCCCATCCTGTGGCCTCTTCCAAGGCAGTGGCCACCTCCTGCCACACCTGGGTCCTGGCCCTATCCAGGGGGGGCCTCCCCAAAGAGAGGCCCATGGTGTGACTCAACAATGGCCACCAGATTGGCCAGCTCAATAGCTGTCCATTGTGCTGCCTGTCTGCACGCCATTCTTGCAGCTATAGTAGGCAATATGATGCAAGGCCACGCACAGCACCATCGGATGACAATGCATGTAGCATGATTGGCTGCCTGTGTGCCAGCTACCGGGCAGTTGGGCCATTGCGCCTATGATGGTCCAGTGCCACAGTGCCATGTAGTGACCATCGCTATAGCACCACTGGCACAATGGTGGCCATGCCCTGCATTGCCTACTATGCACAGCATGTCATCAGCATGGCAGACACCTGCGTCAGCAACCCAGGCATGCGCAGTGAGGTGTACTACGCATGCCACAGAACTGCACCATTGGCTCAGGATGTTCAACACAATTGCGCAAAGTGCAACAACGTGATATTCAGCCGTCATATGCAAATCATCTAATCAGCCATTCAATGGTGCAGCACTGCAATTTGCATCTACTTAAAGTTGCTCCTCGCCTCATTTGCATGGATTGCGCTATAAAGGTGCGACAATGTGCTGCAGTGGCCATAGTCAGTTACTGCAGTTTATTGATGAGTTGCATGCTGTTTGGGAATGTGGACTGTGGATTCAGGGACATGCATGGAACTGCACAGTCACCGGTAACAACTGCCATTCTTACAGGCTACATAATGACTGAGCACGTTGTTGGAGAGGAGGAACACAATGGTGGGAGGAGGAGGAGGAGGCCAAATTTTACAAAGGCCAAAACCGAGGCCTTGTTTGAGGCCTACCTGGATCAGGAGCCACTGCTCAGTGGATGGCGGGGCACCCCTCAGGCCCGTGCTGCTGCATGGGAGGAGGTGGCATGTGCTATGAACCTGCATGGCAGCCACCAGCGCTCCGTGCAGGAGTGTAAGAAGAAGATGGGCATGGACAGGAGAAGGGTAAAGGAGAAGGTGGCTGCCATCAGGGCAGCACGTGCTGCAACAGGTGGGGGACAGCCGGAGGTGGTACAGCTCACCCCAGCAGAGGACAGGCTTGCTGGAAGCATGCAGGGAAGTGCCATTGAGGGTGTTCCGGGTGGTGTCTTCCAGATGGGTGGTGGCCCATCACTGCATGGTAAGTCATGGTCTGTCTATGGGGGGGCTGGGTAAGTCACACATAGTAACGCGACTTTGCTTTCCCTTACAGATCCTGAGCATCTGCATGGGTAAGCGGTGGTGGGCCTGTCCACTGCGGACAGTCTGATGGAGTCGGAGGTGGGACCATCCACCTCCACAGGTATATGTGGATCATTGCGACAGTGGGGCCGCCTGGCTGTCCACACTGATGTCGTTGTGACAGGTGTGGAGGAAGCCCTGCCTGTGTCCCAGCAAGCTGATGTCCATGGATGCCAGCATGCTGTGGCTGTGGCCATGGCAGAGTCTTCCACCAGTGATGATGACACGACCATCATGGGCAGTGACATGTGTGTGCCACAGGATGGACACACAGCAGGGCAATTCATGCCCATGGCTGTGGGTGGTGCCGCTGTGGAGGACTGCATGTCAGCACAGTCCCAGACTGTGCCTGTCAGCACCAGTGGGGCAGCACTGGTGTCTATTCAGGACAGTGGGACTGTTGCAGCCACTGCAGCGGCACCACTGAGCCCTGGGGTGTGGCGGCCAGAGGGGCAGCATCAGCAGTCACACAATGGGCTTGGGGGTAAGGTTCAGCGGCAGTGTCTGTGCACCGCCTGTGGACTTGCCCAGACCTGGTCCTGGTGCACAGCACCCACTCTCAAGGGGTGCTGAACATCAGAGCCATGAACACCCTGAGGGACAAGATGCCGAGGAGTCTGATGACCTCTTGGGCGAGCACACCCGCCTACTGCGAGCATCAGTCCAGCAGCAGATGTGGCTTGCGATGTCTGTGGATGCACTGCGTGTGGCTCTGGAGCGGGCAGAGGAGCGTCGCAACAGGGACACTGCACTGATCCTGGCACGGATGGACCATTTGTGGGAGGATGTGACCGCTGCCATTGACAGGTATGCACAGGCGTTCATTGCTGTCATGGCCACAATGGGCACACAGTCAGGTGCCCATGCATCGCAGATACCACGCAGTGCACTATCTACCCCCCATTCCCAGCGTCGTGCGACTCCCACCCTGTCGATGCTGGGTTCAGCTGTGGGCATCCTGAGCACTCCTGGTGCAGGCATGTTCGGTGTGCTGTAGACCCTTGCATGGGCACGGTCATGTTCATGCAGTGGACCCCCTGGGGGACCATCGGTGCCACCCCATGAGGCCAGTGGTCAGCCTGCCAGTGCTGGTGGGTCTTGGTGGGGCTGCCCACGCATCCGTGGTGGCCATGGCACTGTGTCACGGGACTGACCTGTCTCCCAGCATGGCTACTGTCTGGTGCCACCCTGTGTGCATTGTGTGTGTCAGTGGGCAGTGCATGTGTGGGTATCCAGCCCTGCACGCAGACACACAGTCCACCTGCACACCCTCCCAGCTGCTGTCCGCAGTTGCGTGTGCATGATGATGCCTGCATTGCACCGTACACCAATGTGCAATGGTGCTCAGCATCTGACACATGCACATGGACAGGCAGTGGGCGTAATGGCCTGTGGACATGTCTGTTGCTAGGGTGTGCATTCTGGGTCGGTGTGCCTTCTACCCTCTGTGCACGTTTGTTGCATTGTGAGTGTGCGTGTGTGTGTGTCCTTCGGCGTGGCATGTTAATCCTCACCCATCCCTGGCTGTGTGTGTGCCTCTGTGCCCTGCCACTTCCCTTGACGGCATGCACCCCCGGTGTATGTCCCTGCGTGTTTGTGGGTTGTGCCTTGGCCACTGGTGGTTGCACATGGCCCCATGACTTACCTGGGTTGGCTGAAGTGCTCCTCCGTGATGGTGTCCCGATGCAGCTGTGCCAGCCGGAGCAGTCGGTGGTCCCGTCAGTCAAGTGGGGGCTGCAGATCACCATCATCACCGGCGTCCCCATCGTCCCCATCGTTGTCCCCCTCTTCGACCTGTACGGCTATCCCACATGCATTGGCCATGTTGTGCAGGATGCAACAGGCCAGGAATAGCCCGCAGGCCTTTGAGGCACTGTACTGTAGGGCACTGCTGGAGGTGTCCAGGTAACGGAAATGTGCCTTCAGCATCCCGAACACCCGCTCGATGACATTACATGTGGTGGTGTGTGCCTCATTGTAGCGTTGCTGTGATGGGGTCGCGGGCCACCGGTAGGGTGTGAGCAGCCAGGGACGGAGTGGGTATCCACTGTCACCTGTGTGTAGAGGGTGGATGTTAGTTTGGTGATCAGCATCACCCTGCCCCAGGCCATGTAGGCCACTACCCATGCCACCTCTGGCCATGCCCCCCCAGGCCCTATGATTGTCCATGTGGTTTGCATACTCACCCACTAGGTGGCCAGTGGGGATGTCCCCACTCTTGAATCTGTGGCTCAGTGCCGACTGGTGCCAGATGAAAGAATCATGTGCTCCCCCAGGGTGCGTGGCACAGACATTGATGATGCGCCCCCTGGCATTGCACACCACCTGGCAGTTGATGCTGGCACATAGCCCTTGCAATTTATGTATGTGGCCCCCTCAGGGCCAGGTGGTGTGCGGATGGCCACATGGGTGCAGTCTATTGCCCCTAGCACACCAGGCATACGTGCTACCCTGTGGAACTCCTGTATGTTTGCTGTGCACTCCGCCACTGTGCTGGGGAAATGGATGTACTCCTCAGCATGTGACAGCAGTGTGCTGAGGAAATGGGTGAGATGGCATGACGTGGCCAACTGGGTTATGCCTGTGGTGTCCCCAGTTGGTCTCTGGAAGGTACCCGTGGTGAGCAAGCACATGCAGGCTGTTACCTTGGTCTCCACTGACAGGGCATGGCTCCGTCATGTGGGTGCCTGCATCACATCACTGCACAGCTCACAGAGCCACCTCAGAATTGCCCTGTTCAGGTGGTGCCAGCCCACAATCTCAGTATCAGTGTATAGCTCAAAGCTGGTGCGGGCTCAGTACTGCCTGTTGGGGGCATACCATCGACGGGCCCTTCCACGGCCATGCCCCTCTGCCGCCCGCCTTCTCACCCCCCTCATTATGGCCTCCATGTGGAAGGTGGCACTGGCCATGTCCCTGGCTTGTGTTCATCCCCCTGGCAGCTGTTACTGTATTCCCCCCGCTGTCCTGGCTGCTACCTCCCCTGCACCAGGTACACCTGCCTGTGCTGGCCTCTGTGCTGTGTGGCTCCCCACAGCTTCCCTGTGCCTGGCTGTTCAGTGTGACCTTTCCCTGGCCTGCCCTGTTTGTGCCTCCTGCCCTGTCTGTCTGCCTCTGCCTCTGACATATGTGGCTTCCCTGTAGCATTCTTGCACCTCTTCCTTGCTCCTTTTTATTTTGGCTCATTTCCGCTATGGCGCAACTTCCGCTTGCTCCACTATTGCGCATTGTGCAAGTCTTTGAATATCACACTGCACCATTTATGCATGGTTCCTCCCCCTTCGGTTGCACATGCCTTCATTATCATTGTGCTGTTGCTCAGCATGATTTCGGGGGCACAACTGCCTCCTGCTGAATATCGCAGAATGGCACAATTTCGGACTTGCGCAGGTGCAACCTTATTGCGCATGGCTCAACTCTTTTGAATATCTGGGCCAATATATACAAGTTTAGGAAAATACTTTGAGTTCACAATGTGTAAACAGGAAGAATGACACAATCCAAGTGTCTATTTGTAACCACTAGGTGGCGCTATTCTAAGGGCTACTACCCCTGCCTGTATGGTAATGCACAGGTTGAGGGGCCTGAGTTCTCTAATTAGGTGCCTCCACCCAGAAAAATGGTCCTGGGTTTGCTTATCTGCTCTGGTATAGCCCTCTGGGAAGCTATAACCACCCACCAACCCTTCTAGTGGCCTACAAAACAGCACAATGGTACACTCACAATCGATAGGCAGTAGTAATAATGTGCTCACACCCTTTTCACTTACCACCAGGGCTGGATCTGCTGCAACTGCCCTGGAGACCCCCTGGAAAATAAGATCAGCAATGCAGCAATACAACTTTAACACTGTAACCCAACAAATTATACACAGAGGTGGACCAGCATTGGAGAGAGGTGAAGCACCACTGCCAGGCGCTAATGGAGGGTTCCCAACCAGAGAATTTCATGGCGAAGGCAGAGGAGCAGGATCCATGGGTTCTAGAGGAGGAGGACCCCCTGATGGAACCTTTGTTGCCAGCCACTTTTGAGATCCCGTTGTTGCCCATTTTTCCAGCCTGCTGCTACTTGGAGGATGATGAAAAGAAGTCCCTGGGCAAGACTGTTTCAGGACATTTTCATACTGGGGTGAAGACTACAAGCAATGGAGAAGACACCACGGTGGTTGAATGGACTTTCCCTTGTTTTGAACCCCCTGTGATATGGTATGAAATGTATGAAATGTAATGTTTAGGGCTGGTGCTGAGTACAGTCAGTTGTGGGTACCAGAACAGTGTAAGGTTCGAAAGGAAACTCCTGGTATGTTAAAAATAAGGGTTGAAAGGAAATCTCAAAGGTTTTGGAGTTAGGAACTGGCTGGTTGATGTTCAGTATGAGAAGGTTCCTTGTCTGCCAGAAAATAATGGATAAATGATAAGTATGAAATGACTACAAGAAACGTATAACATAAAAGAAATGTCTATACTGTATGATATAAAATGAGGAACCTATGGTCATGGAGGATCTAGGTATGGGGTGGAACCTACAACTGGGACCCTGAGTGGAAATGATGCCAAGTGATGGGTGGAGGAAGCTCAAAGTTAGCATAAAACTGCTGTGTATTATTTCCTCTTTTTTAATGTACTGATGAAAGTACAATAGTGGGTGCAGAAACTATGCCAAGTGATGGGAGCTGAAACAATACCAAATGATGGATTCTGAAACGATGTTATGTGATGGGTGCTGAAACGATGCCTATTGATGGGTGCCTGAATTTACATTTGAAGTGTCTGAGTTGTAGTAACCAGAGTGAAATAGTTAGGGGATAGAAAGTCACTACAGACTGAAGTCCTCTGAGAGCATACTTGGGTACGGAGCTGAACTGTATGACAGCCCCAGAGTAATGTGAAAGTATTGTCATACTGCAGTAACTTGGTATGGTGGACAATACTAAAAATAGCTGAATTAAGGGACTCTGGGGACAGGCTGTCATAGTGGGTGAGAGAAAGTTTCAACTAACCCCTATTCTACTGTTTTGGTAGAATATTTATGACTGAAAGGGTTTTCTTGAAAAAACAGTATCATTTTGAGAGCTGTTTTTTTCTTAAGGAGGGTGGGAGGTATGTGGCAGAGTTAGGCTACACCCTCGACTGTGACTGATGGACTACTTTTCTATATCCTCATTTTCTATCTACAGTTAACGCTTTTCTTCTTCCCCTCCCCCCACCTGAGGTTGGCCCCCTCTCTGTTTTCATTCTTTTTCCATTTCCATCCATCCAGTCCCTGGAATGATGCCAAACACCCAGAGAGGTGTTGTGTAAAGTGCATTTTGTGTACAAAAAGCATGAAGGCTATTTTAAATAGGAATAAATACAGTTAATAAAGCCTTTTTAAAGAATAAGGATTCAAAAGTGATATAAAACATTAATAATGTCATGATTAGTACACTTACAAGAAATCCTCAAGATATTTTCATAAACTCACACTATAAACCTGTTACTATATATAAGGTTGTATGTATAAAAGTGTTTAGTCATTGTGGATCAGAGCTATAAAGAGTCAATATCCGTGGATATATACACTGTACCTTTTACTGAACTAGGAAGACCCCTGAAATACCCCCCCATGGTTTTGAAACAACATGTTAAGACATGAAACAACATGTCCAGACTTGTAATTAGAAAGGGCTTAGTCAGGTGACCCACCACCAAAATATATAAATACTTCTGAACAGAGTTTAGTTTAGTTCAGCCCAGTGGAGCTCAGCCCTGAGAGAGAGAGGAGAGAGGTTCTACTACTACTGTAGACAAACTGTTGAATGCAGATGAGAAGGGTCTTAGGAGCTCTTAAGATCCAGTACTGTATTATGGGAGAAACTACTGATGTTAAGTAGTGATTTTCTTTGCAATTTTTTTCTTTTCATTTATTATTTTTCTAACCTTTGAAAAATAAATATCACACCAAGGTGTGTTCTAAACCTGTAAATTTGCCTTGTCTGAAGTTTATTCCCACATGCAGTGACAGGCGTGAATCTAGTCGAATGATTAGCAATCTAATTTAAATCAGGAATGTCTGGCGTGCACTTCAAGTCCCAATTTGACAGTTCAACAACCCTGGGTACCCAGAATGTCATGCAGGCTAGCCTGAAGCATTGCCCGGGGTGGCCAGTGTTGCAACTGGTGGAGCCTTGAAGGAAAGAAAAACAGTTAAGCTTGCACACAACCCAATTAGTTGTAATCCAAGCTGGATGACTCAGTCCATTATAAGAACCCAGAAAACAAAACAATTAGATGGTATCACAATGATTTTTGCTTTCGTTGCAGAGAGCTACCCTGATTTGTATGCTACCAGGATCTGGCTGCAGTGCAGGTAAGATGTAGACCTCGTGGTGGTGATCAAGGAGGCTGGGGGAAGCTGGGTCAACACGATTCACCTCTAGGTGGTTGCTACCTGCTCGATGGTGTTGGGCAGGGGGCCGAATCCCCAATCCGGTCTTTCGCCGAGATAGTCTCTGTTGCAGGAGTAGTGGCCTAGGCCAAGATGACAGGGCCTAGGCAGGATGAACAGTTCTGAAAAAGTTTGTGATCTTCTGCTGGTGAAGCCTCCAGCTGGTGTAACAGATTTTATTGTGGGGAACCAAATCGCGACCCATGAAACACCTTCAGCATATTTAAATCACTAACTTCTTTAAACACCAGTTTGGATACAGTCCTGTTGCAAATTGACAGCTTTACTGTGTGATCCTTTCGATCCAAGTGTAATTCTCTCACAAGCTGGGCCAATCGCTTCTGCAGCAAGTCTTCCGGTCCAAGTCACAAGTTGCAATGACACTTCTTCTTTTCTTCTGCTGCAGTTCCAAGGTTGGAAATCAGACAGGTCCAGTTTCTGCAATAGGCAGTTCAGTTATGGAAGAATGTGGCAGGAAGGCCAGCTCAGCCTCTTCCTGCCGAGTCCCCTATGCTCCTACTGGGAGCAGCTGCTCACAAGCTCGAGCTGTTCACTCTTCCACCTCCAATTCTAACTGATCCGCTGCTTCAGGCAGTTCTTGGGATTTTCCCTTGTAATCCAAAAGGTTCAGCTGGCTGAGGGAACTGTCAGTCACAGTCAGGGTTCCCCCTCCAGGTCCATTTAGGTGCCAACACTCAAAAACTACAAAACTACAGAATTTCCTTCCCACAAGATCCCTGGGGACGGGATCTATTTTAAGTCCCCCCTGTGGTTCAATTGGTCCAGTTACTGGAAGTCCAGAATCTAATGTGGTGGCTCCCATCCAAATGTTAGAGCTGCAATAAAAGCAGGTTAGACAAATTTATCTATCTTTATTATAACAGCAAATAAACCATAAACAATCACAGTTCCTATGAGAACTCCCACTGTGCAAGGAGCAACTTCAGAATGGCACAAAATAACATACTGTCTGGCTGGTCACAATCCCAAATCACTTGGACTCAGCCCAGACTAATTTCTAAACACAGATTAACTAGGCTCTTAAAGAGACAGTTGCGGAGGCTCAATAAAATAATAATGATAAATTTTATTTAATGTAATGCCTTTCAAACATCAAGGTGCTGAACAGATGAATAAAAATCAAACAGTTACAATAAATACCAATTAAAATCAGAGAGATTCAGAGTTTGCTTTACCCCATAGATCTATCTTTAGTGCACTCTCACGAAGAGACACAAAACTACTTGAGACAGGACACCAGCCTGACAGTGGGCATTAAGGAGCTCAGGAAGACATTATGGTAAACCCCAATTTGTAGGGGGGGGTTACACATTCCAAACAGTTTTTTGTCCCAGAGTTAATTCTACAGAGAATACTTTTCTCTCAGGAAAAATAGTCCTTTGCATAACTCTGTGCCAGGTAAATCATATTTTTACTCCAGATTTTCAACATTGCCATTTCTTCACACCTCCTCATGAACAGAACAGCTTTCATTTTTCACATCCTGCCCAAAATGTGTTTTCGTACCTGTGGCACCGAATGGCACAATTGCTGATCGAAATCACCTTTCGGGATTGAGTAACGAAATGATATTGCCACTGTTCACGAAATGGGTTCCCAAAAAGTTCATGTTGAAAATTTGGAGTGAAAATATCAACAAATCCCCAGGGAATTAGGGTTTCCAACCATAACACCCATGCTGTACAGATTGACAGGTGTCGTGGGTGTGACTTGTGGTTGTTGGCTGTATTGCTAATGCCATTCCACCCCCCACCCCCAATCTTCAGCCAGTGACAGGCATTGACGTGTGCATTGGCGTCTTCGGCTCTAACATTCACCCCATTGTCCTATACTGCACTCATCTCAGCTTATTTCCTTATGGAATGGGGTGAGCGTAAGGGCCGAAGATCCCAAGGCACACCGTGACACCTGTCAGTGTCTGCAGGGTGGGGTGAGGTGCAATGGCATGAGCGCTATGGCTGATGACCCAAAGGCACACCCTCAACACCTATCAGTCTCTGCAGAGTGAGGGTGGGGGTTGGCATTACTTCAATACTTCACTGCCATTCCTATTATGCATCTCTCTCTCTCTAACTCGTGCAGTACCATTGCCAATACCAGCAAGCAAACATTTGGCATTAGCAAATGCTTGTCTAATATAGCCCTTGTTTTTCACAATAAGCTCCTGTTGCCTTAGTTCTTCTATCCTTTTCTCCAGGCACTTCCAGGTAAGCAATATTGAAATTTAGAACTTAAGGAAAGGAATCATTCAACTGAGCATAACATTTTTAATAATTCAACAAGAGATAGGGACCCATTGCCCCAGACCACAATGCTGTACCTTTAAAAAAGGTGAGTCCAGCATATCAGTACAGTACTTGTAGTACACAGGTTGTATAGCAATAGATTCCACCCGATCAGTCTTCTGTCTTCTCCAGGGCTTTTAAAGTAACATCATTATACACTGCATCCATTCTCCAGTAGCACCGCAATTTATAAAAACTTCTAAAAATTGCTGTGAGCGTTTCAGAGATTATTCAGATAAAATTCACGTTAATACCAGAAGAGTGTCCTGGGTAACATTTTCCCAGTATCACCCATGTGCCACGTTTATTTCAAATGTGTTTTCTGGTTATTAAGATTAGCTTTTTGAATAAATGTGTCTATAAACACAGACAAATAGGAAAAGTATAAGGCAAATGAAATTATTCTGCTCTCTATCAGCACAGAGCCAGAAGGTACAGGCTCTGAAATGGCTGTGCTTACAAAGCTGACAGCACTTTTCTCCACGTGGAGTCCAGGCAGCAAATGCACACCAAGCCGCTCATCTGTATTCTGACCCTTCGCTCGATAAAAGTTAGCTAAAAAGGCCCTTTTACTAATAACTGGGCACATATAATGGCTTAAATGCTACAAAAGCTGTAGAATCTTGAAAGCTTCAAAATAAAATTCATAAAACTTGGAGCCATAGCATGGAGCGGAGCAACAATGTGGCCATCTTGCTACTCTGCTTTCTATGCCGCTTCGGGGACCAGATTAGAATAACATGCTGCCACCTGGGGATGGAAATATAAAGGGGGTACAATCAAAAAAAATAGACACGTAAGTGCTAAAACACCTCAGGAAATTAAATGTAAATATAGCACATCGACAAGAGACTTACGTCAAAAGACAGCACATAAATTATTTCAGGTGAGAGTGGATGGGCCAAGTGTGTTTACGCAGAGGACAATAGCAAACAATGTGGGGTAGCTATACTGATTATGAGATTAATGGCATTCCAAGCAATCAAAGAAATCTGGGACCCAGAAGGGAGGTTTATCCTATTACATGGTCAGTTAGGACAACATTAAGTGCTCCTAGGTCACTATACAACCCAAATACTGACTCCCCTAAATCATTTACTAACCTGGCAACTGAGTTGGCCCCTACTTCCATCTTCCAACTGTGCTGGGTGGAGAGTGAACTTTAATGTACCAGCCTGACATTGACAGATCTGGGAATCACAGGTGGGGTATAATACCAGGGCTGAGAGGCTTATGTGAATTACTAGATATGTTGGGGATCACTGACCCATGGAGATTGTTGCACCCACAAGATATTAACCACACATTCTATTAAAAATCCTACTTTTTCTGGTACTGATTACTTTGCTATAAGTCAGGAAAGTGTACCAGGATTACTGAAGTGTGAAACTGAGGTGTTGGTCCTCTTAGATCATGCCCCAGTTAGAGTCAAACTTAACACCAGAGGAGGGGTTGACTGGCAAAATTGAGCATTTCTACACACAACTCATGAAAGATAAAGTTATTGTAGAAAAACTCAAAAAGTGCATTAAGAATTTTATAGACGAAAATATGGGGACTACTGATAGATTAGACATCTTATGGGGAGTGCTAAATGCACATTCAGAGGCAAATGCATTAGGTTGGCATCCAAGCACAAAAGAGGGTGCAACAAGCTAGCAGATGACCTACTGTATTAACACAGATCAGAGACATAGGAAAGAAACTTAACCAGTCTACAGAAGAATGGGTATGGATGTCACTTAACGCACTAAGGGCAAGGTTATGCTGACCTCATGAGAGAAAGCTGAATTAGCAATCTTCAGGGCAAATGAGAAATATACAGATTGGGGGAAAAGTCAGAAAAACTTGTAGCCTTGAGACTCTAGCAGTAGGAAGTCATGAAATAGTCAGAGGCCTCAGACAGGGGATAACCCAACACTGATCACCCAGCCCATAGACATAGCTAAAGTGGTTTGCAAATTCTTCCAGGGCTTGTATATGGATGAGCATAGAGCTCCCCAATTAGATCAGGAGACAGAGGATTACCTGAGAGCAGTGCAACTTCCTCACCTATCTGAGGAACGACAGGCAATCTTAGCAAGGCCAACAAAAGAGACAGAAATAGTAATAGTCATTAAGATCCTAACATAAGAGAGGGCTCTGGGCCCTAATGGTTATTCAGCCAATTTATATAAACAATATAGGGCCCACGGTGCAGCGGTTGGATTTCGCTTGCGATGCCAGCGACCGAGTTCGAGCGAGCTACAATTAAGCTAGACTTGACAGGGGAGACAACTGAGGCCCCACGACTGCTCGTTGTCTTCAGGGAGGAAGGAAGGGCAGCGACCCGGTGTTAGGCAACCGCTGGTGGAGACCAATCCTAAACATATAAAGGCAAAGTGCCTCCTGAATGGTAGGAAATTACAATCCTCAGAGACAGAGAAAGATCTGGGAATACTGGTTACTGACAAACTGAAGTTCGACCAACACTGTAAAGATAGTTAGTAAAGGGAATAGAATACTTCGATGTATTTATTTATTTATTTATTTATTTTTGTTAACCGGGTAGGGCACACTAGACAACCAAGTGCCTATTTTCAGGTGCGACCCAGTAGGGTTACATAGGCAGTAGCATACAGGAGACAATTACATACAGTTAGGCAAAAACAGGATTAACAGGTAATGGATAGGCAGCTAACAGTAAAGTACAAAAGTAGCAAGCAATAAAACAACAGACATAACCTGATGGAAAGAGGAAGCAAGGCAGCAATTAGAGTAGAGGTTGGGGGACACGGGTGCACACTATTATGGAGTAGAGCTAAGCAAAAAAGGCGAAATTAGGTACACTTAATGAGCTAAGTTAGTGCTATCAGAGTAAGTGCATGGGAGGGGAAAAAGCGGGTGGGGATGGGAGGGGCTGGTGGAAAATGGGTGAGGCCAAAGTGGGGGGAGGGAGGAGGAGGGAGAGGATGGAGGGGTGAAGGGTCAGTGAGGCCAAAAAATTGGGGAGGGTGGAGTGAGGCGAGAGGATGGAGAAGGGTGAAGGGTCTGAACTGTGTTCGGAGGGGTGCGGTGCAGTGGGACACTGGGAGCTCATGGTACATGAGAAGGTAGGGTGAATCTATGAGGTACAGGAGCAAGCAGAGGAGGGGTACAGGAAGTGTAGATACATAAAGAGTAGGGTAAGAGAGGTGCTAATGCCCCTGTATGGTGCCCTTGTGAGGACTCACACTGAATACTGTGTGCAGTTTTGGATACTACATGGGAAGGGAGACATTAGGAGATTGGAGGGAGTGCAGAGAAGAGCTGCCAAACTAGTATCCAATATTAAGAACTTGCACTATGAGGATAGATAAAGGGAGCTGGCTGGGTATGTATTCCCTGCAATACAGGAGATTTAGAGGTGACCTTTGTTTAGTTCACAAGGCATAGGAAAATAAGGATCGATGGGAATGTATGGGACTAGTTGCTGAAGAGAAGTGTAGAGATATCAAGGGATATGATTTATCACTAAAGGGAGAAAACTAAAAAAAAAAATGCAAGATGTCAATGGTTTAACCAGAGAGCATCTGTTTGGAATAACTTACCTCGGCATGCAGTCCACAGCACAAACATTACACAATGCAGGAGTTCATTAGACAAGGTCATGGAGGAGAGGGGGAGGGTGGGATTCATCCAGTAAGAACAAGTCAATATAGCTAACGCCACTGAACTTGAAACATCCTATGAGTCCTTTTGTTTGAAAATTTAAATTTTTAACGAAGTACACTCAATTTAGAACTATTTATTTAAAGCCGGAACAATAGCATCTTAACAGCTACTGCAGACCGGACAGTAAGCCAGCAATCACTGAATCAGTGATCTCTGACATATCAAGGTCACATTGGACAAGACAGGAGGCATTGTGGGAAAAAGGCAGTAAAAGATAGTGGCATGGAGATCCCCAAGGGCCATTAAACAAGTAGGCAAATTTAGAAAAAATATCCTAACTGCAAGCAAAGGAAAGTATGCACCAGGACTACACACACAAATCAAAACACTCTACAATATATACAGTATATATATCTATATATATATAGAGAGAGAGAGAGGGAGAGATATTATAGTGGCGTGGTAGTGCCACTATAGTTAGGGCAGAGTATCCTATTTAAGGTTAAATCTGAAATTTGGCAGCTTAATGACTTTGGCACCGTATGACGGATTTGCATGAAATTTGGAATGCACAGTCTGCTATCATAGGTCTCTGGACCTGCCAAGTTGTGTTCTGGTTGGATGTACAATTGCAGAGCAACAGAGCACCAAAAATGCATAAAAAAATGCATTTTTGCGCATTCTTTGCTCACGCCTACAGCCCACATGATTTGCATGACCAGTCCGAAACCTTCAGGGAACATGCAGCCAGGGTCCCCAATGTGCCTCTCAAAGATTTCATGAAAAAATATTAAATGGTTCAAAAGTTATTCAAAAAGCACTTTTCCCATTATAGTCTATGAGAAAAGTTAACAAAATATGCTAGTGTCGTAAATGCACTTATTTACTTTCACAAATGACCCTTGTAATGTCTCAAATCGGCCAACTTGTTTTCAGTTGGTGGTCACAGAAATGCTCGGCATTTAAATTTTGGACCCTCTAGGGACACAATTCTTGTTGTGTTCACCTAGTCGAGTCCTGCGGATGCTAGCCATGTCTTTTTTGGGGGGTAAAACACCCCAGAAATATGTCTTTTAAATTTTTGTAAACAGTAGTGTCACAAAGTACTTTCAAATACGTGATACTTTCATGATTTTTTTTTTTTTGAAAGTGTCGTAGTTTGCAAAAGTACTTTGTGACACTATGGCCAAAACAATAGGGAATCTTTGCCACCCTGCTGCAAAAGAACAGTTTGGTCTTGTGGGCTGAAATTTGGAGGGAAGAAAGTTAATTTCCCACAGATGTGCCTTTTTATAGTTTGGTGACAAAATATTAGAGGGCTGCAAAGTTACGGCACTCCGAATTTGACAATTTGTCCCATAGGCTAACATTACGGCATCCGTCGCGCCTTTCGGGGCCCGTATCTCGAAAACGGTTCGAGATACAGACTTTTCATTGGAAGAATGCTTAGTCCCCCACTAGGGGGCTAAATACAAAACTAGTCTGGAAAGTCATAAATAATATGATATTTTAAATTTTTTTCTACGTCGTACGGTTCCTGAGATATAAGGATTTTAGTATTCCAAGTGCTCATTTTCTGCTCCGAGGGCCATTATTATGCATACATTCTTTGTATTTACTGTGCTTCTGAATGCACTTTTGTGGGGGGGAAGAGGGTGTGCGTTTCCGTTACCATTTGCGTTAGCATTTCCTTTTACGTCACCATGTGCGTTACCCTTTGCGTTTGTGTTTGTACTTGTATTTGCGTTACTGATACCGTTTGCATTTCTGTTACTTTTTTTGTTTGCGTTTACTTTTGCTTCTCTGTGTGCTTTATCATTTGCGTTTGCATACGCACTTGCATTTGCGCTTCCGTTTGCATTACTGTTTCCTTTGGCATCATCATTGGTGTTACCATAATCGTTTGCAATTCCAATTGCATTACTGTTACCGGTTGCGTGTTCGTTACCGTTTGCATTTGTGTTTCCGTTGGCCTTAACGTTTGCATTTTCGGTAGCATTTTCATTGTCGAGTGCATTACTGTTTCCTTCTGCTTCGCTGCTGCCATTACAGTTCATGTTTCTGTTTGCATTTCTGTTACCGTTTGTATTTTCGTTACGATTGCCATTTGTGTTTCTGTTGCCCTTAGAGTTTGCGTTACCATTTGCATTACCATTTTTGTTTTCATTTATGTTTGCGCTTGCATTTCTCTTACCGTTTGCGTTATCATTTCCATTTGCATCACTGTGTGCATTACTATTTGCGCTTGAGTTTGTGTTACTGTTAGAGTAATTATTTTCTTTTACCTCACTGTTGCCATCACCATTGGCGTTAACATTACCGTTTGTATTTTTGCATTTGCATAGTGCTGTGTAAAACATTGTTTTTGCTATTTTTCTTCACTGTTTTCCACGATGCATAGCACAGCCAGTGTGTGGTTGATTGATCTGAAATGTGCTACATAGAAAAACCTTTGTTCAAGGAATATGTTAGTTTTTGTTTGGCGAACAAATGTTGTTCCATTCCAGAGTTATTGCCATTTGAAGTTGCCCCCCCTCACAGTTACAGATTTTTCAGCCATCAGGTCTGCCATTTTAGTGTAATATCTCGGGAATGGTTTGGTCTTTTCACATGAAATCTGGAGGTTGTTGAGTGGGTGTCCAGGGGATGTGAATAATGCTGTTTACATGTTGGAAAAATAATTTGCTGCAGAGATACAGCATGATGCAGTTAACATTGTGTGCATAGCATTCTACATGGTGCTACTAGCTTGAAATTTATAGCGTAGGTAGCCCTAGTGGTATGGAGGTGCCTTGCAGTGGTTTGGTGTGTAAAACATTAACAGGTGCAGAATTGTGCATCTCTGACGAATTAAAATTTGGTTCATTATGCTTCAATAACTTCTGAACCGTGTGTCTGATTTGCCTAGCTTTTGGAATGTGCAAAGATTTATAATAGATCTTTGACTGTGATCATTTTTAGGTCACTGACACTTACAGTTGCTGAATTGCGCATATTACATTGTTTGCTCGTGGTGCCGTGCGACCATTGAACGGATGTGCACACAAGTCTGGACACACGGTGTGCTATGGTACATGTCTTCTTTTAACAACTTTTAGTTCTGTCGGCTATATGGTTCTTGTGTAGCGAAGTGGCAAAAATGTTCTTTGTGGCACCCCTGTGCAGTTTTCCCAGCGTGATGCTGTGCAACCATTGCACAGATTCAGATAACATTTGTTATACATGTTGTGGTGTGGTACATGTCTTCATTTACCAATTTTCATTTCAGTCAGTCATACAGTTTCTGTGCAGCAAAGTGAGCACAGTGCTCCCACCACCACATACCATTCAGTATTTATAGTGTACATTCTCAAAAAGAAGGGAAATTCATGGCAAAAAGATCCATTTAATGCATTAGTTAGGGTTGTTCCACAGTGACAAAGTGAGGAAATTTGGTGCTAGTGTTGCCACCCCTTGCACCTCACAACCACCCGCCCCCACCAACAGGCATCGGGGTGTGCGTTGGGGTCGTTGGTCCTAATTCTTACCCCATTCTCCTATACTGCCCACCTCAGCTTATTTTACACATGGAATGAGGTGAGAGTTAGGACCGACGACCCCAATACACACCCCGATGTCTGTTGGTGGGGTGGGGTGGGGTGGGGTGCAAGTGGTGGCAACTAAAACACCAAATTTCCTCGCTTTTGTCACTGTGGAACAAACCTAACTGATGCATTAAATGGAGTTTTTTGCCATGAAAATATATATACAGTATATATATGTATATATATATATATATAGAGAGAGAGAGAGAGAGAGAGCAATCTTGTAGAGTGTTATATGGGCAGATTAGGATATGTAACATGACGATGGTGAGGAGGAGGAGGAGGAGGATGAGGATGCAGATAATCTAAATTCAGATAGGGTCCCACATCTCTATTGTACAAGGATATCTTGTCTAAGAGGCCACCTTTTTCAGCAATTTATTTACCCTGGGTAGCTCATCTGAGATGTAATAACTAATTTTCATTGGGGCCCTGTTTTACCTGCTTTTATAGGTAGGTGGACTGAAACACTATGATATAAAGTGACTTGCTCACGGTCACACAATGGAAAGGTAGCTGTTGTGGTATTTGAACCTGGGTTTCCTGGTAGTTTCCTGGCAGTTATGATGCCTCTACACATTACACCCTTACAATTTTTTTAATACAATTTATTTATCCAGAATGGCCCAGCTGAGATGCAACAGTTCATTTCCAGTGGGGTCCTGCTTCTACCCATTTCCATTGCTTGGGGGGAGGGACTGGACTACTGATAGGTTCGGTGACTTGAGCAGGGACATACACTGTATATTTGGCTCAAGCATGGTTTAAACATGTGGTTTTTTGGTTCTCAAGTGACTGTTCCAACCACTAGATCCCTGCTTCTTCTTTTAATTGTAGCCCCTCTCTGGCACCGTCCTAGAGAGGGCCACTACCCCTACCTTGCTGGCCTGACCAAGGTTAAGGGGCCTGGGTTCCATACTTGTTAATACTGGGGGTCCTTTCCAAGGTTACAAATAAAATGGTGGTGCCTCCACCCAGACTACATTTAGTGGGTATGATCTCTGCCAGTACAACCCCCTGGGACGTTGTACAAACCCACCTCCCCGAACAGTTTCCCCAAACATGGACTTACCACACTTCAACATCCCCAACTTTCAAACAGGTGGCATTCCACTTTTCAGCTTTAGATGGTCACTAAAATCAGGCTCCTGAGTCATCACTTTTCTGAAACAGTAACATCAGAATTTACACGGGGAGGGTTAGGATGGGGTAATGGAATAGAGGTTAAACAAACATGTTAATTATCATGTAAGGATTTGGCATTTCACAACAATCATTTTTCCCCTTTTATTATTCAAACCCCAAACCTCTTAATCAATGCAGCCACCATCTTTCTGCCTAGCTGACTGTTGCAGATATTCCCAATACCCAAACCCACTGGTACCAGTATAGAACAATGCCCCGAGTTCTGTCCCTGGGTACTCAGATGTTAAGTTGCAGGCCTGAGGTGCAGCTGGTCGGCCAGCGTTGGTGTGCTTACTTGAATTAGACAACATTTTACATATTTTCTTCTGATTACTTTACACCTTGACTCTACCTCCAGCCCCAATGGGCACATGGAACTATATACATTTCCCTAGGATTTGCAGGGCAATTCTTGCTTGTACTCATGGTTCTGCAAAATCAGTCCTTGGGTAGCCAGATGACTGAAGTCCTGGGACTGGTGGAAACAGCAGATGCAGAACCAGGCTCGATGCTTGAACTTGAAGGGGCATGGAAACTGCAGTTTTGATCTTCAGCTTGATCGGAGATCTTGCAGCGTGTCCCCTTCAACCTATTGAGGCCCATTGCAGAGCACATGGCAGGGCCTGCCAGCCACAAGGGACCCAGACCTAGGAGTGGCCCCACAGTATGGCTCCTTCGCAGGTCAGAGTGCACTAGCACTCAGGAATAAACCCATGATCCTCTGCAGCCAGCAGACCCACTTGATGGGGGTTATCAAGTTCCCCACCTGGCCCTGGATTTAGGATGGAATGCTTTAGGTCATCTCTCTTTCACAGAACAACCAGCGATGGTGTGTAGCCAAAGCAGTCTCTGTTTCTTCCCCGTCTCCCAGACTCCGGGAGGTGCAGAGTTTAAACTACAGGTTCATCACAACAGTCTCTATTCTCAGCTGCATCTAGGAGCAGATAGCAGGCACCTGCCTAGATAGTACTTGCTTATCCTTCTGCTTTTGCACTCTTTCAACTTTAACACAGCGATCACTCTCTCTCTCTGGCTCACACACAATTCCAGAACTCTTTCTCCGCAGAACATCAAGAAGGTCTCTTTTCCCACCGTGTAGGTGCATAACAATCTCAGAAGAGGCTCTCTCTTCAGCTTCTCAGAATCCAGATTCCCATCCAATTGTTCAGTAGCCATTCTTCCATGCCGCAACCAGTCCTCAGACCTGTGTCTTCCCCTCATCTCCTTAGACGCTTTGTCTATGCCAGAGTCAGACAGTTCCTTGTTCCTTTTCCATACGTTCACACAACTTTTCATTCACTTCTCAGCTCACCCATGTCTCACCATGCAGGTGCAGGTGCAGATAAAGACCAGGAGACTCTGTCCTCCTCAGGATCAAGTCCATTTTTCCTCTTTTCAAATAGCCTTTTCTCAGTACCTTCACTGCTACGGTGCCATTTTCTACCACACTCTCAAATCAGAAACTTGCAGCTCTCTTTCTCTGCAGAGCTGCCTACACATTTTCCTTCAACTCTCTTCAGATGGGAGAAGGCACCACCAGCCCTGGGGGACAGATTGCTGGCAGCTCAGAGGCAGGCCCTCTCTCGGCCTTGCAGCTCCATTCTCTGCATAGGGGCTGGAGCCCGCTCCCTGTGGAGGGGCTCTCGCCAAACTGAACTGGAAATCAGAAGTTCTGTCTTTTTGGGAGCTTTCTGGCAGCTCCCTATTGGCTGGAGCCACTGTCCTAAAGAAGATTAATATGTATGAGGCTCCCCTCGATGTCTCATTGGCAGCTCAAAACAGTGCTAGAATATTCCCTGGTATTTTTCCCCAAGAGCCTTTGCAGAAGCCCCAGAATCCTTGACAAAAATCCTGACCCTGTGGTTGGTTGATTGACTGACATCACATGGTTGACATCATGGCTGCTGGCAAAACAGTCCCAAACAAAGTCCATACACAGTCCCAGCTTTTGAGCTTTGTTGCAGCCAGAATACACCTTTTTATATTACAACTGCCCCATAGATTTATAGATGCCTTGGTGCCCTGTAAAGTGACTACACATGCAATTTCTCCCATTTGGCCCTTTCTCAGTCACTGCTGCCATTTTACCTTGCCCTTAGGCAGCTCATACATATCCCCAATACAGTCCATTGATGACCCATTCTCTCTCCCTGCTGCTGTCACAGTGAAACATCTTTTACTTTTTTTTATTTTCCCCTCTGCTGTTTAGCAGCCTCTTTTTTCTGCTAACCCAGTATTCAGTCTAACATTTTATTCACTTTTACTGCCTGACACTAGTGCTGAAACCCTTTGCCCTAGTGCTAGATAGGACCCGCTCATTGATATGTATGAGTCACCTCATTAATATTCATGAGGCAGCTTCCTGATCCCTGAGTGTGATTGGCACTCAGAAAAATTTCTCCTCTTGCTTCTCCATTGCCTCTCTGGTCTGCCTAAAGTCTCCGGTTCCCCTTTTGCTTCATGCAGGGACCGGGAGCACCTGAGAGACAACTCAGCCAGCTGCCTATCAGTTGAATGAAAATGCACCTTCTGAGCATGTGCATAGATACATAAATACATAGACATTGTCGGCAGATAAGGGCCTATGGCCCTCCCAGTCTGCCCATTTGAGCTTGTAAGTTCAGTTTGTTTTCCTAGAAGTCTGTTGCACCTTACCCCTGACCTCCAGAATTCCTTTATGTCTATCCCATGCATTGTTAAATCCCGTGATTGTTTCAGCCCCCACCACTTCCTCTGGCAGGGTGTTCCACTTGTCCACCACCCGCTCTGTGAAGAAATTCTTTCTCATGTTTCCTCTGAATCGTCCTCCTCCAACTTCATCCCATGCCTCTAGTCCTGGAACATCTTTTCGCTTAAAATAGTGTTTTCCTGCACCCTGTTCCTCCCTGTAAGATACTTGTATGTCTCTATCATATCCCTCTCTCCTCCTCTCCTCCAGGAGTACATGTTCAGTTCCTTCAACCTGTCTTCATAGGACTTGTGATGCAATCCATGCACCATCTTTGTTGCCCTCCTCTGAACCTTCTCTACCCTGTCTGATGTCCTTACGTAGGTATGGTCTCCAGAACTGTACACTGTTACTCCAGGTGGGGCCTCACTAGTGTCTTGTATAGCGGAATTATGACCTCCTTTTCCTGCTGGTAATGCCCCTGCCTATACATCCCAGCATCCTATTTGCTTTACCTGCTGCCTTGTCACACTGTTTCCCTACCTTGAGGTCATCAGAGATGATAACTCCAAGATCCCTTTCCTGCTTGGTGCATGCTATATCCTCACCCCCAACTGATATATTGTGCCAGGGTTTTTGTGCCCCATATGCATTATCTTGCACTTCTTTGCATTGAATTTCAACTGCCAAACCCCTGACCATTCTTCAAGTTTCTGCAGGTCGCTTCTCATTCTGTCTACACCCTCTGGTGTGTCTACTCTGTTACAGAGTTTTTGTGTCATCAGCGAACAGTGAAATTCTGCCTTCTAGGTCCTGCGTAATGTCACTGATGAAGATGTTGAATAGGACCGGTCCCAGCACTGATCCCTATGGTACCCCACTGGTCACTCTTCCTCTGTGGAATGACAGCCATTTACCACCACCCTCTGTCCTGCCACCCAGCCAGTTACCTACCCACCACACTACTGTCCTGCCCACACCCATATTCCCAGTTTGTGTAATAGTCTCTATGTGGCACAGTGTCAAAGGCCTTGCTGAAGTCCAGATAGGCCATGTCCACTGCCCTCCCTGATCCACCTCCCTAGTCACCCAGTCAAAAATTCAACGAGGTTGGTCTGACATGACCTCCCCTGGTGAAACCATGCTGCCTTGGGTCCTGTAGTTCATTGACAACCAGATGTTCCACCAATCTCTCCTTCAGTAGTGCTTCCATGATCTTCCCCACTACCGAGGTGAGGCTGACTGGTGCAGAGCTCCAGTATGCACTTGAGGTGCAAATTCCAATTGGTAGCTCTATGCTAAAGCTCCCTCAGCCCTGCTCTTTAAAAAAACTATGCGGGTGTCAGGGAGGGGGGCCTAGGGACACTACAGGGGCCAGCAGGGGACACAGCCAGGAACTTGGAAAACTATGGGAAAAAATTGGGGGAGAAAATGGGGAAAATGGGAGCCCCAAAGGGGCAGAAGGGCAAGCCCCCAGGATAGGTAGTTACATAATAATCTAGCAATCTAATACTGACAGAGATGACATCACCAGAAAGATAGCTAGAACAAATATATGCAGTAAATCTAAATCAGTTATTACAGACAAACATCATGATAATACCTGCGGTCAGATCCAAGGGTTAAAACCAGGCCTCAGCTGTGACAGTATGGTCAGCGATTGTGTAAAATATTAGACCATCACTATTAGCGTTGCACAAAGCGACAAAGAATACAGCGCAATTTCATCATGTCCTTGCTGTGCTATATTGCAGCTGTGCTAGGCTGCTTTGGTAGTGTGTTTGCTGTCGATTTCTGTTTTCTCAGTTTATCTGAGTTTAGGGGCTCTGCTCTGTTTTTTAATATGGGGGTGTGGGGGGAGAGTAAAGCTCACCAGCTCAAATAAACTAATGAAAAATAACCAGCAGGCCACCATAAGTGGGCAAGTAGTGTAACTTGAGTGCTACGCTAACAACGGTGGTCCAATGGTGGTCCGATATTCTATACAATCATCCTGCTACCTCGATCTCTACTCAACATCACTCACTAGACTGATATTTCACGTTAGAACCAGAGCAAGAATGGAGCTTGTACCTGCAGTGACACTGGTCTCATCACTGGCCATCTGCATGGCCACAACAGACTAAGCCCAAAGCAACATCTTAGGAATGGATGGAAACTGATTTTGATTTTTTTTTGAGGGGGGAGTGGAGAGCGTCCAACAAAATGCAACAGCTGGTAGTCAACAAGAGGGATTCTTCTTCATCAGATGACTGTGGGTACTGTATAGATTTTTTTTATTTTCCAATTTTTGGCCGAGAAAGACACATTAGGGTGAGGCATGTTTCCAGGTGTGTCCTGGCAGTATAGGGACATTATGAAGGATTGTGTATGAGCAATCATACACAACAAGGCTGTTTCAGCAATAAGCCTTGAGGGTGTGTGGGTTATTGGGGGATTTACCACGGCTGGAATGGTTTGTCCATGAGGCGCAGCCAAGTATTTAAATCCTCGCCAGCCATGGTAAATACCCCGATAACCCCCCCCCCCCGGCTTATTGCAATTATACCATGGATATATCATTGATGAGTTCTTTTTAAAAAAAGGCATATTTTTTATGCAATAAAAATAATGTTTTTCAAAGAAACAAGCTTACACTGAAAAAATAGTCCCTTATGTAAGATTTATATTCCAAAATATGCAAATAGAAAAATGTTCATAGCCCACCATGTTTGCCTTTTGGAGGTTTCTTCATATCGCTGCAGTTCAAGCTGCAAGTTGCAGCATTTTCTTATTGGTAGCTTGCTTGTGATGCTGCGTTTTGCTGCCGACAGGACTGGATGGCCGAGTTGCTGTTAAGGGCCCACGGAGTTTGAGTTGGCTGCTGCGGGAGAAGATGATGGTGTAGCCAACTGAGGGACTGTTGTGGCATGCAGAGAAACTGGAGGTGTTCCCTCTTCTTGACATGTTGTGACCCATTGTGTTGCCGTCATGGAGCTTCCGGGTTACTGTCTACCTCGTGAAAATGGACCCGGGGGAATTTGTTACAGTCGTCGGAACTTGTTTGCTGTTTTAATTTATTTTTTCATGCTGCCATTGATAGAGCAAGAGCTGGGATTTTAAAAAGAGACAGGGACTGTACAGGAGAGAGAGGAACTGTACAGGGAATGGAGCGGAGCTGAACAGAGAAAAACATTATTTTGAGGTGAGCCGGGTGGAAGTGGTTGCAGGGAAACAGAAAGGCTGTTTAAGGTTAGAGATTGAGACTTACACAGTATTTTGTTTGTGATGTACGAAGGTGTTGTTTCGGAATCCCCGGTTAGTGGGGAAGCAAGATGGCGGTTGGAGTTCCGGGATTTCGGGGTCAGACTGTTTTTTTTAAACATGCGGCTGGCACCTTTTGCGGTGATTATCAGAGGATTTACAAGGGAAGTTGCCGTTCTGATTGGTTGCTTTCCGAGGTCCATGGTATAATATTCAGTTGTGAGGTTTCCGTGGTAACAGTAGACCTCATGAGCACAGCTCGAGAGGTCTTGTTACCATGGAAACCTCAAGATGGAAAAACAGCCTTGTTGTATATGATTGCTCATACACAGTCTTTGATAGTGTATGGGCAATCATACAGTCACGAATGTGTCCTTACTTTTGCATTTTTGTTCAGCGCTGCTCTCTTCTAGGTCCAACTCTCACTGCCACAGCTGTTTCTTGAAGAGCAGAGGTTTTAGTAACGTGTATGCGGAAAGACATTCAATATTGTTGTACCATCGTAGTGACATACTCAAGAGGTAACAGCAACCTCTTAATGTCACAACAATGGTACAACAACACTGGGATTCTGCCGATTTCCATATGAAACAGCACTCTCCTATGCACTATAAGTGACTTGCTTATGGTCACATTGAATGCAAGTGGTGGCTGTGGGATTCCACCCCAGTTCTCCAGATGTGCAGCTCAGTGCTCTTAAACTACACAATACCACCTCCCAATTACACAGATGGGTGGACATAAGCTTTGTGGCTTTGCACTCCACCAATAGTGGTGGTTGGATGGTGGTCTGATATTCCACACAATTGCCCCACTACCTCGATCTCTACTCAGCATCACTCACAAGTCCGATATTTCATGCTAGAACCTGAATGCAGCCTGTACCCATAGCGACACTCACCTTATCAATGTGGCTATCGGCACATCAAGGGCTGGAACTGACTAACATCAAAGCACCATCTTAGGAACAGATGGCAAACGATTTCAATTCATTTTTTTACGGGGTGGGTCCAACAAAATGCAACAGCTGGTAGTGGACAAGGGGGATTCTTCTTCATCAGATAACTGTGGGTACTGTGTAGATTTTTTGTTTATTTTACAATGTTTGGCCAGCAAAGATGCACTAAGGCAAGGTGTGTTTCCAGGTGTGCCCTGGGAGCATAGAGACGTTAAGTGACTTGCTTATGGTCACACTGAATGCAAGTGGTGGCTGCGGAATTCAACCCCAGTTCTTCAGATGTACAGCTCAGTGCTCTTAAACCACATGATACTGCCTCCCAGTTATACAGATGAGTGGCTATAAACTTTGTAGCTTTGTGCTATGCTAATAGCGGTGGTCCAATATTCTATGCAATCGCTGTATGGTCAGCCAAAGACAAGAATTTGAAGCAGTAAAATGTGAGACCAAACACCTTCTGAATTGCTTGTTTGTTTTCTTTTTACGTCTGTTTTATGTCCTCCCCTTCTCAGTCTCTTATCCACCTTTCTGGGTGAGGTTCCACGGAGTCCTTCACTCTCGATTGTGGATTCTTTTAGGGGTGGAAGCAGCTTTTTGAGGGTCTGTGAAGTGTGGGAAGGCAGCGGGCAGTCAATCAGAAGGGCCTCAGATTGCCAGCTTCATAATGTGTCCTTCCTAGGGCATTTCCACTATAGTCTCCCTCCCCCACGCCCAGGATGCAGATGTCAAAGACTCCATGGAGCACAGCAGCCCACAACGCATGACTGCATTCAAATATTAATCTGTGTCTTTGCTCCCATAAGCACCTCCCACTTCATCACCTGCATGTACCGTGGTGACGGTATAGCAGAGGAGACTGCTGCCCTCCCTCCACTGGAAGAGATTGTCTTGTTTGTTTTTTTTCTATTCAGGTTTTTCACGCCTGAGCCATGGCAGGGACTTCACACTCCAAAGGAGGACTGTCTCTCAGGTTCCTCCGCTCCCACACTCACTGACCCTGATTATTTCCCCATGGCTTGCCCCCCATAGTGGGGTCAGGAAGGTGATGCCTCCTGCCCAGAGACCCAATCCATAAGTTGGGGTCAACCCTCACATGCAACGGACTGTCATGGAGCCCTGCCAGGCTCTTTTTCCTCCTTTTCTCCTGTTCTGCCTCCCTACCGACGTGATTACATTGGAGCATGCCTCCCCACCAGAGGGCAATCAGTGGGTAGGACGACATGGCCCCCCCCGAGAGAGAAGAGCAGTCCTCTGGACACTCAGTCCTCTCCCCTCCATGACCCCTAGCTGCCTAGGATCATTCCCGAACCCTGGTCGCCGGCGTGGCGTGAGGTGTAACATTTAGCGCCTCAACCTCCAGCGCCACTGGTCCAGCCAAGAGATTGTCTTGTGGGATGCTTGATCCTTCTCCCACTGGCCAGCCCTTGACATCTTGGGCTCATTCCCAAACCCAGTCACCAGCGTCACAGGCTTCAACACTGCCTTTGCATGAATAGACTGACTTCAAGTTGCATTATACATCAGAGAGCTTTACTTTGGTTTGAGATCTGTTAAGCTATATGCTATCAGAGGGGAATGTTAAATTGTGCACCCTATAGTGTTATTGCTTAGGCAGTCTGATTAGTTTAAAAAAAAAAAAATAATTCAGCTCAGTAAAAGAACTCCTTCTGCAAATGGCCTGGGCTCTCAGAGGATCAAATGGCCCAACCAATGCTAACAATAACAAGGACATCACATTCCGAAGTCACCTATCTCTCTGTCTCTACAGTAACATAGAACTTGAACTACTGTGAATTAAAGCAGCTCACTCTCTAAGAATGAGGGCTGCAAAACTACTTGCAACCCATAGGAATAGCCAGGGCGGGGGGATGCTCAGAAACCCCATTCCCTCTTGCTTCAAATCTGTTTCCATAAGAAAGGTTTTGTACACTGGGACAAAATATTCGGGGATTTCTTTGGTGGAAACCCCTCATTCCCAAATCCTGGCTACACCCTTGCAAGCTGCAGCCAGTTTCTAAGGAAAAGGTAACTCACCTGTCTGTTCCAATAACCAATGTATCTCTAGTATAAAGCTGCTAGTTGTTGTTTCTCAAAAGCATTGTATACTTTGGGAGGAATTCCCTTCTGATCTAATTGGCTGCAAAGATGAGTTCAAACTTTTTAAAAACTGATTTACTTTAAAACGCCACCATCATTCTTGTTTTTTTTTTGTTGTTTTTTTTGTTTGAAGAGACAGAATGATGATTAACTAGGAATTAAGCTGGCATGGCCCTAGACATGTTTACATCTCAAATATGGTTCTGCTGGAAGACAAAATAAGTTTCATGTCATGTTTTTTTCTGCAGCTTATACAAACATGTCCCACACTGCTGAGCTGTCAGCCAAGGTTATCATGACAGACCGATTTTATTTCTGTACTTCCCTAGTCAAATATATTGCTCTAGCTGTTGAGTCAGCAACATCATTTGGAATAGACAATGAGCCTTCACTGTGAAAAGACACACACACACACACACACATGGAGCTGAGGTAACTGCTGATTTTAAAAGGCCATAATTATTTCTTTCTTCAATCATACATCAATTTTCACTTAAAATAAAGGGATTTGGGAAGTGGTGTACTGTCACAGGAACAGCAGTCACCTCAGTATTGCATATGCAGTAGAGGGACTTCCCTCTGAGTGTGCCTGAAGGAATAATTCAGAACTCGATTGGATTAATTTTGCTTCAACTTTACAAGTGAGCTAGTAATCCTTACCATAGTTGTTGGAAATTTGTGAGGGTGCTATTTCTTCATGAGCAGATATGATTAATGAATAGTATACCAATGTATCAGAGATCCAGAAACATTTGTAAATTGTTTGGCAGAGCAGTTACCTAGAGAAATGTCTGACAAAGATGTGTGAGGGTAGAGAAAACAAACATCTTTAACACCTCATTGGCTGAGAAACTTATTTCCTTTTTCAGATCTCCACAAAGACTCCAAATCTGATAGGGCTGGATTTTCAGAAATATGACACAGGCATAGTTCATGATTAGGGACACAGCCTGTGTCATGTAAACTGCGTCAAAATGTCTGCAGGCAATTTTCAAATGTTTGGACACATTTGTGACATTGTTTCCACACTTTATGGCATGCACAAGTCATTACTTTCACGCATGTATAATTTTTTTTCCAACTTGCGTCACTTACAGCAAAACATTAAAACACTTTTTATGAGGTCTAACAATAAAGTCACAGATAGCACAGTGGCACTAAAACATAATGCAACTCTTTAAAATCCAAGCTCTAATCTTGCCATTAGTTTTATCAAAACTAGGGAGTTTTAGTATATACATGATTTTAGTGGTCATCTTCTCTAATCTACAAATGTGTAAATGGGCATTACAAATATGATCACAAGATAGTTCCTGCACAGTAGTGCAGGACTGAGTGGTTACTGGACCCCGCTGCAGCATATACACCAAAGCTGGATGTGAGAGCACACCAGCCAGGCTTCATTATGTTCTCCAGAAAGTACAGGGGCCACAACATAACATGTGGGGGTTAGCAAATTAGGAAATACTCAACCCTCCACAGTCCAGGTGACCCAAGTACATTGTTCAAGTGAAGCTTTGTCAGGTGGCCCCCTGCCAGAGTTCCACTTGAGCAAAGTGCCAGGCACCTGGACCATGCATGGTGTTGTGTCTTGCCATGTCATTCAGCCTGCCATTTTTCAGCTCTTACTTGCAAAGCAATAAGATTTGCTAACCACTGCATGTTACAATGTGAACTCTATACTTTTCAGGTCACACAGTGAGTCCTGGCTGGTGTGGTCTCAATTCTTGCTTTGGTAAATGGGCTTTACCCTGACTATCTCAGAGCTCTCACCAGAAAACCTGTGTCTACCTATCAACTGTGGTCAAGCACCAAAAACCTACTCTTTTAATGAAGGGTACACAAGAGCATTGGTGAGAAAGCCTTCATCGGAGCTGCTCTAGTCAGTAGTAATGCCACCACTGACTCTACTGTGTAGAGCTGAATAAATGTTTTCTCTCATAGTCATAGTGGTCCCACTACACAAAAGTGGAAATAAGGAGGAGGCAGGAAATTATAGACCTGTCAGACTGAGTTCTGTAGTGGGTAAAGTAATGGAATCGCTACTGAAGGAAAGGATTGGGGAATACCTTGTAACTAGTGGATTACAGGATCTGAGGCAACATGGTTTCACAGGGGGGAGGTCTTGCCAGACAAACCTGATCAAGTTCATGACTGGGTGATCAGCAAAGTGGATCAAGGAGGAGCGGTAGATGTGGCCTACCTGGATTTCAGTAAAACCTTCAACACCATTCCACATAGAAGACTGGTGAGCAAGCTGGGCAACCTAGGAGTGGGTCCAAAAGTAGTAAAATGGGTAAGAAGTTGGCTAAGCAATAAGAGTCAGCGAATGGTGGTAAATGGTGTCCACTCTGCAGAAGGCAAGGTGACCAGCAGTTTGCCACAGGAATTAATACTAGGCCTTATCCTCTTCAATGTGTTTATTAGCGACTTGCAGAAGGGCTGGAAGGGAAAGAATGCCCTTTTGCAGATGACACAAAAATCTGCAACAGAGTGAATACATGGGGGGGTTGAAAGAATTAGGGATGATCTGAAAAAGCTGAAAGAATGGTCAAGGGAATGGCAGTTGGGTTTCAATGCTAATAAAGTACAAAATCATGTATATGGGGCACAGAAACAAGAGAGTAACATACCAATTCAGCACAGAGGTATTGGCAACCACAAAACAGGAAAGTGACCGGGGGTAATAATTTCTGATGACCTGAAGATAGCCAAGCAGTGTGATGAGGCAGTGGGGAAGGCTACCAGGATACTCGGGTGCATAGGGAGGGGCATCACCAGCAGAAGTAGGTAGATAGATAGTATTACCCCTGTATAGATCACTAGTAAGCCCCCACCTTGAGTACTGTGTCCAGTTCTGGAGGCCCCACCTCCAGAATGACATAGACAGGGTGGAGATGGTACAAAGGAGGACTACCAAAATGGTGCAGGGCCTGCATCAAATACTCTATGAGGAAAGACTCAAGGAACTAAATATGTACTCTCTAGAGGAAAGGAGGGAAAGGGGGGAGAATATGACAGAAACATTCAAATATCTTGCAGGTATTAATAAGGTACAGGAAGGTAGCATTTTCAATAGAAAAATATATTCCAGGACAAGGGGTCATGCTATGAAGCTGGGGAAGGGGGGGCTCAGAGGAGATGTGAGGAAATACTTCTTCATGGAGAGGGTGGCGGATGCCTGGAACAACCTCACAGCAGAGGTGTTGGGTGCTAAAATGTTAACAGGATTTAAGCATGCATGGGATAGACACAAGGTGATCTTAGAAGTAAGGCGGGGGGGAGAAGACTGGATTGCCCTTCCGTCTTTTCCTGCTGGCTAGTGGCACTCCCAACCCACCGATCAGTGTAGTAGTCCCTCCCCACCCTCTCTTATGTCCAATCACCAACCCCATAACTTAAAAAAAATCCTGATAGTCTAGTGGTCCCTTTCCCTTCCTGTGCTGGTCACAGATGGGGAATTGGGATGGGGGAACTGTGTGGTAGGTCATTACCTAACAGTGTGGGGGTGAGAGCCACTAGACCACCAGGAAAAAAGTTTTTTAGGGAAGGGGGATAAGGGATAGGGAAGGGACCACTAGACTACCAGGTACTTTGTATTTTTATATAGGGATGGGGATCAAACATGGGGGGGAGGGGCCACTAGACTTCCAGGTATTCATTTTAATGTTGTCTTGCATGCAAGTGCAAACAACATATTGTGGTAGCTTGGAGTAGCAGATTTTGGAGGTGCAGTCATGTTGTGGCCAAAGGTGACACTGCTTTTCAGGCTGGGCTCTGTGGCACCAATGAAATATCACTCTGTCTATGACAGCACTGTAAAAGCATGCTACCAACTTGAAACAATTTCGCAGCTGCAATGAGGGAGTGACCCGTCATTGCAGGGTGCGCCTTACGTGCAGTAGCATATCAATAAACATGGCGGTGGCTGCCGCCAGCTGCCTCTCACAGTCCCACCTGAAAGCCGACGTTGGGAGTGCCCAATCCCCCTGTCGGCATGCCCCCTCCCAATTCATTTGCTGACAGGGGAAGCCCAATCCCCATCAGCATAATGTTCCCCTATTTTAATTTGTCTGCCGAGGGAAGTGCCCAATTCCCCTCAGCATCATGCACCCCCCAAACACAGACACATTTTCTGTGCCAATGGGGGGCCCAATCCCCAACGGCTTCAGTCCCCCTCCCAAAAAAAACACAGGTGGCATGCTGGGAGCCCACCCTAGTGTGCCAAGACAAATATGTAGGAAAAAAACCTTCCCACAATGTCTTTTTGTTTTTTTCAACCTGTAAAAGAGAAAACGGTCCCTTGTTGTGTCCAGTCACCCACCCTCTGTGCACCCCACCTCCCCGCATCCCCCCTCACCCCATAATTACCTCCAGAGGTTGACATTATAATGTACGGTGGAGCAGGAACATGTCTGCACTCTTCAAAGCCGACCACAAACTGAAGGAATGCCGGTAAGCTGTATAATGGCATCAATGAGGGTGGTTCAACTTCGGTGGATATCTCTGCCATTTTATGTGCCTTTGGGTCCAAATTTTCAACATTGGGTTCTTGGGATCCCACCTCATGAACTCAGTCACTGTCATGTCATTATTCAGTCTTGAAAGGTGATTTTGTGGTCACTGCAGGGGTGGATCTTTGCAGCCTACAGCTAGTGCAGAACGCAGCTGCCAGGTTGTTGACTGGCTTGTCAAGATCTTGCCATATCACACCTGTGCTGCGTGAACTGCACCGGCTGCTGGTGCGGTGAAGGATCACCTTCAAGGTCAGGTTGCTGACCTATAATTCCCTACACGGACAGGGACCACGCTATTTGCAAGACCTCCTGTACCATTGCCGCCCCCATTGTCTACTCCCGTTCTGCCGATGAGGGATTGCTGGAGATTCGCAGCATCTGTTTGACTGTCCGGAGCTAGATCTTTTGCCTTTGTAGCACCAACCCTGTGGAATTCTCTGCCTCATCGGATTAGACAGTGCCCATCCACTGAGGCCTTTAGATCTGCCTTAAAGACCTATCTTTTTAACTTTGCCCTTTGTGAGGTTTAACTCCCACTAATTTTATATTTGATTTTAAATATTTGTTTTTATGATAGTTGTGTTTAAATTGTGATCATGTACAATGCCATGGTCTTCTGGAATAGCATTTTATAAATAAATTTGCTTTGCTTGCTTTCTTCTCTAACTCCTGCACTACCAATGCCAATGCCAGCAAGACAACATTCAGTATTGACATATGCTTGTTTCATCATGGGGACAGCGATCGGACATCAGGAGGAGGGAGAGGAAACACTAGACTACCAGGTATGAATTTTTTCATTACGGGAACAGCAATCGGACATGGGGGGGAGGGGGTTAAAAATAATAACAAAACTGTCACAGAAAGAATTCAGCTAACCACACAACATTTGCCATTTTTTGAAATCTTGCAGCTGCTGGCAAAACCAGAGAGGAAAATGCCTCTGCAAACTGGTCAAGAGGCTGACTGCACAAGGCTAGTTCTGTCCTGGATTCTAACTAATTTTTATGGCTGTGGGCAGAGCCTACTGCCGTTTTGCTTTTGTTGCTCCTAAAATGGCCGACCATGGCACTCTTCTGTTGGACATTTGGAAGTATCCTTCCAAAAATCGAACAGAGCTTGGAATACTCCACCACAGTCGATCGCTATTTCGCTGCTACTTCTGCATTCTGGAAGAAGAACTGCACATGCACGCCACGCACTCATGCACAGTACCGCTGATGCTGCCGTCTTGGGAATGGCAGAATGCCATTAACCCGAACTACACGTGTGCGACTGCCGCATATGCACAGTTGCATGGCCACTGCCATCTTGGAGATGGCACTCGGCAGCACTCATTCTCCAGAGCTTTACAAGCTCACCGCAGCCATATCAGCTTTGGCTAGAGCTTGTATAAAATGGGATGGGAGACTAAGGTAACCTGCCACAACCGTGGTATACTGAGCATGGTACGGTGTGAGGGGGGTTAGGCAAAACCTGGAATGCAGTCAGAATCAGAAATGTTACAGGCTAGGTACATGCAGAGAATTTCAAGGCTTGGTTGAACCCTCATTCCAGGGATGAGCAGAAATTTGTTTTATGTTTTTACTGTTTCTATTGTTTATTAGAGTAATTTTCAGTTGCTGTTGACGTTTTTGATAGATGGTGCCAAAGGCAGTATGGGTAAAGTCAGATGTGGAGACTTTTATAATAGTAACATCGATATAACTGTAATTAAACAAGTTTGTATTGGTTGACATTGGATGTTCTGTGTCAATGCCATATCTTCTTTTTTATTTACAAATAACATCAGTTAAAAAAAAAGAAATGATTAGCAGAGTAGGAAAGGTTATGAGCATCAGAACTGAGACAAGGCAGGCAGGCTGTTTAGAGAACTTTTTGTATATGTTAGGGCACCGTGGACCACAGGCTACTCTGACTCACCCTTGGTCTTTGTTTCCTCCACAGGATGATCAGAAGAATGACTGCTGAATTTTTGCCCTGGCCATCCTGCTGAGCAATGCCCTCGTGTACAATATGGTCTCCATTGACCAGTATGCACTGGAAAAGTCACAATATCTGTAATGGTGTGAGGATTCTATATCCTTTTTTCCCCCCTTTTGTCCCTTTATGAATTCCACCATAAGCCACTCTGACAATGGGGTCTCCTTGGCTGCCCCCTGCTGGAAGAGCGGATGATGGTAGCACAATGCTATAACACTGCACCTGTGTGCTAGCTTTGCACATCTTTTTTTGTCATTATTATACTGTTTCTGAGCCCCTCCAATCTGGCTTGGTGGATATACCTGCCTTCAGGCTGGATTTACCAGACTACAGGGTGCTAAGAGTGGAGGAGGATTTTTTTATCCATTTTGTTAGTTCCTCCTATTTTGTTTGTCATATGTCCCCTTACCCTGCAAGGACACCAGCATTTGGGACACTGTGTCTGACATGAACTGCAGAAACTAAGCTTTTTGAAGCAGCTCTGATGGCTCAATGCTTGCACGTTGCATTACCTCACAGACACTCTGAGTTTGGGGGTGAACCTGGGTCTCATCTTTTCTGATGACTTCCCGGTTGAGGGGTAGAGGTGCTGTACTTTACTTCCTGCAGCTACTCCCTACTGTAAATCAAATAAGGTTCAAGGTGCAATGCATTCTTGCCACCTCCACAGGTTTACTGCCATCTCCAGAATGGACTGTAACCCCTGCTGGGGAATGGAGGATGGCAAGAGAAATCAATCCATGGCCATCGGAAAGATGACCACTGCTGCTCTTGAGTCCAGTCCAGCTATGATAAGGCTGTCAGGTTTTTGGGGTAGCAGGTAGCAGTTTACAGCCTGACATGAGAGTGCTGTTGAGGATAAACTTCTATATAATGTAAAAATAAAATACGTTGGTGCTCGAGGCAGTGTACCTCCTGTATAAATCTGCTGTTGGAGCTCAGTTAGCTGATATGCCATAGCATTGACCAACAGACCACTCTATGATGGAATCCATCCCCGATCTCCATCCCTATATAAAAATGCAAAGTACATGGTAGTATAGTGGTCCCTCCCCTACATGATCCTACATCATGCTAATCCCATTGTAGTCAATGGGAAAGCACAAGAAGGGATCCTTTAGCCCAAGAGGATCCTATTTTGTGCTGTGGTTCAATGTATTTCAATGGGGTTTTCAACTTTGCTTCATAACTCAGCCGTTTCTTAACATTTTTACCCCAAATTTTCAACATGGCCTCTTGGTGACCCCACCTCATGAACAATATAACTTTTGTTAAGGAACTCCCACTGGAAAGGTCATTTCATTGTCACTTGGTGAATTCACCTTTCAGGAAGGATTTGGAAATGTTTTCTGTCCATGTTCATGAGGTGGAGTCATAAGAAGGCTATGTTGAAAATTTGGAGTCAAAATATGAAAAAATGCCAAAGTTATGACCATGCATTGCAATTTCGCTATGCACACTCATAAGTTTGGAAATTTTAAATATTTTGACCCCAGATTTTCAAAATAGCTTTCTTATTACCCCACCTCATTTATGTCACAGCTGTCATTTTTTCAAATCTTGCTCAAAATGTGTTTTCGCACCTGTGGTGCAGAATGATAATACAGGTGAGCAAAATTACATTTTGGCAGGGATTTGAAAATTTTCTGTACCGGGTGTCACAAACCCACTCAGCAGGTTAGCCCTCTACTCCCAAAGTGCCAACCTCCAAGCTCAGTCTTATGAACAGTTAACAGAAACAGGGTAACCCTCTTGTCTGTTTTGTGGGTTCGAATCAACCTTTGGTCTAAGTTCTGGAAGGATTCAAACTGTGAACCTCTTGTTAGCATACCCAATGCACAGGCTCAGAATATTTTGTCTTTGGGGAGCCAGAGATCTTTGCCTAGGGGCACCTAACCAGGTGTACAAATATGAACCCTTAAAAACTCTAATAAAGACCTCAGATTAAACTTACCTTTTTCCAGTTTGGTATCACCATTCAAGCTTATGCACAGTGTCTGCTTTAACCATCTATACTTCACTTTTTAAAGAAATAAATTCAAAGATAGACCAAGTAGGCTCTAAAAACAGAGTGTTACTAAAATAGATAAAAAAATGTAAAATGTAAATACAGAACCATATATCACACAACATACAAATCACTTAAACAAAACAGGTTTAAAAGAGCAGACAAAATCTCCTACCACAGTACTCTTAGAATTGTCTCGCTCTGCCTGTATACTTACTTAAAGTGCTCAAAGATGTTTCTTTGTCAGAGAGTAGATAAAAGTCTCTGAAGGAAAACAGAATACTGTTTAAAAAACTGTCTTTTGCCAACCTTTTTGTGTGAGGTCACCTGGCTCCTCCTCTGTTTATGAAAAATCATACACCCAGGATATTTTATCATATTAGAAGGTAAGTTAATTAAGGTTACATCAGCAGAAACTTCTTTCCCCATGTGACTTCCCCAATCAAGTCTGTAAATTTCCTGTCATCTATGAGCAGCATCCCCTCTCACACAGACATCAAAGCAGTTATGATCTTGCACCAGTGTGCTGAACCAAGTTTCCTCCTCGAAACATCATAAAAGGAATACTGATCTCTCTTTTAGCAGTTAAAGCTATATTTAATTTAGATAAACAGGAGATTCTTGATTAAGGCCTGTTCTAGTCTGTAATTAGCTTCTGGCCTTCCAGGTAACACCTTGTATCTAAAACCTGTGTGTGTGTGTGTGTGTGTGTGTGTGTGTGTGTGTGTGTCTCACATGCTGTCTCAGCATCTCTCATGAGAGACAGTCCATAACACATTTTTATATTACAAAAAAATCATAGTGTACTCAGAACTGGCTGTCCATGTGTCACGATCCTCCCCAACTAGACTGAATTTGGGGGCTCTGTCTCTGGCATGGGATGAGCTTCCCAAATCAGTTCACTCCTCATACATGTGAGACAGACCATCTGAGTTCTGGTTTCTGGCTCCAGCTCTATGTATGATTGTCATATCATACCCTTGCAAAGCAAGAGTCCATCTTAGCAATCCACCATTGTTCTTTCCCATCTGCATCAGCCAAACCAGGGGGTTGTGGTCAGTCTGTACCACAAAATGCTGCCAATACAAGTATGGCTCCAACTTCTTTAGGGCCCATACTATGGCAAGGCACTCTTTTTCCACAGTGGAGTATGCCTGCTCTCTGGGAAGTAACTTTTTACTCAGGTATGCTATTGGGTGATCCCTCCCTTGGCTGGATGTCTGACTCAGTACTGCCCCAATTCCCATGTCTAAGCTGTCTTTCTGAACTATAAATGGTTTGCTATAGTCAGGACTTGTCAAAACAGGAGCACTGCACAGTGTCTCCTTTAATCTGGTAAAGGCTTCTTCACAGGCTGGTCCCCAGGTAATTTTCTTGGGCATCCTTTTCTTTGTCAAGTCAGATAGGGGAGCAGCCAGGACACTGTAATTGGGTACAAATTTCCTGTAGTACCCTGCTGTCCCTCAAAAACTCCTGACCTGTTTCTGCTTTTCTGGTCTGGGCCACACCTGGATTACCTCTATCTTTATTTGGTTAGGACAGAGCTGCCTCCGGCCTACTACATGCCCGAGTTATGCCATGTCTCCCATGGCCACCTGGCACTTCTCGGCTTTGACAGTGAGCCCAGCCCTCTGTATCCTGCCCAGCACTTCCCTAAGGTGGGATAGATGTTCCTTCCAGCTGGTACTAAAGATGGCAATGTCATCCAGGTATGCCATGGCAAACTCCTCAACACCATTTAACACTTGGTTCACCAACCTTTGGAAAGTGGCTGGGGCATTCTTCATTCTGAAAGGCATTACTTTAAATTCAAATAAGCCTATTGGAGTGATGAAGGCCAACCTCTTCCTAACTCTGTCTGTCAACTCTGCCTGCCAATACTCCTTGGTCAGGTCAATGGTTGTAAGGTAGGTCACCCCTCCCAACTTATCCAGGAGTTCATCCATCTGGGGCTTCAGGTGGGCATTGGACTTTGTGACTGCATTCCATCCATGATAGTCCACACAGAAATGAGTAGAGCCCTCTGGCTTAGGCACAAGGACTATGGGTGAGGCCCAGGGGCTGTGGGATCTCTGGATTACCCCTAAATCCAGCATCTCCTCCACTTTCCTCCTAATGTCCTTTTGGACAGCCTCTGCCACCTGATATGCTGTCCACCGTATGGGCGTCTGTGTCCCTGTCTCCACATCGTGCATTGCTGAGGGGGTTAGTCCAGGCGTGGTGCTAAACAGTGGGGCAAAGTCTGCTAAAACCTCTCTTACTTCCTGGATCTTGTCTGGGGTCAGCTGGGGAGACAAATTAACTGCCTCCACAGAGGACTCCTGCTTGCCTTCTTCCAGCATGTCCAGAAGGGGGTCTCCTTCGTCCGTACCCTCCCCATGACTACACACTGCAAACACCATGTCAGCCCTATTTGCATATGGCTTCATCATGTTGACATGGTACATCCCTTCTGTCTGTCTTCTGTCAGGTAACTCTATAATGTAGTTCATGTCATTTACTTTCCTAACCACTTTGTACGGTCCTGCCCACTCAGCCTGCAGCTTGTCTTTCTGGACCAGAATAAGGACCATGATTTCCTGACCCACCATGTATGAGGGAGCTCTGGCTCTGCAGTCGTACTTCACTTTTTGTTTCTGTTGGGCAGCTGCCAGGTTGCTCTGGGCAGTCTCCATAAGCTCCTTCTGCCTCTCCCTAAACCTAAGGACATAATCCACAATGAGAGTTCCCTGGGTAGCGTGCTTACCTTCCTAGTCCTCCCTGATCAAGTCTAGGGGCCCATGTACCTAGCATCAATATAAGAGTTCGAAGGGGGAAAATCATGTTGAGTCTTGGAGCACCTCCCTGTATGCAAATAGCAGGTGGGGAAGGTATTTCTCCCAGTCCCTCCCACGCTGTTCAGCAAACACCCAGATCATTGACTTTAGGGTACCATTGAATCTTTCCACAAGACCATTGGCTTGTGGATGATACGGTGTCATGCATCTCTGCACCACCGCACACTTCTCCCACAAACATTTCATCAGGTCCAACATGAAGGAACCCCCTCGATCGGGGATAACTTCCTGTGAAAACCCAACATGGGAGAAAATCCCAAGTAAGGCATTTGCCACTTTGTCTCCCCTCAGTGATGATAGGACAACTGCCTCTGGGTACTGGGTGGCATAATCCACCACAGTCAGGATGAATCTCTTCCCTGAGGAGCTGGGGGTATTTAAAGGCCCCACAAGATCCATTCCAACCCTCTGGCATGGCTCATCCACCATGGGCAATGGAATCAGGGTGGCTTGGGTTTTCTTGCCCACCTTCCCTATTTCTTGGCACCAGTGACAAGACCTGGAATACTCCTTCACCTGCTGGGTAAAGTTAGGCCAATAGAAATTCTGGGCCAACTGCTGCATAGTGCACGTGATTCCCAGATGACCAGACAAGGGAATATCATGTGCAATCTTGAGCAACTGCTCACGATACCCCTGGGGAATGACCAGCTGCCTGCCTAGCATCCCTCCCTCTGTCTGTACTGCCTGAGTATGCATAAATCCATTTTCACAATAAACCTTATGTCTGCAGTCACCTCCCTGTGTGCTGTCTGAGTCTGCCCAAGCCCTCAGCTTCTCTAAACTATGGTCACTTCTCTGAGCAGCTGCAAACCCCTCACACATTGCCAAAGCATGGGACAGGTCCCCTTCAGTCACTAAACTAGGGTTCCTAGCACTAGTGTCAGGGCACTCAGGAGCACTGTCAATCCCAACCCTCTGAGAATGGGTCATCCCTCCCTCTTCAGAGTAACCCTCTGTAGCTGTGTGGTTACTTGCTACTGGGGAAATTTCTACCCTCTTTTTGTTAACCTCCCCATCTGGAGACACAGGCTAGGGAACCAGCCTCTCAGTGATTTCCACAATGGCTTTTGTGGAGTTCAGGGAACTACAAGTTTCCCTTGCCACTTGGCTATGGGTAACTGCACATACCATCCCCTGTTTGAGATTGTTGCCCAGGATTACATCCACTGCTAATGTTTTGGCTACTGCCACCAGTTGCACAGTTCCCCCTGTTTCACCCCAGTCTAGGAGAACACTAGCCAGTGGCAAAGTGTTTTCTTCACCAGTAAAATCCTGTACAGTGACATATTTTTTAGGTATAAGCTGACTAGGCTCTAGTAGATCCCCTTTTACCGATGTCAGGGATGCTCCTGTGTCCCTTAACCCTTGCGTCTGTACACCATTCACCATGACTGGGTGCATGTGTTCCCTCACGTTCACAGGCATGCTTCCAGGGACACACAACCAACCCACTTCTTTTCTAGTACCATTCTGCATATTATTGCTCATTCTTTTGGGACACCACCTGGCAATATGCCCAGTTTCTTTATGCAACCAACATTCACTTCTCTTTTCAGAGAAGTCTTTTCTCTGAAACCTGGTGCTAACTGATTTCAGTGGAGGCAGTGAGGGTTTTAGCTGCCCTGAAGGCACGCTTTTCCCTTTCTGCACTGCCACACCTACCCCATTCACTCTCAGAGCAGGTCTGCTCTTGGTATAGTGGTCTGAGAGTTCAGCAGCCTCTTGCACTATTTTGGGATCTCAGTCCTCCAGCCAGGTTTTTAGCTCAGCTGAGCATGCCCAATAAAACTGTTCTAACAAAATCACATTTTCAATTTTATCAACAGAGCTTGCTCCCAATTCCTTCCCACCAACGTTTTAAAAATTGTTTTATGGCTAGCTCCTCGTACCTCACGTCAGGGCTTCTCCTGAGCTTATGGAATTTAGCTCTGTATGATTCAGCAGTTAATTCAAACAGTGCAGCTTTAAGTTTGCTGTAATCATCATTGCCCATTTGACCCAATGCATCCCGAGCTTTCCCGGTAGGTAGCGGAGATAACTGGAAGCTCCAGGACTCTCTAGGAATTTTAGCCTGAATACAAACTTTTTCAAAAGAATTTAAAAAGGCATCCACATCCTCCCCCTCTTTAAATTTGGCTATTAATTTGGAATTCAATTTGTAACCCATTCCTGTAGTCCCAGTTAAACCCAAGCCACTTATCTGCTCTGGTGCCACTGGTTGGAGTTGTAGTTCCTCCAGTTCGTGTGGCCTCTGGCACACTCCTGCTCCTCACAGTCTATGTCTCTGCATTCTTGCTCTCTCTTCTCCTCTGCAGCTTACTGTTCATGCTTCTCTTTTCTCTGGAACTCCAGCTGCATTCTGCACAACTCAGTTTACAGCCTGAGTACTTCTGGATCCAGGATACTGGTGACCTTTCCCTGCTGCTGTGGCACTTCACTGGCACTGGACCTGTTGCCCTCCTAATCGGATCTGAACACTGCACTGGCCACTAGCCCTGCCACACTCGAGTTTTAGTCCTTTTCAGTCACAGTCTGTGACTTGGTTCTCTGGGTATCTGCTACCATCAGGGCATCAACTAGGTTCTGTTTCCTGGCTTTCGCCTCGAACGGGACTCCTCTGTCCCTGCACAACTGCCTTAAGTAGTCTACAGTGTGCCTGCTGTAGTTGGAATCCATCTTCCCTAACTACTGCTACTCTGACTTGCACTTTAGGGAAAAATAAATAAAATGGGTAGGAACTTTGACTGTACGCCAAGTGATGTGGTTCTGTCTCCTTTTTTAAAATAAAACTCTGCCTTTTCCTTTGTTTGCAAGTGAGCTGATGGTCTCAAGCTGACACAATGAACAATAAAAGCTTGTAATACCAAAATTTTATCCACACTGCTGCCAACCAATCTGTCACAAACCCACTCAGCAGGTCAACCCTCTACTCTCAAAGTGCCAACCTCCAAGTGCAGTCTTGTCTACAGTTAACAGAAACAGGGTAACCCTCCTGTCTGTTCTGTGGGTTCGAATCAATCTTTGGTCTCAGTTCTGGAGGGATTCAAACTGTGAACCGCTTGTTAGTGTAGCCAATGCACAGGCTCAGATAATTCTGTCTTCAGGGGGGCAGATATATTTGCCTACGGGCACCTAACCAGGTGTACAAAAATGAACCCTTAAAAACTCTAATAAAGACTTCAGATTAATCTGACCTTTTTCCAGTTTGGTATCACCATTCAAGCTTATGCACAGTGTCTGCTTTAACCATCTATACTTCACTTGTTAAAAAAAGAAATTCAAAGACAGACCAAGTAGGCTCTAAAAATAGAGTTTTACTAAAATAGATAAAAAAATGTAAAGTGTAAATACAGAATAATATATCACAAAACATACAAATCACTTAAATAAAACAGGTTTAAAAGTGCAAACAAAATCTCCTACCATAGAACTCTTAGAATTGTCTCTCTCTACCTGTATACTTGCTTAAAGTGATCAAAGATGTTTCTTTGTCACAGTGTAGATAAAGTCTCTAAAGGAAAACAGAATACTGTTTAAAAAACTGTCTTTTGCCAACCCCTTTGCAGGAGGTCACCTGGCTCCTCCTCTGTTTATGAAAAATCATACACCCAGGATATTTTATCATATTAGAAGATAAGTTAATTAAGGTTGCATCAGCATAAACTCCTTTCCCCAAGTGACTTCCCCAATCAAGTCTGTAAATTTCCTTTCATTTATGAACACTATCCCTTCTCACACAGGCATCAAAGCATTTATGATCTCGCACCAGTGTGCTAAACCTGGTTTCCTCCTCAAAACATCATAAAAGGGATACTGATTTCCCGCTTAGCAGTGAAAGCTATAATTAACTTAGATAAATAGGAGATTCTTCATTAAGTCCTGTTCTAGTCTGTAATTAGCTTCTGGCCTACCAGGTAACACCTTGTATCTAAAACCTGGGGGGGGGTCTCACATGCTGTCTCAGAATCTCTCATGAGAGACAGTCCATAACACATTTTTATATTACAAAAAAATTATAGTGTACGCAGAACTGGCTGTCCACATGTCTCACCGGGTACATGAGGTGGAGTAATAAGATAGTTATGCTGACAGTTTGGTCACTGTTGTCCTATAAATGGAAACACTGGGCCTAGAGGTTCTGTGCTTCTAGAGCTACATACATACATATACACATCTAAGGAGGGATGGGAGCGCAAGGCACAGAGGGGCCCAGAAGGGCCCTATTATACTATCAGTAAAAGTAAGGAAATTCATTTCAAAAAATGTTGTTAATGAATTAGTTAGGGTTGTTATTAAAATGACAAAAGTAGGGAAATGTGGTGTTAGGTTGTACAATCCTAACACCCCACCCCTACCCTGCAGACACCGACAGGTGTCGGGGGTGCCTTAGGGTCATCAGCCCTAACGCTCATCCCATTCTCCTATACTATACTGTACCCATCTCAGCTTATTTACTTATGGAATGGGGTGAGTGTTAGGGCTGATGACCGTAAGACACACCTCCAATGCCTGTTGGTGTCTGCAGGGTGGGGTTGGGATGTTATGGTTGGAACCCTGAATGCCACATTTCCCTACTTTTGTCACTTTAGTAACAACACTAACTGATACATTAATGAAGACTTTTGCTATATATATATATATATATATATATATTTATATAGACAGATATATATATACTATAGCGGCATGGTAGTGCCACTGTAGTTAAGGTTGCCTGGCCACTTCTATGTTAAACCCTCAATTTTGCACTTTAATAACTTTGCAACTGTATGACTGATGTGCCCCAAATTTTTTGTGCTCCATCTGCTACTGTAAATCTCTGGATCTGGCAACTTTTGTTCCAGTCAGTGGTGTGGTTATGGAGCTGCAGAGTGCCACAAAAATGTGAAATTTAATATTTAGGTGAAAATTTTTTGATCGTTACATCTCCAAAACAGCTTGTGCCTTTTGAAGGTCTGATGAAAAAATATTAATTTGTTCAAAAGTTATTAAACTTTAAAGTTTCCTGTTATAGCCTATGGGAAAAATAAATGTGCCATGTGAAAGCACTTTTTGCTTTCACAAAAGCACTTTTACTGCCGCAATTGGGTTCAGTAGTGTCATGTTGTTGCCATCTTGTGTTCAGTTAACGATGGCTAAAATACACTGTAATTCAAAAAATAGTGACCCTTTGTAAACATCAACAATCAATTAAATATATTTTTATAATAATTAACATTCCTCAGTTCTCTTCCCCTTAAACTGAGGAATGTTAATTATTATAAAAATATATTTTTCCAACAGAAGGGTGCCCAATCCCCCTTTTGGCAATGTAAGCCCGCCTCCCCCCCCAGTGTGGGACACTGGGGAGCCCACTCCCAGTGTCCAAAACATTTCTTTTACTATATTTGCTGACATGGGGGTGCCCAATCCCCTTGTCAACACTGTAAGCCCCCCTACCAGTGTGGGACACTGGGGAGCCCACCCCCAGTGTCCACAAAGATTGACAAAGTTAAGCCTGCAAAAAGGAAAACAGTCCCCAACATCTTTTTATCTGAAAAAAAATCCTTGTTATCCGTCCCCATCCCAACCTCCCACTGGCAACACACACCCTTGCCCTCACATTACCACGGAAGGCATCTTCTGTCATGTTCTGTGGGGCAGCACACGTCTGCATGCTTCAGAGCTGAACCGTGAACTGAAGAATTAAGGTAAGTGCCATATGATGGCTGTCAATGGTGTTTTGAACTTATGTTGATATCTCAGCCATTTTTCAGTACTTTTTCATCAAATTTTCAACATGCGATTTTTGGGGCCCCACCTCATGAACTCTGTCACTGTCATTTTGTTAATCAAACCCGTAAGGTGATTTCAAGGTCACTATGTGAAATCCTTTTGGCACTGGTAATGAAATGGCAGTGCAAAAATCGTTCATGGTTAAGTCTAAAAATAATGTAAAATTTGGTGCAAAATACATCAAAACGTCAAGTCATGCATGGTCATTGAAATTTTTCTACACATGCTCGTAAGTTTGGTAATTTTTAATATTTACACTCCAAATTTTCTACATTGCAATTTTTTCACACCACCTTATGAATAGTACAGCTTTCATTTTTCACATCCTGCCCAAAACATGTTTTCATACCTGTCGTGAGGAATGGAGCATTTGCTGCATGAAATCACCTTTTGGGACTGATTAATGAAATGACAGTACCAGTGTCAATGAGGTGGGGTCCCAAAAAGATCATGTTGAAACTTTGGTGAAAAAATTCCTAAAAGTGCCCGAGTTACATGCGTCGATTTAATTTATTCTATGCACACACATAACTTTGGTATTTTTCAATATTTTGCTACTAAATTTTCACACCACCTCATGAATAGTATAGCTGTCATTTTTCACATTCTGCCTGAAATCTGTTTTCATACCCGTGGCTCAGAATGGCATTGCAGTTGTGCATAATTACATTTTGCCTTGCATTTCACAATTTCTCTATACTGGGGAACATGAGGTGGGGTAATAAGATGGCTATGCTGACAATTTGGTCACCGTTATTTGAGACATGGAAGTGCAGGGCCCAGAGGGCCCTGTGCTTCCACACCTACATACATACATACGTGCATCTATGGAGGGATTCGAGTACAGGGTCCGAAGGACCCTGCACTCCCACCGTAAAATAAGGATATGATTATGCTTTCTGAAAAAGTAAGGAAATTCATAGCAAAAAACTCTGTTAATGCATTAGTTAGGGTTCCCACTACAGGGATAAAAATATGGAAATTCAGTGTTAGGGTTACCAACCATAACACCCCACCCTCCACATACCAACAGGCATTGGGGTGTGCCTTGGAGTCGTCAGGCCTAACTCTCACCCCATTCTCCTATACTGTACCATCTCAGCTTACTTACATATGGAATGGGGTAAGAGTTAGGCCCGAAACCGCAAGGCACCTCAGCGCCTGTTATTGTGTGGAGAGGTAAGAAAGAAGGTGATAGTGTTGGGAACCCTAACACTGAATTTCCATACTTTTGTCACTATAATAGAAACCCTAACTGATGCATTAATGGAGTATTTTGCAATGAATATATTATACTGCTACGGTAATGGCAGTATAGTTAGGGTTTCATGGCAACTTCTCTGTTAAACCCCACATTTTGCACTTTAATAACTTAGGCACCGAATGAGGGATTTGCTTGACATTTTGCATGCATGGTCTGGTACCACAGATCTCTGGATCTGGCAAGTTGTGTTATGGTTGGATAAGCAGTTATGAAACTGCAGAGCGGGCAAAAATGCAAAAAAAGAGGAGTTTTGCATGTTTCTTTGCTCGTGGCTGTAGCCCGCACAATTTGTCAGTTTAGTCTGAAATTTTCAGGGAACATGCAATTTTGGTCACTGATGTGTCTTTCGAAGATTTTGCAAAAAAATATTAAACCATTCAAAAGTTATTCAAAAAACAAATTTCCCATAATTGTCAATGGGGAAAGAATACATGTGTCTCTTGAAAGCTGCCACCACTACATTTTACTGTTGTAAATGGCCCTTTTACTGTTATGTGGTGGCCATCTTGTTTTCAGTTCATGAGACAGAAAAATGCCTGGAATTTAAATTTTTTAAAGTTGGGACCCCCTAGGTAAACACTGACTGTTGTGCTTACTTAGTCAGTCCTGAGGATGACAGCCCTATCTTTTGGGGGGTGATAAAACCAGAAATGCCGTTTTAAAGATTGGCACCCCGGTACTGTCACAAATTGTGACAGAAATGGCCATGACACTTTCGCAAATCATGAAAGTGCTGTGCTATTTTTACGTTCGCTTGCACAAGGAATGTTTTGGGAGAGTAGCACACTTTGGAGGTGTGCCTCTCCCATCCAATGCACTGCTCCCTTGAGCAGGTGTGGCGGTCCTGCACCAATGGGTGCAGGAGCTCTGTATGACAGTGGTGTTCCTCTGCTTCAAAGGAAAGCACCGCTGCCATACTGAGCACTGCCATCACGCCATCGCCCCCTTATGTTACGCGCTCCCCCCGCCGAGTCATTCCGCCCACCCAAAGCTTTGGTGCCACGCTGGGAGCCAACCTCAGTGTGGCAAATGTTGTTTGCCGACGGGGGTGCCCAATCCCCGTCGGCTCCACGGCCCCCCCAAAGCCATCCTGCTGCCACGCTGGGAGCCCACCCCAGCGTGACAAATGTTCCCTTTGTTTTGCCGGCCAGAGGTGCCCAATCCCCATCAGCTCCTCCCCCCCAGCCATCTTCTGCCACACTGAGGACCCACCCCAGCATGGCAAGCGTCCGTCGTCATTTTATTTTTGTAAAACCTGCAAAATAAAAAGCGGTCCCCGCGCGCGTCTCCCAGCCCCCTCCACAACCGCACCCACCCACTGTGCACCCAGCCTCCCCACACCCTCCCTTCACCCCATACTTACCTCTGGACTCCGGTGCGATGATCTTCGGTGGACCGGGAACACGTCTGCACTCTTCAAAGGCGACCGCGAACTGAGGAAATGCCAGTAAGCTGTATAATGGGCTAGATGGGGGGGGTTCAACTGTGCATATCTCAGTCATTTTTGGAATTTTTGCACCAAATTTTCAACATGGGGTTTTGGGACCTTCTCATGAAAGATGTCACTGTCATGGCGTTATTCAGGGCCAGAGGGTGATTTCACAGGCAGTGCACAGTCACTGCGTGAAATTACCTTCAGGCTCAAATAACACCATGACAGTGACATCATTCATGAAGAAGTCCCAAAACCATGTTAAATTGAATATATCCAAATGACTGTTCTAGGTGCATTACAGTTCCTCGCGAGCTCGTAAGTTGGCGAATTTTCAATATTTTCACTCCAGATTTTCAATATTGCCATTTTATCACACCTTCTTATGAGCTGTATAGCTGTCATTTTTCACATCTCACCCAAAATGTGTTTCCGCTCATGTAGCGCACAATGGTGCAGTCGGTGTGCAAAATCAATGTATGGGACACATTAAGAAAATCAGAGTGACACTGTTCATGAGCAGAGGTCTTAAAATGGCTATGTTGAAAGTTCCTACGCAACACTCGTAGGTTTGCGAATTTTCAATATTTCCACTACAGATTTTTAATATTGGCATTTTACCACACCTCCTCATGAGCAGTACAGCTGTCATTTTTTCACATCCTGCCCAAAACATGTTTCCGCCCATGTAGCGCACAATGGCGCAGTCGGTGTGTAAAATCAATGTATGGGACACATTAAGAAAATCACAGTGACACTGATCATGAGCAGAGGTCTTAAAATGGCTGTGTTGAAAATTTGGTGAAAAAATTCCTACAAATGACTGTTTTACAAGTGTGCGTTGCGCAGTTCCTACTCACGCTCGTAAGTTTGCGAATTTTCAATATTTTCACTCCAGATTTTCACCATTGCTATTTTACCACACCTCCTCATGAGCAGTACAGCTGTCATTTTTCACATCCTGCCCAAAATGTGTTTCCGCCCATGTAGCGCACAATGGCGCAGTCCGTGTGTGAACTTAATGTATGGGACACATTAAGAAAATCACAGTGACACCATTCATGAGCAGAGGTCCTAAAATGGCTGTGTTGAAAATTTGGTGACAAAATTCCTAGAAATGACTGTTTTATGAGTGTTCATTGTGCAGTTCCTATGCACGCTCGTAAGTTTGCGAGTTTTCAATATTTTCACTCCACATTTTCAACATTGCCATTTTACCACACCTCCTTATGAGCACTGCAGCTGTCATTTTTCACATCTTGCCCAAAACGTGTTTCCGCCCATGTAACGCACAATGGCACAGTCGCTGTGTGAACTCATTGTATGGGACACATTAAGAAAATCACAGTGTCACTGTTCATGAGCAGAGATCTTAAAATGGCTATGTTGAAAATTTGGTGAACAAATTCCTTAAAATAACTGTTTTACAAGTGTGCGTTATGCAGTTCCTACGCACGCTCGTCAGTTTGCGAATTTTCAATATTTTCACTCCAGATTTTCAACATTGCCATTTTACCACACCTCCTTATGAGCAGTGCAGCTGTCATTTTTCACATCCTGCCCAAAACATGTTTCCACCCATGTAGTGCACAATGGCGCAGTCGGTGTGCAAAATCAATGTATGGCACACAGTAAGACAATCACAGTGACACTATTCATTAGCAGAGGTTTTAAAATGCTAATGTTGACAATTTGGTGAAAAAATTCCTAACAATAACTGTTTTACGAGCATGCATTGCACAGTTCCCACGCACGCTCCTAGGTTTGCGAATTTTCAATATTTCCACTCCAGATTTTCAACATTGCCATTTTACCACACTTCCTTATGAGCAGTACAGCTGTCATTTTTCACATCCTGCCCAAAACGTGTTTCTGCCTATGTAGTGCACAGTGAGGGTAACAAAAAGGTCATGCTGACAATTTATTGTGCAAATACCAGCAATCGCACAGGGCATTAGGGTAAAGCACAATACATGCCAAACACCACTGCAAATACCTGCAAGCGAACGTTCGGCATTGACAAATGCTTGTTTTGAAACTGTCGCAATTTGCAACAGTACTTTGCCCAAGAACTGCAAATCTTTGCCATCCCCGTGCAGCAAAACGGTTGGGGCTTTTGGGTTGATATTTGCAGAGTGGAAAGCCATTGTCCCACAGATGTGCCTTTTGGAAGTTTGGCCCCCAAAACATTTGATGGACCCATAGTTACAGTGTTCCAAAGTTGAGAAATTTCCCATAGGATAACATTGCTGCGCCCTTAACTCGAAAACGAAGCGAGATACGGATTTTTCGCTAAGCTGGAAAAACAAGTTTGGAAGTCATAAATTACACCTGACGTGGAATTTTTTTCCTGCTTGCTACAGTTATGGAAATATTGTCAAAAACATGCTATAAGGGTTCCTTTGGAGTACTATGGCGCTGCTGTATGGCTCCGCAGTTATGAGTAAGTGGGAGCGCAGGGCCTGGAGGACCCTGCACTCCCACATACATATTCCATCATGCTAAAAATGGACAATGTGAAGGGAGCGCAGGGCCCGGAGGGCCCGCACTCCCACTAACATATACCAGTTACCCGGTACATTACATTTTCTCAAAAAGAAGAAAAATTAATTGCAAAAAAACTCCATAAATGCATCAGTTAGTGTTGGTAGCACAGCGATAAAAGTTTGGAAATGTGCTAGGGTTACGCCCCTACTACCCTACCCCCACTCCCCCCACCCTCCACACACCAACAGGCATTGGGGTGTGCGTTGGGGTCATCAGACCTAACTCTCACCCCATTCTGAAAGAGGAATTGAAAGTTAGATGCTTGTGCAATGGTTGAAGAAGATGCTTTTTTTAGATTTTAGATGGTATTTTTGTAGTGAAATGAGTTGTATAAATTTTGTTGAAATATAAGTTTATTTATTCAGATGTTTAAAAGGTTCTAGAGGTTGAATGTGATATTTGTATTGTGTCTGTACTGCATGTTATAATAAAGTCCTATTGTCAGGACCTTCTTGAAAAAAAGGCATTAGCCTAAGATGTGAAGTAAGAACGTTCCTGAATAAAAATAAATCATTTACTACTACTATACTGTACCACCTCAGCTTGTTTACACATGGAATGGGGTGAGAGTTAGGCCAACAACCTCAAGACACACCCTGATGCCTGTTGGTGTGTGGAGGTTGGGGTGAGAGTGGGTGGTAGAGGGTGTGACCTAACACCACATTTCCAAACTTTTGTCACTGTGCTATCAACCTAACTGATGCATTAATAGAGCTTTTGCAAGTGTGTGTGTGTGTGTGTGTGTGTGTGTGTGTGTATATATATATATATATCTATATGTGTATATATATATATATATATATATATATATATATATATATATATATATATATATATATATATATATATATATATATATATATATTATACTGGCCTGGTAGAGCCAGTATAGTTAGGGTTGCACAGTCACTTCTATGTTAAACCCCAAATTTTGCACTTTAATAAGTTTGCAACCATTTTTTTGCTTTGCATGAAATTTTGCATGCTTGGTGTGGTACCATAGATCTCTGGGTCTGTAAAGTTTTGTTCTCGTTGGATTTTCAGTTGTGGAGCTGCAGACCATAAAAAAGTGTGAAAAATCCTTAACTTCTGTGACTTCTTTGCTCGTCTCCACAGCCCGAACAGTTTGTCCATCTGCCCTGAACTTTTTCAGGGTATATGGGAACTGTCTTTTAAAGTGCCTTTTGAAAGTTTGGTGAAAAAATATTAATCTGTTCAAAAGTTATTAAACTTTTTCTTGCCCCATTATAACCTATGGAAAAAATATATATGTGTACCATGAAAGCTTTTGCAAAAGCACAATTTCCTTTCGAGCTTTGGGTTTTTGCTTTTGTGCTGCTGCCATCTTGTTTTCAGTTACCAAGGCAAAAAGAATGATGCACATCAAAAAATACTGCCCCGTGGTAAACACCAACACTTGGGTTTACCTAATCAGGGCCCTAGGAACATGATCCTGACATCAACTTTTCTGAGACCTGGAAATATGGTTTTTAACATTTTTCCTCCACTCTACAGGCAGATTTTTCATGGAAGATCTGGGCGCCTTCTCGAAAATTATCACAGAAGCCCACAGATCTTGTGTGAAAGTCCACAGGTCTTGCATGCAAGCACCTCATGTTAACCAATGGGACTTTCATGAAAGTAGCTAGACTTTAGCGGAAGTACCATGGATATACAGCCCCCAAAAAGCAGTTTCTTTGCCACTTCAAAGCAACAAAATGGTTAGGGCTTGTGGGTTACAGTTTGCAGGGTGGCAAGCCCTTGTACCACAGATGTGCCTTTTGCTGGTTTGGTAGAAAAATTTGCCTAGGTTCCATAGTTACAGCATTCCAAAGTTGAGAAATTTCCCATAGGATAACATTGTGGCACCTGAGGTGCCTTTCAGCATCCATATCTTGAAAACGGTTCGAGATACAGATTTTTTTGCTAAGTGCAGCAGGTGTACTAAGCATTGGTGGAGGTGGCTAGGTCATGAATACAACTGTGAAGTATTTTTTTCCCCAGTTGTTTTAGTTACTGAGATATTGCCAAAAAGGTGCTACAAGAGTTACTTGGAGGGTGTCTAGGCTTGCTTTATGTGTCTGTAGTTATGTGTTGGTTGGATTGCAGGGTCCAGAGGGCCTGCACTTCAATCTTTGCATACTATTTATGCTGAATTGGGAGCAGTGGGCCCTCCTACACTATGCTACTATACTCATGGGGAAGGTGGGAGCACTGGGCCCAAAGGGCCTGCGCTTCCATAAATGGATATCATTTTTCAAACCTGAGGAGATAGTTATGGGTGGGTGGGAGCACAGGGCCCAGATGGCCTGCACTACCATCATTGGATATTATTTTAAAAACATGTATTTATTATCTTTTGGTAATCGGGTAAGTACTTTAGGCAATGGCCTTGCCTATTTTCAGGCACGACCTGGAAAGAAAGAAATATACTCACTGGGAATCAAACCTATGACCCTTATCTTCTGAGGTAAAGACATATGCACCATGCCACCTGAGGCCAAGATGAGGACATACTTATGGGTGTGTTGGAGTGCAGGGTCCGAAGGGCCCATGTTCCCTCCTATGGATTCCATTTTGCTAACCTGAGGACTCAGTTATGGATGGGTGGGAGCACAGAGCCCAGAGGGCCCATGCTCCCACCTATGTATATCATATGAGTAACATTTCCCTTTCTCAAAAGGAAGAGTAATTACAAAAAGAATTTAAAATGGGTACTTTCACACATTCTGCATTGGTTTCCCTACAAACTCTGTGCTTTCACGAAAGTACAATTGCTTTTGTGAAATCATGCCTTGTTTTGAGAAAGTACCATTGCTTTAACAGAACACACCATGCTTTTATGAAAGTAACATTACTTTCGTGAGAACGTACCATACTTTCACGAAATTGACATTACTTTCGTGAAAAGCATGCTATGCTTTTGCGACAGTACCATTGCATTGCATGGGGCACTTTCTCGAGATTCCGCATCACTTTGGTGAAAACATCACATTGCTTTCATGATAGCTGTACTATGTAAACCAATGGTGCTTCCATGAAAGTGTTGCACTCCCACATATGGATATGATTATGCAGAACAGGAAGCACAGGGCACTCCTGCACTATGTCTCTATGCTTATAGGCGGGTGGGAGTGCAGGACCCAGAGGGCCCTGCACTCCCAACCATGGATACCATCTTACAACACTGGGAGCACAGGGCCCTCAGGCACTATGTCTTTAGACTTATGGCTGGGTTGGAGCGCAGGACCCGTGGGCCCGCGTTCCCACAACCACATTTTAGTTACATTACACTTTCTCAAAAAGAAGGGAAATTCATTGCAAAATCCTCTGTTACTGCTATTAAAGCCTGTTAAAGGTCATCGGGCTTAACTCTCACCCCATTCTCCTATACTGTAGCATGCCTGCTTGTTTACACATGGAATGGGGTGAGTGTTAGGGCTGATGACCCCATGGCACACCCTGGCGCCTGTTGGTGTGTGGATGGTGGGGGTGTGGTAGGGGTAGTAACCCTAACATTGAATTTCCAAACTTTTGTAGTTGTGCTATCAACCCTAATTGGGGCATTAACAGAGTTTTTTGCAATGAATATATATATATACTATATATAAGATTATGAATCCTATGGGTTCTTTTAGCTTAAGACCTGATTATCTTTAGCTGCCATTGTTTATGTGGCTTTTATGTAACTGTTTTGGATTTATGCAATATCTGGAACTATTTATTGAAAAGTTTTACCAGGAAGGCACCCTGAGCAATCGTGATCACTCGTCTCCCAGTGTATCCTGGGGAAGGGGGATCAGAGGGGAAGTATAAGTACAAACCAGAACTGACAATATATAATACAATACAGGTTTTAAACAACTCAGCAGTACAAAAAAATTAGTTTGTTTATACCTAAGAGCAATGCCAGTACTGAGCACATGGTTACAAATTGTGGTAGAAACAGTACAGCTTTACATACTATATAAATGGGTAGAGCGATACTTAGATTGTAATAGCATCAGGGGACCAAAATGAGTAACGGAGAAGATTATTTCTTAAGTGAATTTAAGTACTGGCAGGGGCTGAAAGTGAACAAGCAGCTAGGAGAAGAAGCTTGATAGTGAGGAAGGGGTAAGGGGAGGGTAGTTGGGGTAGTTGCAGGTAGGAGAGAAGAAATTTAGTAGGGCAGATGATAAGGATGAAGGGGACCAGGAGTGCCAAATTTAAGGAGGTAGTGAATTCCAGAGTTTAGGGAACCGGTGTGAAAAAGCAGACTGGCCTATTGTTGTAGAGCAGCGATTGACAGATAAGGTGTGGGAGTCAATAGATCTGAGTGAGTGAAGCGTGGCATTGGAGAAGGAAGGGAGGAGGAGTGGTAAGAGGGTAGTTACATTACACTTTCTTATTTGTAAGAAGGACCTGACTGGAAATAAGCTTGGCTCAACTGAGTCTCCCATTCATATTACATGAATAAAACACCGTGCATAACTAACTCAGCAGGACTTGCACATTTAAGCCACTCAGAAACTGGAAACTTAAGAATTTTTTGTTTACATCTCAATTGCCACCCACGTTCACCCTAATTAATATTCACTCATATTTCTTGGAGTCTCCCCATCAACAGCCATCTGAGTTTCTCACATAAATGTACTGCATTTTGTTGTATTCATTTTGTTTCCTGCCTTGTTATTGTAAATACCCATTTGTTGTATAGAGATTTGTCTCTGTCTAATTTCAATTAGAGTAATACCGTATTGTACTATCTGTATCTGGAATTAGTCATTTAAGGCATGATCCATAAAACTCTCATGGCCCTGCCGCACATGTGTAGGGCCAGAAAAAAAGGCACAGAGCATCCTACCCAAAGATGTTGCACACATATGGGACACTATGGGACATCCACAGCACTAGATGCATGCCCGCTCCACATCCAATCAACCTGTGCACCTATGATTACTACTGGGTCAGGGTAGTTGTATCCCATGGAGAGCACACAGGGGCCAGTAGCATTATGCAACCAAGGAGAGTGCATTACTACAACTGGCCAGCATGTAAGTCCCACCTGGGCCATGCCAGATGCTTTCAGAACATGATACCCCTGTCTCCAGTTGCCCCCAGCCCTCTAAGTCAGCATGGTGGTCAGGACAATCAGTGTAATTGAGTTTTATTGATTTTTCTTTTTTTTAGTAAGGCAACACCTTGGGGAAGCAAGCAGTCCTTGGAGGACTTTTGTATCCCACAATCTCCTGCTCCACAGAGAGCAGCAAGTCCACTGTGGCCTTGGACATCTGACTGCATTCCCACCATCTGGTCTCACCCTGTCCCCAGCACAGCCCTAGCCCCTCCCCTTTTCCATTGCATGTGTGTCACGGAGGCAAATGGCCGTGAATCATGCCTGAGACACAGCTCTCTGCAATTTCAGAGATCTGTGGCTTAGGTATGTATACAGGCCATCTTTGCAGATCAGGCTCTAAATATGTTTACAATCTGCTGGTGTGTTCAGTCCCACGGAACCCTCTTGGCAAATAAGTGATATACCGAAATGTGGCTATCCTGGTGTGTGAAATTAATACATAAAAAAATAACTGTGAGGCTGTTTGGTCTAAAGGTTAGAGTACCAGCTTGGGAACCAAAATAGAGCCAAGTACTCACTGTGTGAATTTGGGCAACTCATATAACCCCACAGTGCTCCAGTCCCCCATCTGTGGAAATGGCTAGAAGCAGGATGCCACTAGAAATGAGACATTGCATCCACTTGGGCTATTCTTAGTAAATACAAACAAACAAACATATGAAACTGCCAGCAGATACAGGCCAAATGGTCTATCATGTCTACTCAATTGTGTAGCACAGAAACACAGAGTTTAGACTCCTGCTGCTCCACCCCCACACTTTGCCCCACTCTTCCCCCTCATCTTCCCACTGACTAGTATCTTGCCCTTAACCCTATCCCACCCCCTTTTAAAGCTCTCCACTGTTTTAAGAGATGCCTCTTTTTTAGGGAGCACATCGTTCCATCCCCTACCACCCTCTCCATGAAGTAATGCTTCCTCACCTACCTCCTGACTGTACCCCCTACAAACTTCAGGCTGTGCTCCCTAGTAATCCCTTCTCCCTTTAATCAAAATATGCCCTCCATACTAACCCTGTTGATGCCCTTTAAGTACTTGAAGATTTCGATTATAACACTTGTTTCCCTTCTCTCCTCCAATGAGTACATGTTGAGGTCCCTCAGTCTATTCTCATAAGGCTTCCCCTCCATACCTCTGATGATTTTAGTCACCCTCCACTGTACCACTTCCAGTAACCTGATGATCTTCTTTAAGTATGGGTTCCAGAACTGTACACAGTACTCCAAGTGCAGCCTCACCAGTGACCTGTACAGTGGCAGAATGACTTCCTCCCTACCTCCCTCCCTCCTTCCCTCCCTCACAAAGGCGATTCCTCTTGCAATGCACCCCAGCATTCTATTGGCTTTTGCCACTGCTTTCCTACATTGAGACAAGTGGTTCATATTCTTTGTGACCATTACCCCCAGATCCATTTCCTCCTTAGAGATGGACAGCTGAACCCCTCCCACATGGTAACTGTACCAAGGACTCCTCACTCCAAAGTGCATGACCTTGCACTTCTTAGCATTGAAACCCAGTTGCCAAGTGTCTGGCCACTGCTCAAGCCTTCCAAAATCTTCTTGGAGGGCTTTTCCTCCCTCTACCCCATCTACAACTGCCCCTATCTTGGTGCCATCCATGAATAGGCTGATTCTGCTCATAACTCCAACTGCTATTTTGGCTATGAAGATGTTAAACAGCACCGCCTCCAGCACTCAAGCCTGTGGGACCCCACTGGTGACTGCCTTATGAGTTAAGAGCCCCCCACAACCACCCTCTGATATCTGTCCCCCAACCAGTTACCAACCCACTTAACCAGTTTCTCCTTCTCCCCTGCTCTCAGATTCCTCAATTTACTAGTTAATCTGCCATGTGGTACCAAGTCAAAGTCCTTGCTGAAATCCAGATACAGGACATCTACAGCCCAACCAGTGTCTAGTTCTTTTGTCACCCAGTCAAAAAAGTGAACCAGGTTTGTTTGACATGATCTCCTGGAGATGAACCCATGCTGTTTCTCATCCATAAGACCATTCACTTTCAAGAAGGTCACCGACCTTTCCTTTAGGATCGTTCCCATGAGCTTACCAATAATGGATGTCAGACTGACTGGTCTATAGTTACCAGGCTTGTCCTTGGGACCGCTCTTGTGCAGAGGTACCACATGTGCCATCCTCCATGCACCCCATCTGCAAGGAGGTGTTGAACAAGTCTGCCAGAGGTGCCACCAGGTCCTCAACCAACTCCCTCTGGAATCTAGGGTGCAGCCCATCTGACCCTGGAGCCTTGTCTGTGGTCAGTGACTTAAGACCCTCAAGCACTCTGCTCACAGGGATCTCCCCACCTGTTATCCTGTCTTCTCCCATGCCAGGGTTGCCCTGCCCCTGCAGTATTGACCCTTTTCTCTCCCTGGTAAAAACTGAGCAGAAGTACTCATTGAGCACCTCTGCCTGTTCAGCCACCTTCTCTACCCAACCTCCATGAATGCAACTACTAAATACAATACAGTTCTTCTACTCTTCTTTTTAGAAAGATGCATCCATACTCCTTTCTCCTCCCCTCATTCAGGCCTAGTGCACTGTGTTTATCAAATACAGGTGGGTCAAACCATAACCTTTATCACAGTTGTCAAGTGCAGCTTGGCTGCTGCCTGGAAAAGTAATTTTCAGTCCATGTTTCAAGCCATGTGATGCTCTGTGATTGTTCAGGGTGATGCAAGAGACAGTAGTTTCAGGACCACTTCAAGGACAGTAGTCAGGTTCACATGGGGAACAGTAGTTTCAGTATCATGTGTGGGACAGTAGCTTCAGGACCATGTGGGGGAAAGCAGTTTCAGGACCATGTGGGGGAAAGCAGTTTCAGGGCCATGTGGGGAGCAGTAGTCGGGCCATGTGGGGGACGGTAGTTTCAGGATCATGTTGGGGACAGTAGTTTCAGAATCATGTGGGGAAACATTTGTTTCAGAATTATGTGGGGGATAATGACCGTAGTTTCAGTGCTATATGCACAGTAATAGTTTCAAGGCCATGTGCCAGACAATAGTTGAAAGGAGTAGTACAGTCAAAGTGACATGAGCAAAAACATTTGTTATGCAAAGTATTTTGATCTGTGTGTATAGTCCTAGTGTGTCCTTCCTTTTGTTTGCTTTTAGGGTTTTTTCTAAATTTGCCTACTACTTTTTTGGCCCCTGGGGATCTCCATGTTCATTTTTATGTTTGCTTGCATGCATGTGCAAGAAATATAGTGCCATCATCCGAGTTTTCGGAGGTGTGGCACCCATCTTCCAATTCAGGCAGCGTGTTTGCAGGCACGGTTGCAGTTCTCCAGTGAATGCTGCAGCTGTCTATGATAGCAGTTAAAAATGCAGTGCTGTACAGTTGAAAGGGAGAGCTCTGCTTCAGTAAGCAGTGCTCACCCCTTCACACACACGTATGCATATTGCATGCTCATGTGCTTCCCCCCCATTCACATACTGTATGGCCAATGGGGTGTCCAATCCCTATCAGCTCCCCCCCAAAAGCTTTCAAGGTGCCATGGCTGAGGCCCATCCCAACATGGCAAAATTGTTATAATAGTTGTGGGGTGCTGATCCCCCATCGACGCGTTGTCTTCCTAAAAAAACCTGTAAACAAGAAAAACTTTCCCTCAGTGGTCTCCCTGCCCACCCGCGCCCACCCTCAATGCACCCTACCTCCCATACCCCCCTTACCCCATACTTACCTCTGGAGCTCGGCGTGACGATCTTCGTGGATCGGAACACATTCAGACTCTTCAGCCACTACCTAACTGAGGAAATGCCGTAAGCTGTATAATACAATAAATAGTTTTTTCAACTTTAATGCATATCTCAGGCATTTTTTTGGAGTTCTGGCACCAAATTTTCAACATGGGGTTTTTGGGGGGGGGGCATGGCCAACAGTCAAACCGAATGGACGCCTAAACGTCTAGCTCCTGAATGTAACCCCCTAAATTCTGCTTCCATGGATTCGTTCCTGCACAACGGTATAAGATTAATACTCAGAACTTACCGGTGGTCGTCCCGGTATCTGCTTCTCGACTGGCGCATGAAAAAGAATAAATAAATAAAACACTTATTCGATTACAGCCGCATAACTTGTGTCCTGCTCTGCCACCGGCCTAAAAAAAAAAATCCTCAGTATGGAGCCTGTCTCTACACCGACGGCATCTGAAAATAATTTATTAGAAATACGGCAAATGTTTGCCGAAATCCTACATCGCATGGACAAACTGGACGTAGCCACAAAGAAGAACATGGAAGACATTGTAGATCCTTCACAACGGGCTTGTATTTCCGAGCATAAGCTAGCAGAGGTTGAAGATGGCTGGTGCAAGGCCAGGGCTAAGCTACATGATCAGGGGCAGTTAATTCACCATCTTTGGGCCCGGGTGGAAGACCTTGAAAATCGCAGCTGCTGGAATAACCTCAGGTTTGTTGGGTTTCCAGAGGGCTGCGAGGGGAATGATGCCATATTTTTTCTACAGAAAGAGCTTCCCCCATTGTTGGACTATCATTGTGAGACCCCTTGGGAGTTTGACAGAGCACACAGAACCCTGGCTCTGCGGCCAGCTCCCAGTGGGCACCCTCATACTATCTTAGCCCGATTTCTCCAGTTCCAGGACCGTGAACGGATTACCCAGCTGGCTTGGCAGAAGAAAGAACTCTTTTGGAAGGGGCATAAAATTCAAATTTTTGCTGATTACTCGCAGGAGGTTACTAACAGGTGAAGGGCCTTTACAGCGGCTCATAGAGCTTGTGCTGAGCTGGGTCTCGAATACTCTCTGCGTTACCTTGCGTCTCTCCAAATTGTGGTTAATGGGTCACCAAGGGTCTTTGATAACCCGGCATCTGCTGAGGACTTCATAGCATCTCAAGCTCATAAATTAAATTGGGGTAAATTATGTGAAACCCGCAGCCCCGGGGCCCTGCTTGTTCACTCTGCCCCGATGGACACTGACAAACCTATGACCTTCGATGCTCCAGCAGCTTCTATTCCCCATGCAGTTAAACAACCTTTGACCCCCACTCAGACAACTTTCCAAAAATCTCCTGGCAGTAAAAAAAAAGAATAGGAGAAGGGCGAGGATTGAAGGAGGGCACGTAGATAAAACTCCACGGCTCTGTTCCAGAAGCAGAAGTCGAAGTGGTAGCCCGGATCCCAATGTCTCTCAGGATTCATTAATCCCAGATATGAACAATAATCAATATAAGGCACTGATGGATCTCCCTTCTGAAGATGTTCCCCGAGACCTGCCTCTCCCTCCCAGACGCTCCCGCTCGGAGGGCTCGAAATCTTCAGCTGCAAAGCATCTTCTCTGGGCTGAGGAATCAGCTGGTACTCCCTTGGAAGACTCTGTGACCCTGGCAGTTGTGCCAGTTCTGGAACTAACCTCAGGCGATATGGCTACTCCCACTCCTGCTGCTGAATCAGTAGGCTGACTGCTGCCACCATATTCTTTTTTTTTTCAATGCCATGTTTGTCTGCAGATAAAGCAGCCCTCTCCTCTAATTAGAGATGATACCCATGAGCCCCAAGTTAAAGGGGGCCTATCCCTTCAGAGCAAGGGTGTAGACAGGCATACTCACTGTACACATTTGTGTACAGTTTTGTTGAGTGCCTGTCACAAACCATAAGCCACTGTGTTAATATTATCATTCTAATCTGTAGTATTTGGGTTAGTGTAGGCCACTGAGGAGGGTCTGATAAATGTATAACCTCTTTAGAGAGTAGAGGAATCATCTGACAACAATCTGACTTGTTTGGAAGGGGATGCCATTTGGAAGGGATGTGTACATTTTTTAATTGGGGGGTGTAACTGTTGGAGATTGTGTACAAAATGGAAATTTCTGGCTACACTCCTGCTTCAGAGGATGACTACGATTGGCCCTTAGGTCCATACTTGGTCATTTATCCAGGGCCTTTGCTTGTTCCCTGCTGTTTCATGGTGCCAATCAGGCTCTTTATGTATTAGCCTCTGCTGTGATGCCTAAGGGAATTGGGGGATGCATGGTACATAGATACATAGATACATAGATACATAGACAGTGTCGGCAGATAAGGGCCTATGACCAACCCAGTCTGCCCATTTGAGCTTGTAAGTTCAGTTTGTTTTCCTAGAAGTCTGTTGCCCCTTACCCCTGACCTCCAGAATTCCTTTATGTCTATCCCATGCATTCTTAAATCCCGTGATTGTTTCAGCCCCACCACTTCCTCTGGCAGGGTGTTCCACTTGTCCACCACCCATTCTGTGAAGAATTCTTTCTCATGTTTCCTCTGAACGTCCTCCCTCAACTTCATCCCATGCCCTCTAGTTCTGGAACATCTTTTCACTTAAAATAGTGTTTTCCCACCCTGTTCCTCCCTGTAAGATACTTGTATGTCTCTATCATATCCCTCTCTCCCTCCTCTCCTCCAGGAGTACATGTTCAGTTCCTTCAACCTGTCTTCATAGGACTTGTGATGCAATCCATGCACCATCTTTGTTGCCCTCCTCTGAACCTTTTCTACCCTGTCTATGTCCTTACATAGGTATGGTCTCCAGAACTGTACACTGTACTCCAGGTGGGGCCTCACTAGTGTCTTGTATAGAGGAATTATGACCTCCCTTTTCCTGCTGGTGATGCCCCTGCCTATACATCCAAGCATCCTATTTGCTTTACCTGCTGCCTTGTCACACTGTTTCCCTACCTTGGGGTCATCAGAGATGATAACCCCAAGATCCCTTTCCTGCTTGGTGCATGCTATATCCTCACCCCCCAACTGATATATTGTGCCAGGTTTTTGTGCCCCATATGCATTATCTTGCACTTCTTTGCATTGAATTTCAACTGCCAAACCCCTGACCATTCTTCAAGTTTCTGCAGGTCACTTCTCATTCTGTCTACACCCTCTGGTGTGTCTACTCTGTTACAGAGCTTTGTGTCATCAGCAAACAGTGAAATTCTGCCTTCTAGGTCCTCGCCATGTCACTGATGAAGATGTTGAATAGGACAGGTCCCAGCACTGACCCTGTGGTACCCCACTGGTCACTCTTCCCTCTGTGGAGTGACAGCCATTTACCACCACCCTCTGTGTCCTGCCACCCAGCCAGTTACCTACCACCACACTACTGTCCTGCCCACACCATATTCCCCAGTTTGTGTAATAGTCTTCTATGTGGCACAGTGTCAAAGGCCTTGCTGAAGTCCAGATAGGCCATGTCCACTGCCCTCCCTGATCCACCTCCCTAGTCACCCAGTCAAAAATTCAATGAGGTTGGTCTGGCTGGCCTCCCCTGGTGAAACCATGCTGCCTTGGGTCCTGTAGTCCATTGACAACCAGATGTTCCACCAATCTCTCCTTCAGTAGTGCTTCCATGATCTTCCCCACTACCGAGGTGAGGCTGACTGGTCTGTAGTTCCTGCTTCCTCTTTGTTCCCACTTTTGTATAGGGGACTACATCTGCTGTCCTCCAGTCTTTGGGTACCTCCCTGTTTCCAGTGATCGGCTAAACAGGATAGCCAGGAGTTCAGCCACCACCTCTCTTAGTTCTTTAAGGACCCTGGGGTGCACCCCATCTGGCCCCATTGCTTTATCAACTCTTATTACTTCCAGTTCCTTCAGGACCCTTTCGTGTAAAGGGACTTGTGTCCATTTCTGCACCATTCTCACCCCCTGTACTCCCTTCAGACCCATTACCCTCCTCTTCCTCAGTAAAGACTGAGCAGAAATACCTGTTCAATATGTCAGCTTTACTGTTGTCATTCTCCACGTGGCCCCTATCCTTCCCCTTCAGTCTCACTATTCCTCCCTTTGTCTTTCTTTTTTCACTTATGTACCTGTAAAAGGTTTTGTCCCCTCTACCCACTGATTTTGCAATGTGCTCTTCTGTCTGAGCTTTGGCTTCCCTTACTGACCTCCCTGCCTCCCTTTGCTTCTCCTGGTACTTCTCCCTATCCCCTTCTGCCTGTGTCTTTTTGTATTGCCTGAATGCAATCTTTTTGGCTTTCACTTTCTTTGCTACCTCTTTGGAAAACCATAATGGTCTCCTCTTCCTTTTCCTCTTGCTAACCTACCTAATGCATAATTCTGTTGTTCTTGTAATCCCCATTTTAAATACTGCCCACTGTTCCTCAACCCCTGATTCCTGTCCCATTCCCCTTAATGCCTCTTTCAAGTATCTCCCCATTTTCCCAAAGTCTGCCCCCTAAAATCCAGGATACGTGTTTTGTGTGGTTTGGTTCTGCTCTTTCTGTGATTTCAAACCACAATGACTGGTGGTCACTGTTTCTCAGTGCTCCCCACTGTTACCCCCATCACACTGTCCTGTTTGTGACACAAGGTCCAGTATTGCCTTCTGCGAGTTGGTTCCATGACCAGTTGCTTGAGGAAGGCACCCTGAAGGAGTCCAGGATAAATCTGCTCCTAGTTGATGCTGCTGCTGGGATGCTCCAGTCCACATCTGGAATATTGAAGTCTCCAACCAGTACTACCTCACCCTTGCTGCCATCCTTTGGATGGCTAGCATCAACTCCTATCTGTTTCTTCCTCCTGGGCTGGTGGTCTATAGACCACACCTGTGCGGATAGCTGTCCCCATTTTCCTTTCCAGCTAAACCCACAGTATCTCCCCCATTTTGTTCCTCCTGGATCTCTGTGGCCCTTATGTCATTTTTCACATACAGTGCCTCCTCCTCCTCCTGCCTGCCTGCTCTGTCTCTTCTGAATATGTTGTAGCCAGGTATGGCCATCTCCCAGTCGTGGTTATCATTACACAGGTTTCAGTGATGGCCACAATGTCCAGTCTGACTGCACCATGACAGCCTCCAGATCTTCCATCTTGTTGCTAAGGCTCCTGGCATTTGCACACAGCTTTCCATGATTTGACCTCCCTAGACTGTTTCACTGTTCTCCAGCCCCTTCCTTGGTTGTCATTTATCCCTGGTTCTCCTTGCTGTCTGCCCTTCTGCTGAATTTTGCCCCTTTTCTGCTTATCCACCTCTTGGGCACTAATCTCCATCTTTTGCACACTGCTTTGCAGGATAGCCACTCCTCTGGTTCACTGGTTCACTGCTAGCTGTGGGGTGAGCAAGTAGGTACCCTCCTTGCTGGCCTGCCACCCCTTTGCTAGTTTAAATGCTCAATGTAGCATTTAAACTTATCATTGAGTGCTTGGATTCCCTCCAGGATGGATGCAGGCCGTCAGGCTTGAACAAACCTCCATCCCTCCAGGTGGGTCCCCAGTCACCAATGAATCAAACCCTTCCTCACAGCACCAGTTCTTCAACCATGAGTTAAAGTTCCTGGTGCATGCACTCCTACTCTACCTTGCCTCTCACAGGTAGTACTTCTGAAAAGTGACAGAAGTAGCTACTTGCTTGAGACCCTCCCCAGTTTCCTAAACTCTTCCTGAACTTCCTTTGGCTCCCCATTTGCCAGGTCATTAGTACCTAGGTGGATAATGACATCCAGCTCACCCTCCATCTTGCCTTCCCAGTGATCCCCAGGATCTTCCTTCCATCCCTCCATGCCGTGGCACCTGGTAGCACCTCACCTCCATGTCCTCCCCCTCCTGTGTTCCTAGCTGGATCCCTCTTATGATGGAGTCCCCACCAGGATTCACTTCCTCCTCCTCTGGGGTCCACTGCTTTCCCCACTGAGGTCACCTCCTTGGCTAACCTCCACATCCTTTCCTTCCACTTCTCTGGGTACCTCTATTTGGTTGTCCTCATTTGCCAGTGTGGCATATGAGTTCTTGAGTGGAATAGAATCCGGGATGTGCCTCTGCCTGACTGCTCTAACCCTCCCTGAGCCCACTGTCATCCAAGTACTCCTTGTTCTCGGCATCCTTTGAGGCAGTTGCATTGGACTGGGTGGTCCCTGGACAGGGGTGATGGTACTCCTGACCCAGTTTACTTCTGCTCTGAGTCTGGCTACCTCCTCCCACAGTCCAGAGAGATGCATGCAGATAGGGCAGCACCTCAGTGTCCAGAAGGTCTGCCTGAATATGGCTGCCCCACAGCCACTGCATTGCACCACTCCCCACATTATACTGCAATTCCACTATTTGTCTGCTACTGAAGCTCTCCTAGTTCCCTTTTTATTAATTTACTGGTGTTGCCCATATCTTAATTTAGGGCCCATGCATACCTGTTCTTGGCAATACCTTGAAGCATCTAGAGGGACTGGGGTCAGCCTTTATCACTTCCACTTACTAGTATGATGGACGACAGCCTATTAGGCCGTTGTTGCATGGAAGCTTTTTTTTTCCCCCTATATATTTCTTTTTTTTACTGGGGGTTACAAGGAGAATTGTTTTACTTTGTTTAGATGGGTCCCTGGGGCAGCCTACCCCCCAGCGACTTCTACTGGTGTCTGGGCTTTTTTTAGCCGACACATACAGTGGATGCTGGTCATGTGTGGGATTGCAAAGTAGTGATCAGAGGGGTGAGGGTTGGGTATTGTTAATAAAAATGGTTCAAATCTCCCTCAGTCATTAGGGTTTGTGTATGTTAGTACTTTCTATGTCAGGTTAAAATGTTTGTATTATGGCATTGTGTTAACTCTTTTATGGCAATCTTTTTAATGGGGCGAGGATGTGCCCCGCAAACACTAGATGGGGAAGTAAGAGGGGGAATGGTGCTAGGCTCAGACCCTCTTTATATCATTTCCGATCACATATTCCTGCTGACATGTTTTACTGCTGGTTTAAATGGAGACTAAGCTAATTTCATGGAATGTGAGTGGGCTTAATTCACCCATCAAATGGAAGAAGGTTTTACTCCATTTAAAAAAATTAGACCCTATGGTGGTCTTCTTACAAGAGACTAAACTCTCTTCTAAGGAAGCCATAAAGCTTAAACAGGGTTGGGTGATTGAAGAACTTCACAGTGTGGCACCCACCCATAAGTGGGGGGGTTTCCATACTTTTTCATAAAAATTTGGGATGGAAGGTGAAGGACTACATACGAGATCAGGAAGGGAGATGGATTATTGCAGAAGTTGAAACCCCTGAAGGCCCCTTGGTCCTGGCTAACATATACGCTCCCAATCAGGATTGCCCGCAATTTTTTCACACAGTTAATCAGGCCATGTTGGACTTCAACAAAAACAGAGCCCCAATACTTTTAGGAGGGGATTTTAATTTAACATTAGATCATACTATAGATAGAAGCAATAAATCCCCTGAACCTCATAGACAGGCTAGGAGAGCAGTAGAGAAACTAATGTCCGAACTCAGCTTATTGGATGCTTGGAGGACATTACACCCAGGAATGCATGATTATTCATGTTTTTCCCCAACCCACGGATCATCCAGCAGGATAGATCTCTAGCTCATATCTTCTGGGTTATACAAAAAGGTGGTTAGGGCCTTGATGCATCCAATTTATGTTTCCAATCATGCTGCTCTGGAATTAGTTGCCAAAAGGGGACATGATCCTTACCAGTCCCATGCATGGCATTTAGACCTTCTCCTGCTAGAAGATGCAACCTTTTTAGATTGGATTGGCCTGGCAGTATCAGAATACTGGACAGACAATGACAATGGGGAGGTATCCGACTCAACTCTATGGGAGGCTTTTAAAGCTACCATTTGGGGTAGGATAATAGCTTTTGCTGCTGCCAGGAGGCACCACTGGGCAGCTGATCAGAGGGCGTTGGAGAAGCAACTATACAATTTGGAATCCCAATACAAAGCCCTTAAAAATCAATCCCCGTCTTTAGTTCTATTAGCGCAATTAGCCAGCACACAAATCTCCCTTAACACCCATTTATCTTGGCAGGCTGAGCTAAACCTCAGATGCATGCGCCATGCTTTCTGGGAAGAGGGAGAAAAGGCCAGCAAGCTATTGGCCTACTATCTTAAACACCAGCAAGCCTCTAAGGTGATACATGCACTGGTAGACACGACAGGGATCCCATGTCATACGAACTCTGGGATAAATTTAATCATGTCCCAATTCTATGAAAATGTATATGCTTCTCCACACTCCCCTGATCCAGCTAAGATGCAAGCTTTCCTATCCTCACTACCCATTCCCAGAATTTCCAGTTGTGATACCAAACTGTTAGAAACCCCGATAACAGCTGAAGAAGTTAATCAGGCGATTCACTCTTTGAATCCACGTAAAACCCCAGGGAAAGATGGATTGCCTATAGATTTGTATAGACTCTGGGGTGTTAACCTGGCCCCTTATTTGGTTCGGGTATTCTGACATTCTTTACTTAATGGACATCTGCCCCTCCATGAGAGAAGCCACTAGTACAGTGCTTCCCAAAAGGAAAGATCCATTGTCTCCAGGTAGTTATACATCCATCTCTAATTAATGCAGATGCCAGATATTGGCCAAGGTTCTTCTTGAACGGCTTGAACCCCTTTGCAGGCTTAGTTAACCCATCCCAAGTGGGCTTTGTTAAGGGCCATCTGGGGTCGGACCACCACAGAACCCTAGGGTCTCTAATGCACTCTGTCAAACTCTCACTAATCCCTTCAGTAGCTTTGGCCAATGACTTCGAAAAGGCCTTTGATTTGGTCGAATGGGCCTTCCTATTTCATACTCTCTCCACTATGGGTTTTGGCCCAGAATATATTGCCTGGATAAAGCTTTTATATACTGCCCCCCTAGCCTCAGTTTTGACTAATGGCACCATGTCTCGGCCCTTCCAATTACAGAAGGGTACAAGACAGGGATGCCCTCTTTCTCCCCTCCTATTCATTCTAGCTATGGAGCCCTTGGCCATTGCACTTAGGTCCTCCAACTCTATCCCTGGTATTCAGGTGGGTGGTGCCAACTATAAAACATTCTTATATGCAGATGATCTCCTTATTACTACTGAACATACTTCACTAGGGATTCAGACAATCTTTAGCATTTTGACTGATTTTACTAAGATATCGGGTCTAAAATTAAATCAGTCCAAAACCGAAATTCTTCCGCTGAATTACTTAGCCTCTGGAGAAGAGTTTATCGCCATGGGGCTAAAATGGTCCCCTCAAGGTATAAAATACCTTGCTATTATTTTACCCGGATCCACTTAAAATGCTTGCAGCTAATTTCAATTCCCTGATTGATACACTTAGGGTAGACATAGAAAGATGGAAAGCATTGAAGCTTTCACTAGCTGGGAAAATTGATTCGATCAAAATGATGGCTGCTTCTAAGATGCTTTATCTATTGGCTCATCTACCTTTGTCTATACCCCAGAAGTGGTTTCAGAAATTGGAGACCCTGATAGGTAATTTTATATGGGAGGACACACCCCCTCGATATAGTAAACTTAAACTTCGGCAACACTGGAAAAGGGGTGGTTGGGGACTTCCCTGGTTGCAGCGGTATCATATGGCCTTTGTTCTGGCTCAGACTCTTAGATGGTTTTCTAAATTCGGACAGGCCTCCCCACACTGGCTCCAGTTAGAAGCCTCCCTAACTCACACTCCCTCCCCAGCGATCACCTTATATGGTAAGAAGAATTTGCCCGCGGGCCTTTCCCCTTCTATATTATTATCAGTAAAATATTGGAAGCAAGCAATGGCTCTGCTGGGCCATGACCCAGCCCCTTGGTAATATATGCCTCTATGGGACAATCAGGCCCTGAAAATAGGGGACTCCACCTTGCACTGGAAAGTTTGGAAGGCACAGGGCATTTCCTTGATACAGGATCTCCTACTCCCTGGGACCACTGTTATAGACTCCTTTGAATCTCTGAGGGCAAGATATCATCTCCCTGCTTCTCACTTTTGGAGATGCCTTCAGTTAAGAGATGCTATATCTCATCTCCCAAATTCCCCCATAATAATTCATTACAAAAAAAAAAACACCCTATACTTTCATGGAGTAAACTTACCAAGAATAAAGCTAGCAACATATATAATACCCTCAGAGACTCCACCCCAGATCCCTCCCAAAAAGCTAGACTGCAATGGGAAAAGTACTACAGACCTCTATTTCAGAACAACAATGGGAACAAGGTTGGATACGAATCCATTTGGCCTGCCAGGATGGGCGTACACGACTTATTATGAATAAGACCCTCCATAGATGGTATAGAGACCCGGTTAAACAGTTAAGATGGGACTCATCTTGGCTGACACTTGCTGGAGATGTGGCAACCAAGGTGCTCATCTGTTCCATATATTCTGGGACTGTCCCAACCTTCAGCATTTCTGGCTAGCAACTCAGGACATGTGCCAACAGGTGTTTCCCAATATTGTTCCGCACCCCTCTTTACTTCTTCTTGGCTGTGGTAGCTCTGAGATGCCGAAGTGCAGTCCAGAGGCACAATGGATCACTTTGGTCGGGGCATTGGCCAAGAGACTCATACTGACGAGATGGAGAACCTCGGAGATTCCTACTTTTCATGAGTTCCTTCTGGCTCTCGCCCAAGGGGCCACATTTGAAAGGATCTCCAGCTTTGCCCAAGGCTCTCTAACCTGGTATGACAAATGTTGGTAGCCTTATTTAAGGTCCAAGTATTGTCATAACACTCCTTCCAGTTCCACTTCTTAGATTTTTCCCCTTCATTATAAAGGTCTGGGTACTGTTTTTTTAGTCCCCTTTTCCCTTTCTCCACTCTGATCATATCTATGCTTTTGAAAAAAAAAAAAGATTGCCTTTTTTTACATAGTTGATATTAAAATCTGCATGGTAGCAGGACATACCGTAGGTAGAGTAGTTAAAATATTACTCCGACCTTTTTGTCATATCTTTCTTTTATGTGTAATTTATGTATGTAGCACTAGGCTCTCCTCCATTTGGGGGGAGCGACATTACATTGGCTTTTTAACCTCTGACTTCAAGGTCTGTAATATGGATAGTATTTTAAGTCATACCCTTTAAGGTTTGCAGCTAACTGAGAGAATACTTTGTTAATTTCATTAACTGGTCATACCAAATGTTGCGGTATGACTCAGATCTGTATGTGCAATACTCTGCCTTTGTGTGTGTGTTCTGTCCAAGAACAATAATAATAAAATGTTAAACAACAAACATGGGGTTTTTGGGACCCCTCCTCATGAATTCTGGAACTGTCATGGTGTTAATCAGGCCTGAAGGGCGATTTCACAGTCACTGCATGAAATCACCTTTTGGGACAAATAATGAAACGACAGTGCCAGTGATCATAAGGTGGGCTCTCAAAAACCCTATGTTGCAAATTTGTGGTGAAAAAATTCCTAATAATGATTGTTTTACAAGTGTGGGTTGTGCAGTTCCTACGCACGCTCGTAAGTTCGCAAATTTTTAAAATTTGCACTCCAGATTTTCAACATTGCCATTTTACCACACTTTCTTGTGAGCAGTACAGCTGTCATTTTTCACATCTTACCCAAAATGTGTTTCCATGCATGTAGTGCACAATGGTGTAGTCAGTGTGTGAAATCAATGTATGGGACACATTAAGAAAATCACAGTGACACTGTTCATGAGCAGAGGTCTTAAAATGGCTATGTTGAAAAATTTGGTGACAAAAGTCCATAAAATGACTGTGCTACGAGTGAGCATTGTGCAGTTTCCACACATCCTTGTAAGATCATGAATTTGTAGTATTTTCAGTTCAGATTTTCAACAGTGGCATTTTTACACACTTCCTTATGAACAGCACAGCTGTCATTTTTCATAACATGGCCGAAATGTGTTTTCACACTTTCAGCACAGAAATGCGTGGTCACTGTGGGAAATCATTGTTTGGGACAGATAAAGAAAATCTCAGTGACACTGTTCATGATCGGAGGTCCCAAAATGCCTGTGTTGACAATCTGCTGTAAAAAAATCCCCAAACTAATTACATTATGGGTGTGCGATGCACAGTTTCTATGCACACTTGTGACTTCACCAGTTTTTTTAATATTTTCACTGTAGATTTTCAACATTGCTATTTTTCACACCTCCCCATGAACAGTACAGCTGTCATTTTTCGCATCCTGTTCGGAATGTGTTTTTGCACCTGTGGAGCTAAATGCCGTAGTCGCTGTGCAAAAGCAGCTTTCGGCTAACAAACTTATATTGCCACTGTTCATGAGGTGGGAGTCACAAAAAGCAATATTGAAAATTTGGAGTGAAAATACCAACGAATGCCTGAGGCATTAGGGTTTCTGACCATAACACCCCACCCTGTAGAGAATGACAGGCATCGGGGTGTGACTTGGGATTCTCGCCTGTAATGCTCATACCATTCTACACCCTGCAGCCAGTGAGAGGCATCAAGGTGTGCCTTGGACTCTCCAACTCCAAAGTTCACCCCATTCTCCTATACCGCACCCATCTCACCATATTTCCTGATGGAATGGGGTGCGCAAAAGGGCCAAAGACCCCAAGGCTCACCGTGACACTTGTCGGTGTCTGCAAGGTAGGGTGTGGTGAAATGGCGTGGCCGTTATGCCTGACGACCCAAAGGCACACCCCAATGCTTGTCAGTCTCTGCAGGGTGGTGGTGGGGTTGGCTTCAGTTCAATACTTCACTGCCATTCCTATTATGCAGCTCTCTAACTCCTACACTACCAATGCCACTGCCAGCAAGCAAACATTCGGCATAGACAAATGCTTGTTTTTAATTGGTCTTCTTTTTTCCTACAACATCTCTAGTTCAATGTGACAGTGATGCATTCAGGATCATTGATTCAGTGAATGAAAGCTGCTGTGGTAGCAGTCTTCTGTTAGGAGCCTAATGCTCTGACCTCAAGTAAATACTCTTTTTGTAATTCAATATTTTTGTTTTCTAGGTGTGTGTCTAGGTCTAGCTAGCAGAAGTAAATGCTTTGTTTTTAAAGCTTTTCATTTCATCAAAGTACACACAGCCATAAAAACACATGCCAGTCACCCCAGATCATCGATGCTATAATTAGTGAAGACTCTGTTTCCTTACAGGATAGTATACTCAATTATCCATCAGGTGTTTGGTAAACTGTAATTTGTAGTGCCCCAGAATAGGGGGTCACCACAAAAAAATGGAGACCCTTCCCCCTGAGCAAGGGGTTTAAATTTGTTTTCCTCAATCCCCATCTCCCCCACCTGCCATACCCATGGACCCCATCCTTTGTATTGATTCGTGCGTTTCAGTGCAGTGGGGGGGTGAGGGCAGGACTTAGCCCTGGCCAGAGACAGTCCCTCCTGGCACAACAGGCCCAATCCCCTGGCTACTAGTCAGGACCTCCCCTGCACTACAAAATGGCCTGGGGAGTGGCTTGAGGCACAGGTTTGGGTCGGCTGACAGACTGGAGGATGCAGAGAGCATGAATGTGTGAATGTACCTGTGGTGGGCCCATGGCTTACCCAGCATCACTCCCCTCCAGTGTGAGTACGGTGGTAGCAGCAGCAGAAGTCGGGTGGGAGAGCAGCTCCCTGACGTGAGCCATCCTTCCCCTTCAAGTCCCAGACAGTGGCAGTGGAGACAGCTCTCTGTGATGGACCCAGGCATGTGACAATGATTTTGGTCAGGGCAGAAACACGTGCCTTGGATCTTTCACTCCCACACTAGCAGCTGCAGGAGCAGCAGAGATGCTGGATGGGAGCACAGTTCCCTAGCCACCTCTCCAGACCCCTAGCTGCAGTAGGAGTCCCTGGCCATGGTGGTGAGTGGGCCATGTGCCCAGCTTTGTTTTACTCATACCACAGGTGCTGGGGAGCAGGGAGGAGTGGAAATGTAGAGAGAAGTGGGCTGATGAGGAGTGGAACAGGGGCACAGTGGACTAAGAGCCCTACATTTCTGACTTGCACCAGTCAGCACCAAGGAAATCAGAGGGAGGGGCATGGGATTGGAAGCCTCCTTGTGTAAATTCACACCACAAGCACTGGGCAGGACCAGGGAACCAAGGCCAATAGGGCAACACTATTAGAGAGGGGCTAGCAGCGAGGGTCCCCGTCCTCATACATATTAATTAGAGGGCAGAACAGGATATGGCCCTACATAAGGCAAGGCCCTATTACTATTCATGGGGGGCAGAACCAGGGCAGCACAGAGTCCCATACAACCAGGCCCAGAGGTGGTTATTAATATTAATGAAGGGGGTGGCTCTGCAGAAGTAGCCTAAGGAGTGAAAGGTACTTAAAGGCACAGCATCTGCTGGGGAAGGTTGCCCACACAGTTATGTTAATGTGTCCTGAGCCTCAACTGAACTGAATTACACTGTAGCCTGCCTGGTGTCCCCCTAGAGACTAAACCCATTGGTTTAAGAACTGAACTGCATTGCTTGCAACCTAAACTGAGTTATTGGACTGCGTCCTCTGTGTACTTGATGTCCAGCTTTGTCTCCATTGCCAGGACCATTTCCTTCAGCAGCTGATGTCAACCTAGAGAGGTCCCTAGCCACTCTACCATCTTCAGCAGGCCTATTTCCAGCAACGTTAACTTCCTTCAAATCTCCACCACCATGTTCCAGCATCAGTTCCACGATGGTAAGTTGCAGAGAGCCATCGTTCACGTATCCAGAAGTGAGTCCACTTAGAAGCCACTCCAGCTCAAGAGTGAGGGACCATAGTTAGTGTTATGCATGATCGTTTTCTTATTTTGTCACTCATCTACAAGTGTGCACATACCTGTACCATTCCATAGAGGCTGCGCCAAGGATCACATCACCAGTAGTCTTCTTGTTGGGAGGTGACCTGGATGCTGGAGACTTACCAGTGGTAATTTCTGCAGATCATCCAGAGAACCATCTGCTCAACCAGGAGACTTAAGCTTCTTGTCAAGAGTCGCAAAGGATCACCAAGTTCTTCATCGTCCAGCTAGCAGTGTTCCTCTTTCTTTTCTGTTCATCTGGGGATGCCCAGTTATAGCCTGTTTCTAAAAAGCAAATTGTGGGGTCAATTCCCACTTACTGATCAGCCAATGCATTGCAAAGCCCAAGCTTGGTACATCCATTGTCTTGTCATCTCAGCTAAGCGCACACAGGACTTGGACTGTTATTGGTTTGGCCAATTGCTGGTCCCGATTGTATTGTTTCATCGCTTGTTCTATTATCTTGTAGCATTGTAGAAAAAACAGTTATCTTGTTGTCTTTTGTCCCTTGTAAATAAATCTTTTGCATCTTGGTACCTGAGTGAGCTTCCTGTCTCTCTTTCCAGATTCTTCTGGCCTATCCTGAATTTTTAAGGAGTCACGAACCCCATTCCACTGGAGCTTCAGCCCCCTATGTAGCCTTTAGTGGATAAGTAAGCAATAACCCACTACAGGATATGATGTTATTGGGGATTAATCAACATCCTGGGTGGGTTGTGAGGCATGAGGCCACAGGCTGTGTGTCCTTACAGCACCTGTGATGCTGATTAATGCCTAATAACATCATACCCTGGAGTGGGTTATTGCACTTATAACATGGGTTGTACAACAACAGGAGTATAATTGACAGAAACACTTTAATCAATGTTTAAACTCATGAAATGGTACTGTATCCTGTCACCTGACAAAGTAGTCCTCAAGAAATAATGCATACCACACTTATGTTATGAAGACACAAATGGTAGAAATGTACCATTAGAGCATTTCTGGCATTCGTTACTCATAACATAACTGTGCCTATGACTTTTTCACTATGTAATAGTCTCCCAAGATGCACAATGCAACTGTTTCTCTCTCCCCAACCCCCACAGCAGCTCGCTTTGTGTGTGTCTCACTTCGAGGACACTGTGCATGAAGTCCTATTCTCACCCCAAGAGAGAGCAGAAGCAGATGTCCCTGTATGTCAGTCTTGGTGTAAGACCACACAGCCAGGGAAACCTACACACAGCAGAGGGGTAGTGAGGTCCACCAGAGCCCTTAAAGGTAACTACTGTCGTCCTCCTGCAGCAGGACAGAACTCTGTGAGGGGTGTTAGCCCGTCGATGCTGTGCATTGACTGCCCCCACTGTCCCACCCAAGGCCAGCCCTCAATTTATTGTCTCTTTCCTATGACATCACTTCCTGGTACCAGTTTTTCTAAGTCCCCACTTCTCCATTAGCAGGTTATACTCGCCAGCCACTAGAGGGTATTTTCCTGCTTGCTTCCTATTCACTTTGAATTCCCATTTCCTCTCCTAACCCTTGAGTCCTTCTATCCACCCCTTCACTCTCATCCCTGCTTAGTCCCCATCACTGCTCCATACCTCTATCCTTAACCTGAGCTACTACGCTGCTACTATACACCTTTCCCCCTGCTATCCACCTCCCAGCCCAACTTTCCATTTCCCCTGTGACCACTAGGAGTTGCTATTTCATGCCCTCCACTCAGCTTCAGACCTAGCCTACTCCAGCCCTCCAAATGCATGGATTTCCCTTTTATCCTAGCCCAAGGACACTCACACCCCCAAGGGTCTTGAACCTGGTACCCCGCACACCAAATTCCACAGCACTACCACTACTCCAAAGTGGCAGCCACCCTCTTAGAAGCACAGCCGAGACCCTTATACAATCCACCACTATTATAAATATAGGCATCATGCATACATATCCCCATCTACAGCGCCTCACTATTTTAGCCATCCTGGTGCTTGCCTTTCTCCAGCCAGATCACAAACCCAGCCCTCAGAGGGCAGCACCCCTAGACCACCCTATCTTATCTCAACCCCCCACTCTTGCCTCATGCCCTAGGCCCCAGCACCCACCACCTGGCAGCCCTCCCAACCCCTATGCCTACTTAGGCCCTCCCTGGACCCACCTCCTCACTGCATTCCTACCCTTCATGCTCTACCCATTCCCTATAACCCGTGTGGCCTCACCCTTATCTCAATGTCCAGCTAAGGATGCCTGTGGCTACTGCCCCCCCCAGTTAAAATTATTACTCTGCTACTGCCACTCTCTGGAAATGTCCACCCCAATCCAGGCCCTACTCCCACCAGCCCACCCAAGACATTGTCTTCAGGACTCCACATTGCCTCCCTGAATATCTGCAGCTTGCAGAAAAAAATCTGCTGCACTCCAGTGCTGGGTTATTCTACTCCAGCCTGACATCATTGCTCTTTTGGAGACCTGTTTTTTCAAATCCACCCCCAGCTCCTTTGTCTTACTTCCTGGGTGTACCCACTACCGGGAGGATGTTATCAGCTATGCTGTTTTCATACATGACACTATTGTTGGTAATGCACTCCCTGCCCCCAAGCTTGATAATAGTGCCCAGGCCCTCACCCTCAAACTCATTCCTGATCCCTCTAGGGGACTGCGCTACCTCACAGTCTCCTATGTTCCCCCAAGGAATCAGAACCTGGCAATCTTGTCTCTTGCAGATTATCTCACCACCCTCCCCCACAAAGCAGAACAAGTCCTTGTTGGGGACCTCAATGTCAATTGGCTTAGTCCCTCCACCTCCCATGCAAGGGACACCATTGCTGCCCTTGACCTGACCCAACTAGTCTCCCTGCCCACTAGACTCAGTCCCTTCAGTGGAATCAGAACCCTCCTGGATGTCATAGTCACCAACCGCCCCCGCAAATTCCAGGACATACAAATCCTCCCTGACTCTTTAAGTGACCACTCCCCTATGGTCCACCTCTACCCCCAAAACAGTAACCCAAACCACCCTACTCAGATGCCTCCACCTGGGTGGCCTGAATAAACTGAAGCAATTCCTTGCCCAGATCGACTGGTCCCCCATCAACCAGGCACCCAGTATTGACTCTGCCCTTGACCTTTTCACACAGGCTTTTGCCAAGGCCTGTGATCTCTACATACTGCTTACCAGACTCTATACCAAAAAGCAAAATGCACCATGAGTCACCCCCCCACTCCAAAAATTCAGGGAAAGGGATAACCTCTGGCACCTAGCAACTGAGACCGGCAGAACGGCGGACAGACAAGCCTACAATGCTGCATGGAATAGGTGCACATGGGCCATCCGTAAGGCCAAGGCTGCTCAACACCAGGCCACCCTCACCTCCTCATGGGGGTCTGCCTAGACATTTTGGGACAATATTAAAGAACTGAACTGGAAATCTTTCTCCCCTCCCTGCTTACTATTGACAGTTCTATTACCACTGACCCCTTAACATAGCTCTGTCCTTCCCAGAAATTTCTTCGACCCAGCTTCCAATTCACAGCCCCCTGTCCTTTAACGTCCCCAGTTGTACTTGCACAAAATATCTACCCATGAAGCTAGACTGTTCCTTCCAAAAGCATTAGGCAGCAGCAACCCAAACAATGACTCCTGGATCCCAAAATACTATGACTGGCCCTGGATGACATCCTAGTCCCACTTACAAGCTTACTAAACCGATCCCTCTGCCTTGGTCAATTTCCCAGTGTTTGAAAAATGGCTGTTGTCACACCTATTCATAAAGGTGGGGACAGGTCCACCCCCAGCAACTATCAGCCAATTTCCACTCTTCCCCCACTCTCCAAAGCCATAGAAAAAGTGGTGGCTACACAGTTCACCAAGTATCTGACTAAATATGCTGTTCTGTGCCCAGAGCAACATGGTTTCAGTGTAGGCCATAGCACTGGTACAGCCTTACTGGAATTCTCCAACTTTCTGCACTCCTCTCTTGACTCTGGCAACCTTGCTAGAGCAGTGTTCATTGACCTCTCAAAGGCCTTTGACACTGTCTACCATCCCCTCCTACTTGACGCCCTCTACCATATCGGTTTCTCTACTGGTCCCCTCGCCTGGTGCTCTAGCTACCTAGCAGCCCATTCCCAGTGTGTCAAAATCAATGGAACACTGTCAGAGACCCACCCTGTCCACTCCAGGGTCCCCAAGGGCTCCATCCTGGGCCCTCTACTTTTTAGACTCTACCTAAACACTCTGCCCAGTGCCTGCTCCAGCAAAATTCTTCTGTATGCAGATGATGCCATTCTTTATGCCTCTCACCGAAATGCTGCCTCCCTCCAGTACTCTCTCCAACACACCTTCAACCAAGCAGAAAGCTGGTTCAAGGAGTACAGACTTGTCATTAATCTCAAAAAGACCAAGTCGATGCTCTTCTCCCACCATCAAAATAAAGCAAGAAATAACCCACTCCTCATCCTCCCGAGCACTTAACACCTGCTTGAGCAAGTGCACACCTACAAATATCTTGGGATTACTTTTGACACTGCCCTCGCCTTTCACGCCCACATTAATGCCCTTGTGTCTGCCACCAACACCCGGATTGGCCTCCTGTACCACCATAGGTACTGCTTTCCACCCGATGCTATCCGACTGGCCATCACATCCTCAGTACTGTCCCTAATGGATTATAGCTTACCAGTATATGGAGCCGCTGATTACACGGCACTCAATAAGATCCGACTCACTCTGAACAAGGCCATTAGATTACTGACCAGTGTCCCCAGGCTCACCCATATCTGTCATCTGTATTCCACTGCTAATCTCCTCAACCTGGAAAAACATCTCCACTACCAAACCTGCCTCCTAGCCAAGAAAATTCTGCTCGGGATCTTCCCCCGGTATCTGCCTCCCTCCAACATACCTCCCCCACAGTCTCCACCTGCAGCTCAGACAAGGCCACCCTACTGGTACCCAGAACTAGGACCTCCCTTGCTCAGAGATACTTTTGCTATAGGGCCCCTTCCTGGTTTAACACTCTCCCTATAACCATCACTAACACTCCCAAAATTTCCTCCTTCAAAACTGCTCTTCAGAACCACCTGTTCAACACCCACTGCTGTTCCTGTTACTAACAGGCTGCTCGCATATCGCTAAGTGTACTTCGACAAAGTCCTTCGGACTGCCTCCTCCACCCACTTCCCCCTCCACTCACCTAGTTTCCTTCATTCCCCCCTGCCAGACATCTGTATTTATGTAACTACTGGTTTATGAAATGTACAAAATATATGTAACAATGTCTGTATATTACTGTGTAAAATCTATATAAATCTGTATGTCAACCTACCGTAGTATTGTAACACTGTTGTCCCCTCTGTGATGAGGTACCTTTGTAAATAAGCCTCTGGCTCAAAGGTTGCAAATCTGATTGTACAAATAAATTAATTAATTAATTTAAAAAAAAAAATTCTGAAAACCGATATTGCTCTCTTTCAGTAATTATTTTTTTACAACATGCACACTGGCACCCTTGCTCTCCCCCCCCCCCCCAATCCACTCACAATGCGGCTCACAGAGAAAGACTGAAAGGAGATGTCCCAGTGTCAACCCAACAGAGACAGTAAGGAAATGCCCCAGTCCTTTGCACTTTTATGTCAGTGTTACTTGTGCACAGAGTGAGATAGTGTGCACTGGAACACGCTGCTGCGGTCACTAGCACTGCACTGTCACTCTGCATCATTCTCTCTGTTGGACATCGACCTCTGCTCCCAGCCACTGAAAGGAAATCTCTGCAGGACTTCTCAATGCCAGTCTCAGCACTCTTGCTGTCACTGCATCTCTCTCTATGTGCTGTGTGGTCAGTCAGTGTGGTTCTGGTTTGCCCTTCACACTGTCAGGCTTGCTGTGTCTCTCGCACTGCTGGAAATGGGGGGAACAGAGAACTCTCGCTGTCTGTCTCTGACAGTGGGGAACAGGGGGATGCGGGATGAGTGTTCTGCCTGCAGGACACAGACCATCAGTCTTGACTGCTGAGAGGGAAAAGTCTGCTGGACTCCTGAATTACATGTCTGCTTCTCACACACACTGTCTCTCTCTCTCTTTAGTTGCAGGGCTGGGAGCGGCTGATCATCATGGTTGCGGTCACTGTCAGTGCGGGGCATCCAGCAGATGGAGACAGGCTGACAGAGAGCGAGCAGAGAGCACACAAACTGCATCTTTTACTGGAAGCTGGGGACTTGAGGGAGAGAGAGAGTGGCACACTGCGATGCTGTAACAGTGATCGGTGCACCCTTGCCAGGGGGACAATATCATGCTGCTGCACTCACTCACTCCCTCACTAACTATCTTCCAACTCTGTTCTCTCACTGTCAGTGTCTCTCTCTTGCTCTCTGTCTGCTGTACCCTGCTTCAGCCTTTTTAAATGGCTGACTTTCACTTCTGTGGTGTGAGGGACAGAAGGTAATGAGGGCTGGTGTGCCCTACGATGCGACTTAATGCCGCTTCACAGCAACTGTGCCTATACTGTTGCTTAATGCATGGCCACACACACTAAGTGCACAAATGGGGTTCCACATTTTTATCAACCCATGTTATAAGGAAAGTTACTAAAAATCACAGCTCTACCTCTGTAAAATTCACTAGAAACCAGTACTTGCTGAATCAATGATCCTGGATGCACCACTGTCATATGGGACAGTAGGCTCTGCAGGAAAACCAAGAGCAATAAAAAAACTGGAACATTGAAATTCCCAGGTGTCATAAAACTAGTAGGCAAATTTAGAAAAAAAACTGATAACAGCAAACTAGGTCATGGGGTTGGTATCAGTCTAGGGGCATGAGGTGGTAGTTTCAGGGCCTAGGTGGGTATTAGTTGCAGAGCTATAGGGTGGGTTGTTTTTTTCATGGCATGGTGGAGATCCGTAGTTTAGGGGCTACTTGATGTAGCAATTAAAGGGCTATATGGAGAACAGTGGACTCAGTGTCATATTAGGATAGTAGTTTTCATGGGTGCAGGGTTCTGTGTACTAAACACATACACTGTAATTACTGCTCTTGACATTGAATGACTTAGTCTGTTTATTCTGTATATGTGTGTGTATATATATATATATTATATATATATATATATATATATATATATATATGTGTATATTACCTCTTACTGCTTACTGTAGACTATCTATGGTCACCTGGCTCTTCTGTTACTCTGTACATTGACCTACTTGTTGTTATGTACCCTGTTTGAACCTGTATTTTCATTGTACTCTCCTGGGTCCTACCTGAAAATAGGCACATAACTTGTCTCCTGTACCTACCTAATCAACAAAAAGCTAAATAAATAAATAAGCTGGATACCCACTCTTTAATAACCCACATTGAGCAAATGAGGGCTAACAGACATTAATTAATTTGCCCAAAGCATTTAAGTTTGACACTAATATTGCAAGAAAAGCTGGGTTTGTCAAATTGAATAGCACTGTCAAAATCCATACAGAATATAAGAACCATGTTAAGATAATATGAACCAAAAGTCTTGGGAAAGAAAATTATGTTCATTATTAAAAAGTTCGCGGTTTGCAGCGCAGAGGTGAAATTGTCTGTTCTCTGCACACATAAGGTACACATAATCAAAAATTATGCACCTTAGGTACACAGGGTAAAAACTGAAGTACAGAGGTACTTTTCTCTCCACAGCGTGACAAGCATCCTTAACAACTGCAGTTGGGAGGTGGGGTGGGAGAGAGATCTCAGACGCCATTGCCCCTGCCATTGAGGTTAACGGTGCGGAAGAATACAAAAAATTTCATTGAGGAGCATTATAAAAGTTATTAACTGGAACATTAACAGAAGAGTAACTTGTAAAAAAATGCAATATTACAATATTCACATGGATGGCAGAGCGTGGTAGAGCTATAAAATCCAACATTAAAATCTTCTACTGCCTAGATAACCTAGTTAACATACAAACATGTTGTAAGGAACTACTTTTCTTCACAGCTCAGGGATATCTCTTAAATGATGGCGCTCTGAAGCGGCCATGCCCTCCTTTTGAAAATGAGACTAGCCCTTCAGCTCATTCAAAACGTTGCTGTTCGCATTTACACACGGGGGGTGTGAATCAGAAACTGTTCTGTGCCCTGGTTTCTAAAGTAAAGCAACAGTCACGGCTCCCTCCTGACTTGGTTGTACTGGTTTGGTGTCCCAGTGAAAGATATTCAGGAGAGAGATTCTACAAATGTAGGGTCCAGCAGCTCCAGGCCTGCTGCTGTCTGGTCCAACATAGTTGTTGGCGGCGGTGGTGGTGGTGTGTGTGTGCGTGTGTGTGTGTGTGTGTGTGTGTGTGTGTGTGTGTGTGTGTTTGGGGGGGGGTTACTCCTTAGGGTGGTTTATTTGTCTATATGCCTACGTTTTTAATAATGTATGTGAATTGTGTCTCCCATAATTTAATCCAAGTCACCCTTGCAAAAAAAGTGATTGTTCTTAATGATACACCTGATAATATAAAGGTTAAAATAAATGAAAGAGTTTGGAAATATATGCTGTGCGTTCATAATATCTTCTGCACCTTAGGTTTCTCCATGCACAACATTGTTTGAAGCTGCCAGAACAAAACAAGGAAGTGAAGTGATGATTTGCGCCTTGTCCTGCGAATCTTTTGCCGCACTGGCAGAATAGCCTATAGGTTAGAGACGCTGTGAATGAGCTTGGTGCATCCAACAAACCTGGGTTTGATTCCCACAACCTCCAGTTGCGTACTGTGTTACTTTGAACTCCGGGTCGCCGCTGAAAATAGGCACTGGTTCCTAGTTGTCCTTAACCGGTTACCAAATAAAAAACTTTGAATGGCGGTATAGAACAATGGAGGGGCGATGGCAAAGCTAGAGTTTATGTATTTTTTTCCACCTGATTGAGCTGGTGTTTTTCTCCTCTGAATCGACAGTCCCGCATACCGCACTAAAATAAGGGCATGGCTTGTTGGAAGGGGGGGGGGGGTCAAGAGCTAAGGAAATCAGCTTTGCTGACCCAAATAATGCCACTACCTGTATCACTATTAATATAAATAGTCCCAGTCATAACCATGATTCTAATAATACACTTGATGTGCCCCTCTTCCCAGACATGCCTTTTGCTGGCAAACCTGTCCAGAACTTCTCATGATTAACAGCAAGATCAATTCGTATAGCGTATTATTATGTACACTAATTATTAAAATGATTACTGGGTTTCGTTTCCTATATCAATAAGATTCAGTGATGTCTGAGGGAGACCGCAAAGGAACCAGAGTACAAAAGTTAAGGTTAAAGTGACTTATGTTCCTTTCCCCCACTACGATTTAAAGCAGCAGTGCAACGAAAAATGTTTGTCCAAGAACTCAGTTTCGGCTATAATTACTAAATATATTACCATCCCTGCCACATTTACATGTCTAGGTACCTCCTATGCTGTACACCTTGAATTTATTTTTGTCGTTGTTAATTTTCTCGATCCTAATCCTTGCCAGATTTAAAATACTATATTTCTAAGCCAAATGTGGTGGCCATTTTTTTCTTAAGAATTACACTAAATGCACTGATAAACTACAGAAATGTTGATGGAACTAGAACATTTTTATAACTAAATAAAACTGAAAGACCCCTGGGAAAAGGTAAGGTCAAATGTTGCCCGATTTCGTTGAGCTGCCTCTCGCTCTGGGTGTTTGACTTTCTTGTCCCAGTCTTTTTTGGGGCTGATGGATGGAGTGTGGGGGCAGCAGCACCTCTGTCTCTACAGCTTTCAGCTGCCTCAAACGTCTCTGAAACTCAATGTGCCCCATGGGGGCTGAGAAAAGGGAGAGAGACAGTTTCTGTGAACGTGTTATTCCGGAGTCTGAGACGATGATAAATATGATAATTTGTATAAAATTTGAATGGATTCTTCTTTTCAAGGCGAGCGGCTGCGATGATGAATGTTCCTGATCTTCAGATAGATGGCTGATAAAAAGTGTATTGAATTGTTAAAAGTGATTTTAATTTCAAATCCCGAATACCTGCAGATGTCGAGCACTAATAATAATCACCATAATGAGAATAGCTTTCCATGGAAAGGGAAAGTGTCTTTTTAAAGCAGCATTTCGCTCGACTTCATCGCTCCGTTAGTCTTCTGTGCTAAATATTAATCTGGTGATATAGCACAACTCCAGTACATAAAAATTGCTATATGTTTTAAAGTTCATTTAAAGGCTCCTTTACCTAATAGGCACATCTCCTGTTACAAATGAACTAATCCGTGGAATTGCGGGATGAATATTTAATAAGACTGGACACAGAGGGGTTTTGAGTGATATAAACATTTCAGGTTAAAACTCCCTTTTTCTGGACAGAGTTGCTTAAGATCATCAGTTTGTAAAACATGCTTTAAAGAAGCTGCTATGCTGCTGTGATTTATATAGGATTATAGCAAAAGATGCACTACCATGCATCTTTTTTATAATTTTATTTTATTTGGGTCTAGTCTCCGTGTCTGTTGTTATGAGCCGGTATATTTCTTAAAATCTTATTTCTGACCCTAGTATGTTCTTCACTGAAGCTCCCAATACCCAACAAGTTGGGTTATACACGCCATTGAAAAGCCCTGCAGTAATCTCCAGCGTTTTGCATGCTTAACTAGCTAAAGTGGCATTTTCCCTGCTAATATTTCATGTCAAACGGAATTTTTAACTCTAGTAACATGAAATCAATGACCTGGCAGTGCAATCTAATTAGTGATCACTCCAAACCAGCCAGCAGATTAGGAAATAAACATTCAAATGGGGGAGGGGGTAAAAGTCACACAGCATTACAAAAAAAAAAAACTCTTTAACTGCCTTTTTTGTTACTGATAATTGTTGAGATCTCCTTTCTTGCTTGAAGTCGCCCTGCTTCTGTGTTTTGGAAGCGGACCATTGTGATCCTATGCCCCTAGTAATTATTGGGAAAGTTCATAATACGTAACATTTATGGTATTAATGTTCAGTACTTGTTTGGATGTTTATATGAAGTTTGTTTCTTTTCTTCTTTTTTTTTCTCAGTCCAAGTGTGAGTTTTCCATGTGATGTTTTTTTTTTTTTTGAAACGCTACACTGCCCATAAGTTCGCACAACTACTGAGCTGTACGAAACGTTATGTATTTTTTTTTATTAGTGTATGTCTGACAAGAACAGCGCTCGTGTAGTAATGACCATGTAATACCTGCTACTGGACAAACGGTGTTATTTCGTACAACTCTTGGAAACTGAAAGTTGAAAGTTGGGATACTAATAGCCCATACACTTTCTGTAATGAAATTAAGTGTATATCCAATTCACCATTAATGTGTATTGTAGAAGGTCTAACCTTTGGTATATGATTTGGCAAATGTGAGACTGATGTGGAACAGAATGCGATAACAAATAACATGCTCAGGGGGCGTTGGCGTAATTACCTTTTAAGACCATCTTTTAATAGAAATCATTTACCAGTTTTACAGCTCAGACAGAGGGCATAGTAAGCAGAACGCTATATGATATGTTTCTTTAGACTGTCTAAAAGTTTCTTCCAAAACACTGACACAGTTTCCGTTTTCGCTACATTTTCTCAAACTACAGTGAAGATCATATTATTCTTTCACGATCAGTTCTTATGACACTTTAAAAGCATCTCTTTCTGTCTGTCTGTTCTCTCTCTCTCTCTCTCTCTCTCTCTCTCTCTCTCTCTCTCTCTCTCTCTCTCTCTCTCTCTCTCTCTCTCTCTCTCTCTCTCTCTAATTTTCTTTCAGGGTTTCTGGGGTTGTTCCGTCGCTCGGCCTCTGCGAGATTTACATTTTCCATCTCGAAGTTCTGCAGCCTCTCTAAAACATGATGTTGATGATGTCTTCATATACCACGGATTTCTTACCCCGGCACTGTCCGCAGCCTGTAGATGTGTTTCTAATATTAAGAGCATCAGCCTGCCAAGCAGCTCCCAGCTTCAGTCACCTGGATAAGGGCAACAACAAAAAAAGTTGCAACTGGTGCAAATATTACAGGAACTCCCCATCTCGACAAAAGTAGTTGTACTATGTTAAGAGAAAATTATGTTGCTAGAGATGGGAAGAAATTCTGATTAAAAAGGAAATATTAATATAGTACAATATGTAAATGTGTGTGTGTGTGTGTGTGTGTGCGTGCGTGCGTGCGTGCGTGCGTGTACGATACTGGGAAAACAAATTAGATTATTTTGGGATAAATATTCTTTTTTACTTAGAACACGGTATTTCCCTTCAAACTTATTTCCAATTAAAATCTGGAACTAGAACTGGACCAGATACAGAGTTGACAATGGAAAAGGCAGTTTTAAGCTAAAGAAAGGTAAACACTAATACAAGCATTACCAACGGTGTGCTATAATGCAAATACATAATGGGTTGCATTGGAATAACACATCTTCACAGGTAAGTGGAAGATCCTGTATAACTTAACTCCTGGCTTTGCCACTCCTGAGTTATGGGTCTTGCCACACACACTAGTGGAGATAAACGTGTTATTCCCTGCTACCTATAGTGTATTCCATATTTCTGCCTATATGTCTGTGTGTGTGTGCGTGTGTGTGTGTGTGTGTGTGTGTGCACGTGCGTGCGTGCGTGCGTGCGCAGAAAGAGATTAGAATATCACTAAGGAAATGATCAAGTTCATGTCAAGTGTTTCCTCTTTTTGAAAAATTGTGTGCAATTTCAGTGTTAAATCAAATCCTGGAACCACCAAACGATTTTCTAGGGTGTCTGTCTACGAGCACCTCGTCTTTTTTTTGACCTGGGGTGCTTCATGTTCCACAAAAATGTAATGGAGGAAGTGTAAAAACTTTTTCTGTCCTTATGAAATCCTGTCATTGTCAAACTTGTATGGAGGTGTGGAGGAGGCTGCCATCCTAAATGCACTATCCCTGGACGATCTAGATTCACTTGGATTTTTTTTTTTGGCGTGAGGGGCATGTTTTCACCCGGAAGCCGCTGAAATCCCAAAGCTTCTCGGCCACTCTCAATTCCAGACAGAAAAAAATAAAATAAAATCAGCGAGCTATCTTTAATCATTGACTTCAGGGCACATTGAACATCTTCTCTCAAATCTGCATATTTTATGAAGTGGCCAAAACGTGTGCTGTGTAACTAATTTTGATTCCTATAGTGCTGAAGAAGAAATGAGATATTGGATCGCAATTAACTATTCTCACCCCGCGGCTATGTTGACGGCTACATTACAAAAAAATCTTATCAGTTGGGATGGGGACGACTAGAATTTTGAGTTTGGCTACCTTTTTTACAGCCAGTATCATGGGGTCATATGGAAATAAAGTCTGACCAGGAAGCAGTGGCCCCTGTGATTATTTCTGAGGGGATGTCTTGAAGACAAATTGGTTCTCTTTTTCATTCTGAAGGTTTGAGACAGAACAGCAAAATCTTCATCGGACAGAAGATGTAAATCTAATGAAAAGGTAAATGTCACCCCTCCCCCAAGTCTTTTAGGACTTTATAACGGGTTGGATTTATAGGTTGCATTTAACATGCAACTAAATTGCATTTGGAATACCACCCACAAACCCCAATTCCTTGCTGCGAGTATAAATGTACTAATCATATAGTTTACATATCAAAAAAGCATTACTTTAAAACTGGGCCATAAGTGAAGGGCAGTACCATTTTCATATTTTTAATTTATTTCAAGCATGATGTATTATGTGCCAGAGGTGTATAGCTGGGTTTGAGGCACTGTATAGAACTAGTTTTAAAGGTTGATGGTGAGAACCAATAAACAGTTTCAATGAATTAAAATAAGGTTCACTGCTCCAATTATTTAAGGGAATTTATGATTTAAAAAAGCACGCATAACTGGCAAGTAAATGCAAATGAATGACAAAACAAAAACATTTTAAGACAGAGGCACAAAATAAACTGGAGGACAAAAATATGTGTTCTGATAAACTCAGCACTGTAGCCTTAAAAATTGCATACTCGCCTGTGGTATAAATTAAAAGCATGGCCCTGCGACAAAATGGCTTTGCAAGTTTTAAATGTGTCAGTTCTGAAAGTTGCTTGCAACAGGAACAAATTAGACAGGGCCAAGTCACAGAAAAAAAAATCCTAAGTATTATTTCCCATGTTATTTATTTGTAACAAAAAAGTGTCCTCAAAATTACAAATACTGGTTGTAAAATAATGTAGTCCGAATTATTTAAGAAAGTAAATGAATCCTAACTGCTCTTGAGAACTGATATCACTAAGTCCAGATTTGCAAGGTAAACAAATTATTAAATCCGAATTCTCCTGCTAAAAGACAGGTGGTTAAATTCTAATTGACGCAACCAAAGCTTGTCATAAGACATGATTTGGTATTATATAGGATCGCAGCAGGGGAAAATTCCGCCTACCAACTTTTCATGGAAAATATTGAAATTAAAGAATTTGTATGTTGGTGGCACAAATAATCATCAGTCGTCTGTGTCTGTCTGTTTGTCTACACACGAAACGTAGGACAGATAGATAGATAGATAGATAGATAGATAGATAGATAGATAGATAGATAGATAGATAGATTTTTTTCTATAACGTAGCCCCCACCCCCACCCCCGACGTGTGTGTGTAATAAATATATAAAAGCTATAAAGAAGGAACGGACATTTTAGTTTCTACTTTATTGTGACATTAGGGCTAGGTTCCTGTCCCCAGTAATGTGCATTGCCCTCAGCAGGTGCCCCCGCCCTGCGAAGCAGCGTTCCCAGAGTTGTTTGCTTCCAGCACCACTTCAGGGGCAGCCAGCCTGAACTAAGTTCGTTTGCTGCAATGCAAACTCAGGTTAATGAACTAGAAGAGCAGGAGCTCTCCAGCCTCCGAACTTGTTGGGTTATTCAGACGGCAGCAGCACACTGCAGGAAAGGAGTTCTTGTGCAGGCCATTCTGCTTGGGTGTCTGCATGTCAGTCACTCAGTCAGCATGACTGCCTATTGTCTGTCTGTCTAGTTAGCTAGCCATTTATTTAGCAAGCTATCAGTCTATCTTTATATTCACAAGTTTTCTTTCTTTAAAAATCACACTTCATAATCACTGTATGTCACTTGGTTCGAAACCAAGTACTATATTATTAAGTGAAAGTGAAAGGCATGAAATTAAATAGTGTGGGATATGATCATTTATGTGTACCAAATTATCACGCAGCTGCCTATTTAGTGCATAAAAGAACCATTAAATACTAGTGTTTCAGGAGTTTCAAGAAAGTGTTTCAAAGCCTTCTAATTCATGGCCTACTTATACAGTACAGGGAGATCCCACTGTGTGGCCACATTTGGCCATATAATAACACTGTGTGTACCTCCCTGTAAGGGAGTGCACCTTCAGCTGTTTTGTTTGTATGTTTGTTTTTGGGGGTAGCTGGGGGGAGAAGGGGCTGCTGTCTTGTAACTGTGTCCACACCATCAGAAGTGGTGACTCAAGAACTCTTGTAGCTGCTGGCGTTCCGTTAATAGACCCCTCCCCCAACACACACACACACACACACACACACACACACACACACACACACACACACCATGTGCCTGGGGTAAGGGGAACGTGGGACCTGAAACAGAGGAACCCATGCACTTTACCAAACCCAAACAGTTGAATAAGTAGCAGTCCAGAGCTGAGAGGATGCTGTTGTTGCACTGCCCCTTCTGGTCACAAGGACGAATAACCGAGATCAGAAGACTACCAACTCTCTTAACTGTTAGTGTTATGACTTTGGCACGCTTGTGTCCGAATTATAATATGGTGCAACTTTGTCAAGTATATACTAATATGTGGTTCGAAGTGTGCATCTCTGTTAACGTGAAACACTTCTTAACAGTGTGGGTAGTGCTTCTAACAAAGGTTAACGTCAATGCATATATTGCCTTTCATATTTTTGTTTTAAAGATAGAATAGTCGTCTGGAAATGCAGAATTATTTTAAACCCTCTCCTTGAAGCCTCAAGGCACTGATTAAAGAGAGACTGAAAGAGTCACGATGGGCAGTTAAAAAATCGGCTTTGCTCCTTTTACTTTTGTTACATCTTCAGATGAAATCCCACATTTCCAGGTCCACTGGAACTTCCATTTCTCTCTGCATCTAAATACAGCCGAGAGGGCGTTTCTTAATCTTTTAGTCAAATTTCAAAAGGTTTCTTAACATTCCAGTTGTGATGCGGTTTTAAATTGCAAATGAGAATGTGGGTTTTTGGGTTAATAATTTCCCGGAGCTGGAGGGGGCTAGACATAGTCGGGAGTATCTGACGGATTCTAGGCTCAGGGTAGCAAAAGTAATTTAAAAACGTCATTCTCAATTAAAAACTGTATGACGAAAGGACTACAGTTTTTTATTTGTTTTTGTTTATTCGCAAGTTCCCCCCCCCCCAGTCTTTTTATTTTCCTATATAAAAAAAACAGGCTAAGAGCATCAACCCGAGATGGGCAAAGCTGCCAAAACTTTCTTAAAAAGCTACTGTACTACCTAAAACTGATATTAGTTTTTCAAAAGCAGTAAACCATTATATTTTATATCTGAGGTGTTTTTACTTTCCCTTTAGTTAATTAGAAGATTGTTTACCTGATGTTAGTAAGTGTTATGTGTGGAACAGCAGTGAGCCTGGCAGCTGACATATCTATTTCTTAAACACATACACACACACACACACACACACACAAAACCATCAAAGTGCATCATCAACATTGTGACCTCACTGACTATAACAGCACTACTGTTTAGGACGAGCCACTAGCAGCTGCCAGGTAAGTCACCTGTGATGTCACTGTCAGTGAGATCACAATACTGATGATGTAGTTGGGGGAAAAGAGCTGGACAGGTCAGCTGCCAGGCTAAGAACTGTTCCACACATCCAGCACAATATTATAACATAAAAGATTTTCTGATGAGCAAAAGGAAAAAAGAAAAATAAGTTACAACTAACTACTTCTTAAAATGTTATTATTTTTCTATCTGCCTGTGCTGGATCCACTAGCTCTTTAAACCTAACACAAATAAAACATATTCACAACATGTGCATTTGAAGAAAGGGTAATATATATATTTTGGTTGGATAAAACACACTATTAAAAAGGCAATGTTTTGTTTTAAATGGAAAACAGGGATGGTATGTTAAAGTGTGTGCTTCAGCATATAGGACAGGCAGACACATATTTCTATAAACAAGGCTGAGGACAGACGTGTGGTACATTTGCTATGTGATGTTCATTACTATATAGTGCATAGTGCATTATACTTTTGTAGGGTCCATGGCAACGTTAAGGTAATATGGACTTACTTTCTTGTAAGCCTGAGTCTGTTTTTCATCTACTGCATTTTAAATCCCAAATTCCCCCTCGTTGGTTAAAAAGTAACTGCCTTAAGATCCCCACCCACCACCAACCTATTGCAACTGCCTTTTGTAAGACGAAACCAAATATGCATTTCTGCATTCTGTCAAGGCTGAAATGAGTAACAGCGTGAACTGCTATACTCACTATTTTAAGGGAAAGCTCAAATTTACGAAAAATGTGAGTTAATTTTATAAACATCTCATGGACTCGTACTGTCCCGCTTGCCATATAACTTTTGTAATATGTTTGACAGTAATCCTTTGAACTTTTGTAAGGAGCTTGTTTTTTTATTTTTATATTTCATGCAGTGCTGACACACTTAAGTTAAATATTTTCAAATGCGAAACTTGAGTTGCATTACATTATTTCCACAGTCAATTTTTGCATCTTTGGAGCGCAATCGTGTGCACAGTCACACAAACACACGTGTGTGTGTGTGTGTGTGTGTGTGTGTGTGTGTGTCGTACACACGTGTATATACACCCTCTCCAATCTCTCCGGTAATAAATGCTTTTCCCAGATGCTTGTTTGTTTCAGCGCCTGGACAATGATTGCAGTTTATGAAGTTCTAACAGGTTTTTGTCAGGAAGATCTTTCACACTGCAAGGCAGTCTGGCGTGACGGATTAAACATCAACTAGTTAAATAAAAATTAATTTCAACTGCCTTCTAACTTCTAATGTCATGTTGTTTATAACTAATGGACTGATTAGAGGATAAACACATCAGTGAGATGTCTTTTTATCGGTTTGTATATGGATTTGCAGATATATTTCAAGGGAATGTTATAATTAGCAACCTTCTCGGGAGTCTGTGGTTTGGAGTACATAGGGGTATTTTTTTCCGTATTTAATTTGCTTCCTAATAACAACCATTATATATTTTGATCGAACAATTATTTGTCTTATGTGACTATATGTAAGTGAAGATGAATCCTGGCCCTTTAGCAGTTTGCCTCAGTTCAGTTACGGCATTCCTTTTCTGCCTGCTGCTCGCGCTTGCAACTGTCCAGGCATCTGTCATTTTCATGTACACCTTGGTGGTGGTGGTGGTGTAACGAAAATGTCTTCATAAACAAAATTTTAATTCGCATAAATTTTTAGCATTAAAAAAAATACTGTACCATGTTAACTGGATGTTATTTGATATTCAAGGACCCAACCTTGTGTTGTTTATTACATTGCAATACTGTATATTAAGCCGTCTATAAACATCCTCTTAGTGTTTTTCCCATGCGCTATAGTTGCCCACATTTTGCCTCATCGGTTCCTCTCCTAAATATATAGTAGATGCGCTCCTAAATGTGTCAATCGTGGCCATTTTTATGGACAGAACAGTACCTAAAATAGTTTTCCTGCCACTGTATGTACCAATTGTTGTGTAATAAACTAGTGGACCCTTACTCAATAGTATAATTTGAAATAGAGTTAACACGTATTATCCCATATATAAACACGTGCTGGGATATATTTAATATGCATACACTACTCCCCTATAACTCGTATTGAAAGTCTCTTAAATGGGGAGATGATTTGGTGAAACAAAAAATCAGTCTGTCCTTTTTATCCGATGCAATAATTATGCTTGATTTTTTTATGACTAAATGATAACCGAGGTAGATTGTTAGGTGTGTGCTGCCAGAGGAACACAACCTCCTCCTCCTCCTCTCTCTGTTTGCAGGTTCAAAGCTGAGCTCAACCAATCGGCAGCTCCCAGGGACCACACCAAACTCCAGGCACAGTATCAACCTGCCTCTGAACTTTTTCTACCCCCCTCCAAACTTCAAAGAAGTTCTCCCACAGCATGCTCGGTGTCATTGCAGCACTTCCTAAAAATTCCGAATCCCACCTTTAAGTTCGGCGGAAATAAAAATCTAGTTCTCGAGTTCTTACCTTTCGGTACTTCTTATATCGGGAAGCCTGGGATGGGGCACAATTTCTGGTCTCTGATGCACCAACCACATACATCTTTCCACTGAATCTTCTAACAAGGCAAGTTTTTTTTTTGCTTTTTTTTTTTACTCTAGTGTTCTTTGTAACACGCGAAACGCTTTATTTGCTATGTAGTTTTTTCTTTCTCTCGCTCGCTTCATTTTTAGAAGTCCCCAAGTCCCTCCCAGCTCAATAAAGCAGTATTTTTTTCTTTCTTTCTGTCTTTTTTTTGTTTTGCTGTTATCTAAACCATTTAGGTTTTGGATGGTTGCTCATTGTTCTTGAGATTCAACGGGAGTCAGGCAGGATGCCCAACCGGGGAGCGAGTGCAGGAGGCTGGGCTGATCTACTGGGCTACGTCGGGGGAGACGGACCATTAGGCGGGGAGCAGAGCATGATGATGGCTCACAGCACCGCAGCCGGGCGAGCAGGTAAGGCGAGCTTTCTATTCTTTGGGGCTTTCACAAACCTAATGCCTCTCATGCTGCCTCTCTGCTGTATTGCGAGGTGAGATATGACTGCTGTTGACTGATAAAGATCATGCATTCAGCTTTGATAAAGGTGATTGTGGGTGACCTGCTGATGGGTGGCCCTAAAATAGCCACAGCTCTTTTTCTGGAAGGTATACATTGCACACACACACACACACACACACACACACCATTTACCTAAAACCCTCACCTCTGAACTTCCCCTTGAAAACAGAATCCAACCCCTTCAGTTTCTGAAACAACCAGGACCTTTATATCTTAAATATTACAACACAAAGATGATAATCGTTGCCAAACGTACCTTTCCAGAACTGTATTAGCTGGAGAAGAGGCATCTTAAAGCTAAATTATTTAACAACACTTCACATAAAAGAAGTAGTACTCATCCCAGCTGGTTTGTTGGTATTTCCAGCAAAATTATCAACACTACTTGTATTTTCCTCTTTTGCAGTTGGTGGTGCTAGGGCATACTACTCATGCTGTGTGAGTTTTTCATGAATTCCATTAATTTTTATATTCCTAACCACCCATTACATCAATGACCTCCCTCACCCATGCACAGATATTTTAGTGTGTGGTTATTTAGGATATGTTTACAATAACCGACGAATTTAGTAATTACCTGGAAGTGCTTTATCATAAGACATTGAAAGATAATAAAGCATTATAGCTAACTTCTGTCATACTCGAAAATCCATTCTGGTTTTAATTAGCAGTGGTTTTTTAATTCGTCAGGCTCTTCCATTTTCCAGACTTCAGTGCACGATCTGCACGAATAGGACTTATTTAATTAAAATTAAGTTAATTGCAATACCCCTCGCCTCACATAACCTTAACACCGCATGAGAAGAGTCGTCAAAAATAGGGACAACATTAAAAACCGAATGGTTAGAAAGGATAATAAATTATTGCAAAGTCATTGTTTAGTCAATTGAATATAGGCCATGTTTCAAAGGTTGAGTGAAGGTACAGACGTTCTGTTTTACTAAACTGTTATTGAAATGTATAGGATTGGGAGGACTCGAGGTTTAACTCAACATATTAACAGAAGGATGCAGTTGACGTTGGTTGCATGTTTGCTTCTGTAGTAATAGCAACGATTACAAATAAAATTAGAATGTGGAGATTTAAGTCTAAACTAAATATATATGTAACAATATTAGACTAATGTAATGGTTAGCATATACAATACATCCCTTCTTCCTGTCAGGTTTCTTTGGAGAAAAAAATGTCCGTTTTCTTTAAACTGTTCATTAGATAGCATAGATCAGTTGGTAATCCCCTTCCATTTTGAGTTTAAATAGGGAGATCAATAGAAAACAGTTGTAATGATCTAATTAATTATGGCAAAATTAAAAGCGAGTACAAAATCAATCTCTGATGGTGTTGAAGATGGAATTAAATTGATGGTCCATCTGTTCTCCTCATAGACCGTATAAATATGCAGCCCAAGGACGCATCTAATAACAGTAGCACTCCTTTGCTTTTCCCCTGCTTTAGTTACATTCAAAGGAATCTCTTGTTGTTTTTTTCAGGATTGAATTACGAACATATATAAGCCGAAATAAGTTTATGTTTAATGCACCGAACTGGAAACTTCCACGGTTAAAATTTACTGACGATTACCATATATTATATCCCAGCTCTACACACACGCACACACACACACACACACACACACACGCGCGCGCGGCAATTATGTTTCTTCTAGAGGGCTAAATCAATTAATTGCCCACCCATCTGTTTAGTCTTCTACAAATACAGTACAAAAGAAAATCTTCAAAAAGATCTCAATGGATGTTAAGGAGTTTAGTAACCTAGATCAGTGTGGTGAGGTGATAAACACGGGACATCATTCATGGTGTATGTGTATCCTGTCTGGCAACTTCCTTCAACACATTTAATAGAACATTCGGGTCAGTGGGGATAAAGCCCACCACCTCATTACTCTCCCTAGTGAACATAGCTAATGTCACGTTAACCGAATGTGGTTTATACTCTGACGAATGATGACCTGTTCTCATATAATGCACAGGCATTGATTTCTTCCGTTCATTTCCCCAAAGCACTTCTGAAGCTGTAAGTTGTGTCCTGTTATAGAAAATGGACTAACACTCTATCGCTTTCAGTACAACCTGTGCGACAACTCTATAGTTATTTTTACTTGTATTACGTTCCTGTATTAAAATAAAATATCCACCTGAATATACGTGCGTGTGTGTGTGTGTGTGTGTGTATGTGTCATACAAAATTACATAAACTACCACTGATTAATTTCCTCTGTGTCATTATCCCTTCAGCACATGATATATTACATTTGAAGAAACTCGTCAGAGCATTTCATTACACTATGATATTAAATATATTGTATCAGACACAGTGTTATTAGTTCAGTAGTTCACTCCTTCCTGTATAACACAATTCTAACAAATTCAACCATACACCACAACTCTGAAAGGAGAACTCCCTTTCCAGGTTCCAATTAAAAAATCAACAACTATGTTTTTTGTTCTTTAAAACTTTTTTTACATTTAAAACTAAGGGTGCTTCACTCAGTACTTGTATTTGATGGTCGTTTTGCTTGGCTTCATAGTTTTGTGTTACACTTTTCATTTAACTGATGGTTAACATTCATCATTTTAGTCAATATTGCCTCTGTATATCGAAGGTAGCTCACTCTGTGACGAGCCACAAGCGCCAGTATGATGTAATAACTGATCTGCTGAAAATATAGATTGCTTGACATATCCTGATGTAAATTGCACTTGCCCATTTTTTTTAGTTTATTCAACACTCCCTTAGTCTTGAATAAACCCAGTGGATGAAAACCCTGGTCAGACAAGATTCTTAATTTTTCTACCACAGAAATCAAGGACAGATAAGGCACAGTAACTTAATGAGCTAGAGGAAATACTTTCCTCCACCAGTCTGTCTGTCTGTCTAGCACACGTGTATATACACACACACACACACATTCACGAGCGCGTGCCCTTTTTTAAGGCTTTTCTTTACTTAAACGGAAAGCTATGACCATAAGGATTTTCATAGTTACAGAATAGGCAACACAGCGATGTAGAAGGTTGTATGCTCAACTTACACCCAATGAATCCAGCGACCAAACTGAAGTACCCGGTACATCTGTGGAAAGAGAGCCTCATCGATTGGTGACGTTAGCATAATATTTTTTATGAACAGGAAACAAGCAAGAGAGAGGCTACAAAAACTGAGAGAGAGAGAGAGAGAGAGAGAGAGATGCCCCTTCTTTGCCTCTGTGGGTCTCTCACGTGAAGCTCCCCTTCGCTGCCCACTTGGTTCAGCGGAGCTGAAGTCTGAGGCTTAGTTACTGGTCGCAGATAGGGGTTTTTGATGCCTGATCACAGCACTGGGAGAGGGCTTCATTGTGTGTGTGTGTGTGTGTGTGTGTGTGTGTGTGTGGACACAATTCCAGTAAACCCAGAGACCATTAACAGTTGATGCTAAAGATGGATGACTTTCTGCCACTCTAACAAACCTTTTTAATTAGGCGACAACTCTCTCTTTCATTGACACACACTCTCTCTCTCTCTCTCTCTCTCTCTTTCTCGCTCCCCCACAACCACTCCCACCCCGTCTCTCTCAGGGGTTAAAGATTACAAAGATGCAGTTATCAAACTTTCATACTCTGCATCCTCCGTAAGTCGGTCTCCAACGGAATCGACGGCCGTTTTCTATTTTGTAACATTAAATAATAAAGAGGATCACTTTAACAATTACACAAACAATATCAAACGCAGCCCATGGTGAAAAGACTGACGGTAGGGGCAGTGTCCAAGTTTGCTTTTTGAGCAGAGCTCTCATCTGAGTTTAACAGGCACACCTGTAATTTAGTTTAATTTTCGTTTTCTTCATTTAACTCCTTTCTGTCTGATACATTTTGTAATTTAGTCCATTTTACCTGTCAGCCACAGGCGTCATCAAAACGAACGCCAATCAACTGTAACTCAACTATGCGAAATTGGCCTCCTAAGATGACAGGTTTGTAGATCGAATACCTTAATTCAGGTTTACAGTAGGAGGGGCGAGCGCTGAGTCTATCCAGAGAAGTAATGTGAAGTTAAAATTTGCAAGGCGAATACCGCCCCCCCCCCCACCACCACCACCACCTCTAAATAAAATGACGAAAGCTATTGAGGGTGATCTGTAACCCGCTATATCCCCATTCCACCTCCACAAAATGTTCTTGAAATGTAAATCCTAAGGTCTCAGACCCTAGCAAAATGTATGCCAGAGTTTAGAAAGCACATAAGCCTTTATTGCACCTAAAAGTATTGGCTTCATACCCTCCCCCCCCAAAAAAACCCAAACACATTGTCCATTTTGTGAGTCCGTTTAGTGTGTAGGGGGAAGAAAGGGTTACACTATGCACTTTCTGAGAGTTGGTCTATGTGGTCTGCAATGCCTAGCGACCAACAGTCCCGTTTAGGGCGAACTGGCGGGTCATCGTTTTTTCCAGAGTTAACAAAAATATGTTATGCAGTTTGATGTCTTTTAAAAGACCTCCGCTCAACTCAGACACATAGTTTCGTCCTAACAGCTCGCTGCCCGTTTCTGCTAAAATTACAAGACAGTCCTTACTTTGTTCTAGCCTGGCTGTAAACAGAGATAACTCGATAATCAATTTCCACTCCTTATGTAAGGTACATCACTTCTGTTCAAACAAATAAATTAAAGCTCAACAAAATATGTATGTGAGGTTTATCGCTGCAGACTGAAAAATGATTTTTTGCAAGGCCCATTGTTCTCCATGGAGATGAAGAGGGAGTAAAAGTAATTAAAATGATTTAATAATTGCCAATAAATGATGTCAACTGGGTTTGTACCTCATGGCACTGTGCAGTGGCAAGACTGGCGATCTGCCCTTCCTAAACACCTTGTTTGGGGGAGCAACTTGTGCAGACACAAAAGTTCTGTGGCTCTTCGTATTGAAAATCGTGTCCAAATGCCTCTTATTTATTTCTTCTTGTGGTCGAATGCTCCAGGAGTTAGTCCATCCAGAAAATACCCCAACCACTTTGTTAAAGGGTGGGCGCTGCGGGATTAGGAACCGTAATGTCATTTTCCCTAATAAATGCGCAGAAAGTACCCCTTGAATTGTGTCGTTTTTTGTTTGTTTTTTTCGTAGACGATGGCCTTCTTGCACGGAGAGGTTAAAGTGTCGACTCCAGAAGAAAAGAGACTCACACGTGGCTAGTCCCATTCAGAGCACATGCATTCAAAAATAAAAAGAAAGAAAGAAAGAAAAAGAAAACAACAACAACGGTGCAGTGGTGCAGTTACCTACAGCTCTTGTGTCAAGTGTCACCAGGTCTGGCTACAGGTTTGTCGCTGTTATTCCTGTTTTCAGACCATGGGCCTATATATCAACGAGCAAGCAGAGAAGAAAAGAGGGTGTCTATACAGACAAAAAAGAAAGTAGCTTTAGGGGAAATGTGCTCTGAAGCGTGAAATTGCAGCCCGTGGTGTTACATATTGTACCAGAAGCTCTCCCAAAATTATCCCAAACTCCGCCTGCAGGCTCAGACCTGTCTTATTCATCTCTACCTGGAGAACCAGAGGGAGAAAGAGAGACAGGGAAAGCCCAGAAATGCCAATTAGCCCACCCTATTTTAACCCGCAGCTTATTCTCAGTGCATAAAATGAAAGCCCAGTATATACTAAAAAACACAAGTCTGTAGTATATCAAAGCACAACAATAATTCAGAAAGCATGTGTAAGGCAGTGTCTGTGGCTCAGTAGGTTGCATGATCACACCTGGAGCCGCAGGGTCGTGGGTTCGAGCACCACACTTGTTCCAATAGCCTATACTGGCACTGGTGCAGCACTGGGAGGTACTGTACTGTTGAGGTGCCATCCTTCGGTTAAACCAAATTCATTATGTCCATCCCTAGTGGCTGTCCAGGAAGAAGTTAAAGATGCCATGGCACTTATACCGCTATGGGATTTCTCCTGGTATCCTGCCTCCCGGTCAATATTCCACTCTTGATAGATAGATAGATAGATAGATAGATAGATAGATAGATAGATAGATAGATAGTATATTAACCCTGTTTATACCTGTATGACTGATGTTCATGTATTGTTCCATTGTAACCCTCCCGGGTCGCACCTGAAAATATGCACTTGGCTGTCTAGTGCGCTCACCCAGTAAACAAAAGCAAATACTGTACATAAATAAATATAGATGGATATAGATATGTTGCAAATACAGGATTCTTCCTTCTTCTAATTTTACTGGGAATGAAACAATAAGCACTATTTTAAAACATTGAAAATATTCGAAAGACAAAACACAGACAGGTCTAATCAATTCCATTTTGTTTGAAACAGGGCTGTTTGTGAATGTCTCCACGCACGTTTCTTAAGTATAACATATAGAATAATGTGTGTGGGGGACTGTATGCAAGGAATCTTTTCACCGCTTAGTTTGTGATAACCTCATAAATAATGAGAAAAACAATCTGAAGTGGTTACCTGGTCGTCCTAAACCGTGGGTGTGCAAAAAAAAACTGAGTTTACAAAGCTCCCATATTGTAAGTTATGTAATAACTTTTTTTGTAATGTTAAAAACAAGAAGAAGAAGAACAAAAACTGAGCAGCAAATATTGATACTGATGCTGGTGCATTAATATGTTGCGGGAGAGAGAGAGAGAGAAAAAAAAAAGAGAAAGGGAGAGAGAGAGAGAGAGAGAGAGATATTAAGCCACAATACCAGCTGACACTTTTTACCTCGTTATGCAGGAGTATGACATCACAACCAGCTAGATGTGGATGTCATTTCTGTGCATAACAGCAATCTACAGCTTCAGCAAATTGGCTATAATCAAATGTAAAATGTTAGTATTATGGTAAACAATAAGTAGAGCTGCTCTAGTGCAAGTTGTCTATTTGTATATACTGTACTGGTAATAAGGGAAAACAAGAATAAATTAGGTGTAAAACAGAGGGATGCACATAGGCATACATTTCA